>CM056601.1:35767177-36282177 GCA_029721355.1 Tegillarca granosa | reverse complement strand
TCTGAAGATGTCTCGTCGAAAACAAATGCAGCTGTTGCTAAATGTTGCGAAATGTGGTAACGCAAAAACAACACCATCACAAAGAAACAACGCGTCTGTTGCTGGTGCGATACCATTAGATGCTTTAGACACTGGAGTATCCACTCAAGAGAAAAATATTCCCTTCGAACAAATGCCAGGTCCAAAAGGATTTCCATTACTTGGCACCATACCATATCATTTCCCTGGAGGTAAGAGACAAACATGTCTTTCGAACACATTACATATCTGTTTTTTATAAATTGTTACTTTACTACATTAATATTGTATATTACAGCAAGAAGTAAACCTTATTTTTTGGAGTTAATATTAAAAGCCTTTAACTTTTAGGACTTATAATTTTATATGGGTTTATCTTTTAATTTCTTATTTTGCAACACACCACATCAAGAATTCTTTTCTTAAGAATCTTATACTTGTTTTAACAATTTCACTTTTCCAACTTTTCCAAATACGATATTTGATTGTTGAAGAATAAGCATTCTCTGTTACGTAAATTATTCGTTTTAAATGGATAATAGACAAATGTAAATGGTTTTTAATCCATTTTCAGGAAAATTCCATGGCCTTCAACACAATGAAGTGACTGACATGTGCCAAAAAGAGTACGGAACCATCTACAAAGAAACTATTTTACCAGGATTTACCTTGGTACATTTGTTTGATCCAAATGATATAGAAACTGTCTTTAGAGCTGACGGAAAGTACCCTATGAGGGAAGCATTCCATACTCTAGCACATTTTAACAAGAAATTCAATAACAACACACAAGGTTTATTAACTAGGTAAATATATCAATATAGCAGATAATGTTCAACATTTGCAGCGTCAATAATAATGAGAAGAGTAAAATCGCAAAAAAAATTCTTTTTATTCTTTTACATTACATATGTCGACAGAAACTAAGAAAAGGAATTATTGCCGAATAATTTCATTAGTTATCTCGCTCCGATGCATCAACTGCTCGACAACTAACTACCGATGATATAACCGCTTGATGACTCGTTTGCTGCTCGACGACTCTTTCGATTGCTCCAAGGTTATAGACTGACACTGGATTGAGATGTGCAACTGATAACAATTGAAACTGCTAAGGAACCGAGCTAGCTATCCATATCTCTGTCATTTGGCAGTCGAGTTCGACTCTTTTTTAAAGCAAAGTGTTAAATCTCGACAGGTCTGTGCTGTAGGAGGAATTATATTCAAAAGATAATGATATATAAGAAATCTTTAAGGTTACGTTAACACTAGAACAAAAGAAATAAAACATTGTAGTATCTCTTGCTAGAAGTGACCGTGAATGGATCTTGACTGGGGTGTAAAACACTATTATTTTATTCTAATTTTTGCAAATATACATGTAAATTTTATATAACCTAAGTGCTTTCTTTATTTACATTTTAGCCAAAGGGAACAATGGCGACAAATAAGAAGTAATTTTCAGCAAAAAATGCTTCGACCAAAGGCTGTATCAGCTTATCTGCCTGAACAATCAATTGTATCAGATGATTTCTTGTCAAGACTACATCAGCTACGAGATAAGATGGTGTGGTTAATGACATTACACCAGAACTGTATAAATACGCTGCTGAATGTAAGTTGTCTCTCTCTCTCTCTCTCTCTCTCTCTCTCTCTCTCTCTCTCTCTCTCTCTCTCTCTCTCTCTCTCTCTCTCTCTGTAAATATATATATATATATATATATATATATATATATATATATATATATATATATATATATATATATATTTTTTTTTTTTTTTTTTTTTTTTTTCTCGGAAAAAGTTGCAGCTAGTCTAAACAAAGATTGTAGTTCTGTTGTTGTCAACTAGTTGTCTAATGTTTCAACGATGTTCATTTTTTATTGCATTGTCTAAAATGAAAGGTCCATAATGAGCTTTATATAGATGCGCATGTTATAAAATTTCTGTAATATTTTCAAATGTTCCATTTATAATCAAAAGTGTTTTTTAGAACAGAGTTTTCCTTTTACTTCTATGTAAGTCTGGGTGATATTATTTGATATAATGGATAGACCAAATTGCATTGATTTTTTTCATTATTTTACTCCCTTGGTATGTGTAATTTTTATGAATTTATTATTATTTTTGCAATATTGCAAATACATTTATATAACGTTTGTTTGTTAGGTATAGCAGTTGTTTGCTTTAACAAGCGACTTGGAGCCCTACAGAATCATGCACCTGACAGTGAGGCCGCCAGATTTATTGATGCAGTTGACATCGTTATGGATGTGTCACAAAAAGAATTTAAACAACTTCCATGGTACAGACTTTTTAATACACCCACCTTCAAAAGACTTGCAAAAGCTCAGTATATAATTAGACAGTAAGTTTATATTTAAATTGTTTAAATATTTTTTATAAACTTAAAACAAGACCAGGACGCTGGAAAAACGTTGCAAACATGACCAATCTAATTAAAAGCAAGTAATTAAACTTCACTTTGCAAAGCATTTAACGCATTTATAATTTAGAAGAAAGACTTTAATGCACCTGACTGCGTTCATACTTCTAAGCGTTGATGCAATAACTATTTGATGACTTTTGTAGTAATTTCTTTTACAAATCTAGATTTAAGCGTGATCTAGGTATTTCTGTTTTAAGTTTTGTCCGTAGAAACAGAATAAATATATACTGTATGCTTTAGCACTTATAAAAATCCATGTGGTTGTTTTTTATGCAGGCTGGCAGTTAAATACTCACAAAAAGCTTTAGAAGATGTTCAGAAAAGACTCGATGCTGGTGAAGATGTCACTGGTGAACAAGGAGACTTAATTCCCTACCTCATGTCTAAAACTGAACTCACAGAAGATCAGGTTTTAACTGTTATAAGTGAACTAATCTTAGCTGGAGTAGACACGGTGAGTCTTCTTTAATATTAACATGACAACGCATTCTCCTCACAATTAAGATGTTTCATAAAATTTCTACTTCAAAGTATTTCCAACCACCCTACACCTATTATTTACATTACTCGGTTTTCCGTAATGATTAAGTCCTATTCTAATCTAAACTGCAATCAGGTAGCCTTGGTGACCACCTTGACAAGATGTAAGTGAATACCGTCCTATGGGTAAAATGCTATTAATGCACCTATCTTTAATTTTCCATCACCTATATTACGGTTTGCCTCGTCAGTCTTGGATTTGCATCAGCTACATTTAAAGTTAAATTAGCATTTATTTATTTATATATTTTTCAAAGAAGGATCACTCGCTATTTCTTTTCTTTTCTTTCTTTTTTTCCCTTTAAATTCAGATACGGGTCATTTTAAAATTATTTAATAAGATGTATCCATTTTTTACGGACTGGTCACTATATAATATGTTGTGTCATATTTTGTTTACGGACTGGACTGTCACTATATTTTAAGTTTTATCACTTTTTACAGAATGAACACTATGTTATATGTTTTTTCATATTTTATTTACAGACTGGTTACTATGGTACATGTTTTGTCATATATATTAACAGACTGGTCACTATATGTTATGTTTTAACATTTTTTACAGACTGGGCATCATTTAGCGTTTACTCTGTATCTACTTGCTCTTAACAAAGACAAGCAAGATATTTTATATAAGGAAATTAACGAAAACATTCCACACAACGATCAACCTACAGAAAATGAAGTTAGCTCATTGTCTTACTTAAAAGCAGTATTAAAAGAAAGTCACAGGTAAGTTAATTATGTAAATAAACCTACAATCTTTCCTTAATTACTTACTACAGTAGGCCAACGTAAAAAGGGCAAGAAGAAGGAAAGGGAGTTTAGTAACACCTGTCGATTTACATAAAACTTACAAAAACGCCATCCCAAATAAAGTACATGTAATTTAAAATATATGTTTTATACATCAAACGGCCTTATTGATTTATAAAAAATAATTAAGGCGTCAGCATTTTCTGCTTAATTCATCGATGCATCATCTTAACAACCTCAGTTCACGGCTCCTCAACTTTTTCTTCAGGTCTGTGTACTTTCTTGTCACAGTAAGTAAGAAAATATAATGCGATATAATTTTTATTCAACAATATGAAATATGAAAATAACAACTGAATGATAACTTTTTATTTGGCTTATAAGTAGTAGTAACTAGTAGCCGAACTACAAAACTTTGTACAGTTATTACAAACGTATTGTAACTGTTAATAAAATATATATGTGTGTGTTTTTTCTTTTTATCAGAGTTCTTCCGGTAGCTCCAGGAAACATCAGAAAAACAGTGAAAGATCTGGTACTGTCTGGGTATACCATTCCAGCAGGGGTATGTATAATTTGGGCAAAAAATCCAGTTATTTCTGTCTGAAAGTTTTGTCCATAAAATATGCATATTATATTATATTTATCTTCATATTTATATTTACTTAAGTTAATTCAATATTGTCTGTTAATTTTTGAACAATTATTGTATTTTTTGTTCTCTCAGTTACGGCTATTACATGTTGAATTACTGTGAATCAGCTCTTATTAGTTTACTGTTAACCAAAATCATATAGCTTAATAGTGCTTACATTAACGCATTGGAATTAGATGAGGTTAACAGTCGGTAATAAAAGTTGATTTACAGTATGTTGTACAGTTGTTCTGGAGACGGGTTAATATAAGATTTCGCTTGTTCCTGAATCCAGTTTGTTTTGTTCCTTTTGTTTGTACATACAAAGTAATAAAATATTGTTTAAACAAACAAAAAATATGCATTTCAGTATTGATTGGCTCTATTGATTTACAAATTACATTGTGTAATTATTAAATACTGATAAACTCAATCTGTTGGGAAACAAATCAGTCGCTTATAATTGCAATTACGGGTACATAAACAGTTAATGGGCATTAAGTTAAATAACAAAAGTTTGAGATATTTCATTGTACATGTGATGTTCGATTAACATTCAGTAACAAGTGGACGAAAATAGGAGATAAATCATAAAAAAACAAATAATGATATAATTAAAGGATTTTCTTTTGACAGGTATCCGTTGCCATACACACTAATTGGGTAGGGAAACAGGAAACTTATTTTAAAGATTCACATAAATTTAAACCAGAGAGGTGGTTGCGTATAAACGGTTCCTCGACGAATTCACATCCATTTGCCTACCTTCCGTTCGGGTTTGGACCAAGATCATGCATCGGTAAACGATTTGCAGAGCAGGAATCTACACTGGCTTTGATAAAGGTATACTATCATAAATAGATATAGGTAAAAAGTTGTGAAAAAGATTATTAATAGCGTCCTTTAAATCAATCAACAAAAGTATAACACCTTTTAAAATGTCCAATTTCAAAATATTAGGCGCCTTTGCACTAAACCAAGATCTTTTGAAATTTATAAATACAAAATGCATGTACATGATGCGCATTAAAATAGAAGTGAACTTTCAATAGCATTAAAAAATACAGGGAAATATCACGTATGTAATTTTGTAATTTCACAATAAAGAACATTCAAACTCTGTTCACTTATCTAACTATTATCTCAACATTCTTTTTAATAAATCCATAAAACAGTCGCTTTTTAACAATTAATTAATCCGTTTTTCTATTTTTTTTTAGATTTTGAAAAATTTCCACATCGACTATGTTGGAGAAGATCTAAAGATAGAATGCAGTATTACAAATACACCAGTAAATAAAATGAGATTTAAATTCACTGAAAGATCATAGACTAAAATAATACTGATGTTTAGCTATTACAAGATAAGTGGGATCAATACTTTTTATGCACATCGCGTCTATATTGCTGGCGATAAAAAATGGCATGTACTAATATTTGTTTAAATGAAATGTTGAAACAGCTTACTAGTATCAATTGCAACTGAATTATTACTCTGTGGTTTTTATGTTATATTAAAATGGTATGGACATGGAAAATTATTTCGATATTTCCATATAAGCTAAAGTGAAAAAACAATTCTACATTTACCTTGTTTAAACTAACAAAAATGTTCAATTAACTTTATCTTATTAGTATCTCAAGTGTTTAAATTGTTAACATTGGTTGGTTGTTGTAACTTCAAGAAATAGCCAGTGGTGTTAAATTAAGTGCTGGTTAAAACAACGAGTGCTGCCGGTTTATTTGTAAAACTAAACGATAAATTAAAATATTTTACGATCTTCAAATGATTAAAATGAAAGAAATAACACTAAATAATAATTGAAAATAGAAAATATTTAAATAATGGTCGATTGTAGACTTGATGGAAAAATTTTGTTATTTTTGTACATTATTATTGCTGATCGGTTATTTTATCCTTTTGAACAGAGTTACTTCCCTTGGTGTCGGCACTTGCCTTAAGCAACGCTTTTTTGTAGAAAAACAAAGCATAATACGCACAATCATTATATATTAATTATCAGTAAAATACTCATTGTGTATAGAAATACCTCCATTAACTTTTTTATTGCGTGACTGCTTATTTTGTTTATAGAGATAAGACTGTATTATTTTGTTCGTGGTTGCACAACAGCCTGCATTTATCTATATCGCAATTCTCCTCTTCTATAATCTTAACTTAAATCTGACAAAATTTTGAATATACACAAAGTTTTAATAGCTTTAAAGATATACTGGGTTTCATTGTGCCATTTTGAAGATCATTTTATTTTAAGTTCAGCTGGAAGACTTTATTCAGGGAATGCTTTGTAATTAAAATTTGTACTATGCATGTATTTTGTACTGGAATGAAAGTGATTGTGTATGTTTGCATGTTTGTCGCTGCGGTTAAATTCAACTTCGTATTTGTTAAAAAAAGTTTTTTTATTTTTCAAGATCATCATTCGAAAGCAATAGAAAAATTATTCATTTTTTATTTCATTATATCAGCTGTATGTTTGTTTGGAGTTGTACAAACATTTGAACAGTTTTGTACAAATTTTGATTCTGTACTCAAATGTTTGTTAATTCTTTTTTTCTTATTCTATTTCAGTGTGTGTGTGTGTGTGTGTGTGTGTGTGTGTGTGTGTGTGTGTGTGCTTGTGTTACTTTTGGGGTTGTTGTAATCACGAAAGGTGCTTTTTGTATAATTGTTTATCATGCAGGAGCAATGCAAAAAAAAAACGTTTATTTTTAATTTGTATACAGACGGTTAGCCTGTCTAATGTTTATAGTATTGTGTTATATTTTCTAGTTTTTTTGTATTTTATGTTATCCATAATACTCAGTGTTATTTATGTTTATAACTTGTATAACGATTTTATATGTCGTTGTCCAATACCACTTTTTGAATGTATTCTTATGATTAAATTCAAAAAGTGGTATGTGACATCGTCATTATTGCCTTGTTGAATTGTTAAAACGATGACAACTCTTGTTGTTTAAACAGAACTGGGTGTTCAAGTGGCGCAGTGGTTAGCGCTCCCGCCTATCACCAATGCGACCGGGGTTCGATTCCCAGCGTCGTATGTGATAAGGTATGAGGTCACCTGCTTGAGCACGTGGGTTTTTCTCCGGGTTCTCCGGTTTTCCTCCCACAATAAGACCTCACGCGCGCTACAATTCGGGCCAACGAGCTAGATTAATATAAGTGGCACAACTTGTTTCTAAATCGTTGTAAAAGAAATAAAGTTTAAATTTAAACAGAACTTAGATATCGACTTGCTCTAAATTTAAAGGCCACCTGTCAATGAAAAGCAATAGTTAAAGGCTCATTATTTGTTTCAATTGTCGTCCAATGAGATAGTTGCTGTTCTTAAAAGTTACTTTCCTAAGTTCTTTTTGTCTTCACATATACCTGTTTATAGTTTCAAATTCTTATAATACCACAGATAATCGTATACCAAACAATATAGACCTGAAACTACAACGCATTTATGGCTTGAACAGGTCAAAAGGAAGCTTCCTGGTTTGGACTTATACAGTGAGTGTGAAAATAAATGTTTTGAATATATGTAACATTTATAAATAAACTGACTTGGTATTTTGTACTAATTTACCATCAAAAATTAGAATTTGTATGCCTGTATATGTTGTGTGGTAGATATTTTATGTGTGTTTAGTGTGTTAAATAATATACCAACCTTATATAAATAGGTCTGAAGCATGAAAGAATAATTTATAAACATGACTTGGTATATTTAAAATATACCATCAATATGTAGATTTTTATGAAGGTAACACAAACTGTGTCGTATTATTGTTATTATTATTATAATTATTATTATTGAAAATAAAAACCTTAAATTCATTTGTCTTAACTAATTTTTAACATCTCAAAACACATATTTGTTTGACAACCTTGGGATTCCATGGCGATTCTTTGTATCTCAGTCTTTCACGTGTCATCTGGAGTTGTGATATAGAAGAAATAGTGAAGAACAAGTTATTTTAGTGACTTTGAATACCACAGTCTTTATTTGTCAGTATGTTAGCATTAATCTGAAAATGTCAAGACTTCATACGATATATGGTCAATGTTTTGTATTCAGTAGCTTTGACCTGTTTTATACTGCTGTTTGTTTCCTGCTTCGGTCGAGATTTATTTTCTGTGCCAGGTGAGTTTTTTATAAAGAGAATATATTTATAGGTACTAATAGAAATATGAATTTTCAGATCGTTTGATCAGATATTTTCAAGTAACAAAGCTCCGCGGAATTAGAGATATAAGCCACAAAGTTTTCTTGATTTTCGATTCACATTGTTCATTATATATTCCTACCCAAAATATACAATAATTTATACAACAAGTTTTTCCTTTTTACCTGAATGAAAATCAGGAAACAATCGTGGACTTTGTTGTGTTGTATAACGTAGCATCAGCGATTTTTCAGCTATTTGCGAGGTTAATCATTTCTACTGATTAATCTAAGAACAAGTTAGTCTAAGTGTAAGATATGCAAGTATGTATTGTGATCTGTCGTGTACTAGCGTGGACTCAAAGAGACTGTTTTGGTAAAGTGCTTGCTCACCAAGTCAATATGGCACAGACAAGCATACCACTTTCTTGGCACCGGTTGAACTGATCATTACTCTTTCTGTCCTTCTAATGCCGAACACCAGGTAAGGCAGTAATATCTCAAATTGTAAAGTCTTTTGTATGAACCAGCTAGGGTTCGAAACAACGACTTCTCTCTCCCGAGGTGGACACTCTACACTGAGTCACAGGCGGTATCATGAAATAATGGCGATAGTTTTTTTTCCTTACTTGAGTAACAACGGGGGGAGTGAGGAAAGAGAGATAACTCGTATATTTAAAGCACAATCAAATTTAAGTTGATTTTCTAAGTTACAGCTTTTAAGCAATGCACCAAGGTCCAAACGAAAGAAAATATAACTAGAAGAAACTGTAACATGACTTATTTTAACATTTTCATGTTGTTACCGTTAAGTTAAGTTATTGATTTCTTTATCCTCGGTAATGAACTCTCATTGTTGTTTCAAACATGTTTTTTCATGCAAAGTTTAGTTTTTCATCTATCTTTCCTTGATATTTTAACCTAAATAACATTATCGTATAATATTATGCTTGTTTTTCTCGTAAGTAACCATATTAAGTTGCCCTGGCATGATCTGCATTATTGATCCTTACAATTCTTTAGCTATATCTCTTTTTCTATCATTGTCACGTTAGTTTTGAATAATTAAACACACGGAAAAATACATGTCTTTTTTAAAAAAAAAAAAAAGCCATCTTATATACTAATATTGTAATATCTAAAAGACAATACATAAATAAATAAATAAATAAATAAATAAATAAATAAATAAATAAATAAATATTTATTTATTTATTTATTTATTTATTTATTTATTTATTTATTTATTTATTTATTTATTTATTTATTTATTCATTCATTCATTCATTCATTCATTCATTCATTCATTCATTTATTTATTTATTTATTTATTTATTCATTCATTCATTCATTCATTCATTCATTCATTTTATTTATTTTTTATTTTGTTTATTTATTTATTATTATTATTTTTATTTATTATCTTTTTTATTATTATTATTTTTTAATTTAAAAGTCTGCACATAGCACCTTACAAACTTACAGTAAAATGTTTTTTTACAATTACAACAGGCGTTTGCAATTATTTAATGCAGAGCATGTACTTAAAATACCTCCTTTAGGAATTCAGTGTTAATATTACACTCACGGTTATCTAAATTTTAACTGACCTGGTGGGTTTTTTTTTTACAGATCACTGCTTTAAATATTTGAATGAAATCAGACATGAAGATAATTTTAAACTTGCTCCCTCATTTTCAGAAAATAGAGGATTTTAAAATCATAAAAAATACATCAACAAAAATCGATATTTTTATAGCAATCTATTTTGGTAACGTTCGCTATGAATATTGAATTAAGAATCAAACAAGCTGTTTGAACAATGCATTAAGAGCACATATAGTCCGTAACCAGGTCAGTGACTTCGACCTTCTGACACAGAAAAAATATATAGAAACGCTTGTAACGATGTATAACGCTTCGCCATTATTACATTTCTGATTCCCAAACACAGAAAGGTTGGTACATCAATTCAGTTATTATTTTTAATGTTTGATTTGAAATTGAATCAATACATGTATAGTGAAAAGTTCATTATTATAATGAATTTATATACCTTTTGTTTCAGGATGACACAGATTTTATACCTCTCGGTTATATCTATGTGCACGTGTTTTGTTGTTTCAACGAATACTAGTTCCAATGAACATGGGTAAGTTGTTAATGTTAGATCCATTTATTTATTTATTTATTTATTTATTTATTTATTTATTTATTTATTTTATTTATTTATTTATCTATTTTTATTTAATTATTTTTATTTATTTATTTATTTATTTATTTATCTATTTATTTTTATTTATTTATTTATTTATTTATTTATTTATTTATTTATTTATTTATTTATTTATTTATTTTTATCTTTGTCTGTTTGTGATTTTATTATCTGAACTATATCGAATACAATCTATTATATTGTTAAAAAACATTACAACTATCTGTGAGTAATTGATATTTGTGTACTTGAATAAACTTATCAAACATGGTTTCAGCTACAAATAATGCATAGCAATTTAGGAATATAATATCTGACTCGAAACTGCATCTTTCATATCGAGCATCTTAAATTAATTTGTTCGGTAAAGGAAGCAACGTTCCAAACTTGTACATAAACTTAGATTGCACCTGGATTGGAGCAAATTCACCGTGTAGTTTAAGATATAGGACAAAAGGTAAAATGCTAAAATAGGCATAAAATAAAAATATCCATAATCGAAGTTCCATTTTATACCCCTTAGAGAAAGAGACAGTAGATGCACATTCCAGTTTACAAATATATCTTACTTGACCAATATTTATTATTATTATTATTATTATTATTATTATTATTATTATTATTATTATCGTCATCATCATCGTCTAACTAATATTATTATTATTATTATTTTTTTTTTTTTTTTTTTTTTTTTTTTTTTTTTTTTTTTTTTTTATTTATATTTTTTTTTCTTTATTATTATTTTTTTTAGTGAACATAAAGTGGACCAGGTGTTGTCAACAGATCAATCTAACATTCCTTCTCGAGTCACAGGTAATGCCATTTCTGCCCCATATTAGTTGAGTTACAAGTGTTTACGAATTAGAGTAAACTAATAAACATTTGATTTTTAAAAAAAACGTTTGACACAAAAAATTGATATCTTTTTTTTTTTTTTACATTATCGTGATTCCATTTTTATATCAAATACGACCCCTTTCCGAGCAGATTTTGTTTTAACTTTTCTGTTCATTGATTTTTAGATGATACACCTGGCCCAAGTTTCATAATTATTCACTCATTTGAGTATAAACTCAACTAAAATTAGGGAATATTAAAATGTCAATTTTTAAGAAATGACAGTTAAAATTGAATATCTAATATTTATTTAAATTGTTTGGTGTAGGTTTATTGAACAAAACAAAACATTGTCTTAAAAACTTGAAAATTTAAAAAAATGACAAGAGAAAAATTTGAATATTTGAGTTGAGTGTACACTCAGTTGAGTAAATGATTGTGAAACTTGAGCCTGAAGCCTATCCGTGTACCTCTCGTTTAGATTTTACTTTATTATATTGTATTTGTCACTTATTTTTCTCTTGTGCACTGTAACGTTACAAGCATTCTGTTAATAATCTGAAAAAAGAGAGAAATTTCAATTTGTGCCACCCCATGATTCTCTTCATCGTGGTGCTTCAGCATTTGACATATGTCACCTCTATATTCAATTAAATTTTTAAGCAAATAGCAAAAGAATTTTTTTTAAAAAAATCCTTTTTTATTTTACAGGTAAACCTGTTGATATAGTGTTGGAAATTTTCTTTACACAAATGCGAAGTGTTGCTACTGAGGTATTAAAAAAAAATTAAAATACAGCATGATTGTAATCACTGTAAAAACAGAGTGTTGTTACTAGAAACCTTTACTAGACAACAGCAAATTAGGCTAAGTAAAAAGTCAGATACATTCAATATAAATAGGTCATTGACTTTGTAGGGTGGAATATTTGTGACATTTTGCTCAATTTTGGACTTAGATAGCTATCATGCTAGCAGACCCTTCTCAATTTGCTCTAATTTGAGCTCGAGCTGAGCTACGTAGCAGTCGTTTCTCAATAAGTGCTACTTTTACTGAGCTACATATCATCTAAGCAGACATTACTAAGTTAGCGCTACTTTCGCCTAAGCAGACGTTACTTAGTCAGGGCTACTGTGGCCCAAGTAGACGTTACTCAGTAAGTGTTCCTATGACTGAGCTATACATATCGTCTAAGCATACGTTTCTAAGTAAGTGCTACTAATGGCTGAGCTAGCTATCGTCTCAACAAGCGCTACTTTGGCCCAAGCTAGGTGTAGATATTGTCTTAGCAGACGTAACTAAGGCAATACTCATTTGAACCGAGCAAACTTTTGTCTTAACGACGTTACACAGCAAGCGCTACTTTGGGCTGAATCAGTGTTCGCCTTACTTGACGTTACTCAGGATGTGCCACTTTGGACCGAGTCAGCTATTGTTTAAGCAGACATTACTCAGTAATGTTTTTATCATAAACCTTCAAAGTTTGCTGTTAAATGTATTAATTTTTGTTGTGTGTGTGTGGGGGGGGGGGGGGGAGAGGGTGGTGTCAGTTTACGGGCCTGGTAAAAGTATGATAAAATTATTATACGACAGACCCAAATTAATTGTTTAATAAACCTTATATTACACCTCCAATTTTAGTAAGCCTCTTGCGTAAAACACTGAGTGCTGACTCTAAAATGATCTAATGATTGCTGCTTAAATGTATGAGGGTCCTGACTATTACAACCTCTGTGTATCGCTCGGACGTACTCAAACAATATCTCTAAACTATCTTAGTGTTACTTATTTATCAAACAAAAATTTATTTATTAAAAAATCATTATTATAATCTTCTCTATTCGATTTTTGCATTTATTGTCACTTTTTATAAAACGTCAATTTTGTGTAACTGACTTCTTCAACATATATAGATCTGGTGTTAGCAGCCTTAACCCTTCTTCCGAAACAATGAGTATAAATAAATACATATGTTGACAGAGTAATTTAACATATCGCCGTACAAAAGGCATACTGCCAATAAGAGTTTTCATCAACATATTTACAGACAACAGTAATTACGTGCAATGTTTTCTACAGATACCTTTTCAAAACGGAACCATATTTATTACGTTTTTTAATGCCTGGCTATGTATAAAAGCATGGTGTATTTTCGATATACATGTAAGCGTTTGCATGTAGACAGTTTCAAAATTATAATTAACATTCACACGTGCTTATCAATTGCCAGAGCTACTTAATAGCATCGAAAACTTACTTCCAATACATATAATTTGGTGTTCGTCTATTGATTAAACATTCAGCATACAAGTTCTCTTTATTATGTTTACTTTCGTTTCTCAAATCTGTGTTGTTGCTAAGTACTTTGTGTCTATACGTAATTGTTGCATTTTCTATCCTTCTGAAATATCTGATCTCCAATCCACAACTTGGAGACGTGAGGTTTGGCTTGCCATTAAGAAAAAAAAAAAAAAAAAAAAAAAAAAAAAAAAAAAAAAAAAAAAAAAAAAACCTTCATAGTTGCTTGAAGTGGTACACAATAAGGCATTCATAAATGTGAGTAAGTAAGTTCTTCTTTTCGTGTATTATTTTGCAAAATTCATCTACTTTCTATCTTAATACAGGAAGTAGACTACACTTTCTATTTATACCAAGCATGGAGGGATCCCAGGCTAGCCTGGGGAACTAACAATGACTCGTATTATGTGATCAAAAGGAACCTTTGGGACAACTTATGGATGCCAGACACATATATAGAAAATGAATTAAAATCTTTTATTCACGATATATCTTTACAAAATAAGTTCTTATGGGCGATGCCGAACGGAACAGTTATATATGGAATAAGGTAAGTAGATCCACTCAATGATTATGATAAGTAAACAATTTACTTATAAAATTACACATATAAATTACTGTAATATTTAAAAAGAAAAAATATTGTAATTAACTATATCATGAGAACAACCCCACTTTGTGATTTTAATATCGGTATCGACATGATATGTTATCAGAGACAGACCCTAGACATTAAGTCGAAATCATGATACAAAACGGCAAACATTTTTAATAGAGAACATTTCTTCTTAAACAGTAGCTTGGATTCTAATTTATAAGTCTAGTCATAATCCACTTCTGTTATGTTTCTATACTACATTATAAATTTTCGAAATTTGAAAACACAATATTCCAACGTTAAAAACATTATAAGAAAATATATCAGTTAATGTTGATGTAAATGTTAAAGTAAACAAGTGCATAGTTTGTTTTCCTTCGAACACAATTCTGGTAGTAATGATATAACAAGTAGGGTTTGATAAATTTTTGTTTAACCAGTTAAGTACATGTATCTACAGTTTGATTGGAGATGTTCATTTCACCACAACACGATGTTTACGGGTTGTAACCATCAGACAAACATATCGATCACGTATATAAGATTTGCTACTATTATGTAAATTTGTAAAAACGGGTTGCAAAATTGTATTTTTAATTATTATTTTCTAGATGTTGATTGAATTTCTATTTTCTGCTATAATTAATTATTTATAGTAAATTATTTTAAAAATATGCATCACAAATTACATTTATATGCATAACAAGAGTAGAAAATTGTTGTCGTCTCCGGTACAAACAAGTTAAACATTAGTAATGTATAGACAAAAAACTGACACACCAACTTCATTACAATTCCTTAGGTTATAGATAACAGTTTATATATCTGACATGTAATCTACAGATAATAAGTATATCGTAAATATCTCGCCATAAAAAGGGTGTATCATAAAGTAATCTGTAGATAACTTGGGTTATCTCATTCACTCCAGACTGTTGATCAAGGACGAGAAATAGTCTATTTTGTTTGTTTTTTTTTTTTTTTTTTTTTTTTTTTTTTTATTTGAGTAATTCTGTAATATTTCACATATATACGGGGCGGTGAGTCCGGTCATAGTGAAGAAAAATCGAAGTAACAAGAAATTTACCAATCTTTAAAAAGCGAACTTAAAAGACATTTTCATACTAGTATATGGTTATGAGGGATTAGAACAATGAAGGGGGGGGGGGGGTTATCCAGTCATAGGCTTCCTAAGTGCCAGTATAATGTTACTGATTAGTTTAAAAAGAAAATTTAGGTTGTGTCTATAATCTGCAAAAAGTAGGAATGCAATCGCAAACACATATATCATGTATTGCCTGACACCTAGATAACAAAGTTATGTTTAAGAGTAATTAATTTTCATGGCAAATGTAGCTAAAATTTTGCTGATGTGACGTTTAACACCATGAAACCAACTGTTCAAATACTTTGGTTTATACAAATTTAATATTATAGTAATTTTTTAAATGAGTACAGTACTGTAACTACCTATGAGGCGACCGAGGAACCGCCTCGGTAAAAATTTTACAAGTGCATTTTTCACCCACACCTGGAGATTACGAGGTTTAGCAATGTGGTTAAACTAGTTATCTTGGCACAAAACCATTCCACTTATTTTATAACGGCTGTTCTAATTTTTAGCTTTCCTTTTATACTGTATTATAATACCTTCCTTACACATGTGAAAGATGCAAAACATTGAGACTCTGTTGGTACTGTATAACAATGTCATTAATGACATTATATATAGATTGATCTTCAATTCTTGCTTCGGTTTATTTAAGGGTCTAGTTACGGTACTGGAGTACATTGCTTTGAAAAACCTCAGCTTCTTTGGACTGCAAATAGATATTGCAACAAACCTGAACATTACATATATCAAGTCGTTACTTTTATTTCATCTATATGTATTTTAGGCTTACGGCCACAATGGCGTGCAAGTATGGTTCTATGAAATTTCCAACAGCTTATTTTACTTGTCGATTAAAATTTAGAGTGCGTAAGTATGAAAAATTGAAGTATTCTGGATTTTATCATACATTGCGAAAGAAATGTAAAGTTTGTTGTTTAAAAAATAGCACCTTTCAAAAACACTAACCTGCGGAATTCTGAACCACTGTTTTTCACTTGTAAAATAAGTAAGATAGTTAAATGTCTTTCATCTACCAACATTATCCTGCCACTGGAAACTATATCTTGTTTATCTTTACCTTTTTTTGTTTTATTTGTTTATTTTGTAAGCCAGATATTTTTCCTCTTCAAACTGATTTCTTCTATTGAAACACTTTTTTTAAAATACGTATTTTTACAATCTACCTGCTCCCCAAATGCATATGGAGACTTGCATTATTTTAAAATGTTAAACATGCATAAAACTTATTTTAAAATCCAGTGGCATTAACTAGTTTATTATTTTTGTTTTATATTCTTACATGTATTTTTTATTGTTATTATTATTATTATTATTATTATTATTATCATTATTATTATTATTATTTATTTGTTTTGTTTTGTTTCTTGTCGAGCGATGAAGCATCACGATAATTGTATAACATCTCTTATGTGTGACTTAAAAGGTGAATTTTTATTTGAATAAATTCATTAAAAAGTAACAAGGTTAAATGTATCTGTCATTCAATTGTATATCCCCAGCTTTATGGATCGTACTTGTAATAATGAACGGATTGCGAATATACATCATTGTGTTTTCTCAAGAAAATGCGAAGCCAATATTAATATAATGTCAATTTTTTCTCAATGCAATAAACTCGAAGCAATATTTTGATTTGTCCATTTGTCCGAAGTGTATAAATTTTACATGTAAAATTGAGTTTTAATGTGTGTGTGTGTGTGTGTGTGTGTGTGTGTGTGTGTGTGTGTGTGAATAACAATATATATATATATATATATATATCATCCCTGTCTGTTTTAGATTCATATGAAGCAAAAGATGTAAAACTGAGTTGGTTCACAAAATCTGTTGACTTTGCTGAGGATTTTGCCGGAGATAATATCAAACTTTTAAGCTGGGAGAAAAGAAATTGTACACTCGACAGATCCTCTGGTAAATAAAGTGGATTTAATCAACTTTAACTGTTACCGAATGTTTTATATTGAGAATTACAGTTGCAATTCCGATAAGATTACACAATTACATTATATTATATTGTGTGTACCAAAATATGGAGATATTTCGAAGAAATGATATACACATGTATCCCTCTCGGATTTTTTTCACCCCACTTTAAAATAATTCAATTTTGTTAGTGCTGAAAAAGGGACATTTGTAACCTGACAGAAATCAATATTAAACATCCGACTTCTTTTAAAGTAAAAGCCCTCAGTCTGTATGTTGTAATGTTTTTGTGTCGCCTGTCTAGGCGACATATAGGGATTACTTTCGTCGGCGGCGTCGGCGTCGTCGTCGCTGTCGGCGTCTGCGGCGTCCGGATGTCCTTGTCCGGAGCATAACATTGGTGTTGTCATTTAAATGACTCCAAACTTGGTATGCATGTTTCTGGCAATGACTCGAAGTGCAGTGTACAAGTACCGCAACTCTATCTTTTTCCGTTTTTGAATTATTTCCCTTTGATTGATTTTTATAGAGCATTTCTTGTCCGGAGCATAACTTTGGTGTAGTATGTTCAAATGAGTCCAAACTTGGTGTACATGTTTCTGGCAATGACTCGAAGTGCAGTGCACAAGAACCACAACTCTATCTTTTTCCGTTTTTGAATTATTCCCCTTTGATTGACTTTTATAGAGGATTTCTTGTCTGGAGCATAACTTTGTCAACTACAGTCACTGCACTAAATGTCATTGCCAGAAACATGCATACCTGTCCTGATCCAGTTATCCCCTTAGGTAGACTGGGTCCCAGAACAAAATTACAACCGTATGCAGGGAATACGACATATGATATCAGTTTTGTGTTTTGCTGAAAAGTGATTATAGCAGAACTTAATTAACTTATACATTTTATATTGTTAACCTCAGTTTGACATTTATTAATCACTTCTATATTGAAAACACCTTAACACACTTGGATGGCCTGAGTAAATGTAAGGTGTGATTTGATACAATGGCTGCTTACAACAATAGGTAAGACAATACCTCTCACCATCGAGTCCCGAATCAGTTGATTATTGGCTTTTGGGACCTGCAAATTTGTTTGAAAAATCGAATACTTCTCAAAATAGGACCTCCAAAAATTGAGACCTTTTTAATATAGAGTTAAGAACAAATATTGTTGGAACCTGAAAAATACCTCTCAAAACTGAATCCCTCGAAATCGGGACCCGACTGTACTATGCAGTGTCAGGCGACTCATCTGTTTCAAAGAAACATATCTAGTTTTTATTTAAATGCACTGTATATAATAATTCTTGTTTTATTTTCAGTTATTATTAACTCCTGTCTTGAATTAACGATGAAGTTAGAAAAAAATTATGGTAGTACAGTTTTGAGGTTATATTTACCAAGTATCTTCATCATAATTGTCGGGTGGTTAAATTTCTGGATTGACAGGAAAGAAGTGTCTGCGAGAGTAAAGCTTGGTACCCTTGTCTTGTTAGCAATGATTACAGAGGAAGTAGGAATAACTTTTATCATGCCGTCTAGAGTGACTGTTTCCGCTGTCGATGTGTGGTTTGCTGTTCTTCTGACGTACACTACGCTAGTAATGGTTGAGTTTACCATTGTGCATTCTATTGACAGATACCAAAAGAAACTAAAACTTTTAGAAGAAGCTAGGCAAACAGACCTGGCTCAGAAAAATCATCATGAAAATACCGATTCTATAGAAACTATATCGAGTCATCCAGTAGGTTCACATATATATTCTATAGTATTCTTAAATATAACAGTTCGTAATCAAATAGATATATTGTTAACGGAAAAAATAAATATAATTTATACAGCTATGTAAAAATCAGTCATTGTTTTTTAAACTTTTACAGAAAAAACATTCAGTACAAAAACCAATCTTTTTTTATTTACAGAAAAGAAATTCAATATCATTTTACATTGTCAACCAAAACAGTGTGAATAGCACTGGGAAAAGTCAAATGCTGTTTTGTATTTTGAAAAATAAATTAGTGACCGTTTTTTAACCTGTAACTTTGTCAGTTACTAGTAATTGTATGATACAATATTCGTTTTTAAAGCCTTTCTTTTCACTATTAATATTTGAGATTTTTAAATGTTATTTGTTATTTTTATTTATCATTTTATAGGATGATGGGTGTAATCCGAGACGACGGTATAAATTGGAAATGGATGAACAGCCATTAACAAAGAATATGAACTGTTGTAAACGTTTTATAGCAACAGTGTCCACAGGGAAAATAGAAAAATATTCCAAAATTCTTTATGCCGTCTCTTTTGCTTTATTTCAAATATTTTATTGGAGTTACTATTTAACAAAAACTGAAACTGTTGATTGATTTAAAAATTCAAACATCTTTCCAGATTCAAACGTGTCTAGGATTAAGTGTTAACACGTTTTGAAAGGACATATTTAACAGCAGAAAAACAGGGAAAAACATGTTTTACCGTAAACCTTCAATATTTCCCAAAAATCCAGTACGTTCGGTAACAGATTAAGACAACACGTCTTTTTATTTGAGTAATTTACTATTTTGAGCGCCGACTTGATATCTCCTACGCTCGATTTACTATAACGAATTGTCAATTTGAAAACATCAAATGACCGACCCAATATTTTGCATCCGAAATCCAATTTGGATCCTGAATTTAGAATCTTCAGTGCATAATTAAATGTTTTTCGCTGGACTTGATATTTCACGCGGCGCTTCATTTGCTATTATTAGTGCCTAAACAGAGGTTATTAGACCAGCCTTCGAAAGAAAAAAAAATACAAGTCTTTCAGTAGCAAAGACCGAGTAATAAATAACCTTTACATTGGTATTGCCTCCCTTACACAGATGTGTGCAGCAAATAGTGACATCCAACTGCAGTATTTGTAATTCAAATAGCTTATAAAACATTTATTACCTAAAACTTTAGTATAAGTAACGATTTTTCTTCTTTTAAAGAAATTGTATGTTTGTTATAGAATACAAAAGATGTTATTGGAAACTGATCATCAGCAGTGTATATCAATTGTGAAACATTATTTATGAAATAGTTTTCAATATATAAATTAAACATAAAAACAACTTCTGCCCGGCAATTAAGTTTTAGTTTTTTTTACATGTTTTACATACAACCTACCAGAGTATTAGTACATCAAGTTTTTATTTGTTGAATAATCATCAGCCCTGGACAATACATAGCAAAGGTCCTATACTGGGTTTAGTCTCTCGTGTTTCGTATTCTCGGAAATGCGAATGACAAATTGCGCAAAAAATGAAAAACTTGTAGCTTTCTTACAAATGTGAATTCCATCACAAGTGCAAAATTATTACTAGTAGTAAATTAGTCTTACAAATGTGAATGACTAAACATGCATCAAACGAGTGTCAGAAAAAAACGGATGTCCTACGAATTTGAATTCCTTAACATGAGCCAATATCAATGGCAAATATCTTTCTCACAAAATTTTAACTTAACAATTGCTAAAGCCAGCAACTGTCTCACAAATATGAATGCAATAATAAGCGCCAAAGAATTGCAAATAGAAATTATTATCTTCAAATGTAAAGACGGTAATATTCACCAAAAGAGTGCCAGAACAAACCTTTTGATTTACAAATGTAAATGTCTTTATATATCCTCATCAGGTACTGGTAGTATCATATACCATTTTTAATGTATTTTATTAATAAATTAAAAATGGTATATGGCAGTAGTAGCTTATTGTAAAGAAATTAACATGCACCAAATAATTGCCTATATTAAACAATTATTTCTTAAATGTAAAGCCCTCTTTATAATAAGTGGTTTCAATATACGTTTGTGTTTTCTTGTCTTGTTTGGCTTTTTAATCGTAAACTTGTGTCGTGTCGCGTTCTTTGTTGCGTTGCCAGTTGCAGATTGCTTATTCTTTAGATCCGTTTTTTTCTATTCCTATTATCTTATGTTTAATAATATAAACTTACGTGTGTGTGTGTGGGGGGGGGGTGTTTAAAACATTTTGAATAAAAAAGAAATAATATAATGTTTTGGATGGCTTAAACAATATGATTTAGGGTCACAATCCCTGTCAGTCATAAAAATAAAAATAAAATAAAATATTCAGACCTGTCAAGAAAACCAGATAAAAAATTGATAATTGAAAAAAATATTCACAGCATTTTACACCGTAACAATAAATTTAGGTTTAAAAATCTTGACCGATAACATGAAAATCACGGTGGACTATTTGTACTTTGTCAGAGAAATAGAAAGCATTTGTACTTGAACTTAAGCTCGGTCACGTGGAAATAAATATTTAAATAAAAACAACGCATGAAGGGATTTAAGATGATTATTTCAATTTTTGACTATGAGATGTCTGACATCTTGGTCGTACAACGATAAGAATTAAACACACGTGGTCGGACATTATAGTTTGCTGAATTGAAAAATCTGGATTTAGTTTAAGACAAAAGGTAAGAATTGTTTTTAAACATAATTTGAACTTATCTCTATAACTGACAGAGATGTTTGATTACAGATGGATGTATTGGTTTTTTTTAGTATATTAGTAAACGTGAAATGACAATATTTTTCTGAAGTAACGTTAGGTTAATTTTTTAATTTTTTTTACTTACAAAGTTATATTTATAAAGTTAAAATCTTTATCATATTAAATATATATACCTTGCATATATTAAAAAATACCAGGTATTTACCTGTGACCTGCACACCTGGCTAGTTCCATTTTCTATATACATGTTTATGCATATCATAAAAGTAACTATTCGTAATTGTCTAAAATATTATAATATTTGTGTTTGTTTTATATAAATGAACTTTGTGTTTTCTGAAAACGATATTGAATATATAAAATTTAAAAATCACATGTATACGTTTTTTAAGAAAATGATATTTTTGGAGAAAGTAATGCTATTAAAACTATTGTCAAACTAGTTGATCTGTCATTATAAATGAAATTAAATGTGTCGTTTGAACATTAAAAATCAAAAAAAAAAGTTAAATATTCAATATCGACATCCTTTGTAAGTATTATTAAGGGATTTAACTTTGACCGAACTGTATTTAATTGGTGATAACTTCAGAATGTGTTGGCTGTTACAATGAAAATAATATACAATATCCCCGACTTTATCTTTTTTTCTTATAAAAAAGACCAACAGATAAATCACTGTAAAAATCAAAATGTTAGTGATAATGATTTATTCTAAACTTTATTAAAAAATCCAATTTAACTTAAATTGAACTGAGCATATTATACTTACTTGAATCTTGTCGTGATTGTATTTTTTTTTTTTCAAATAATTTGTTTAACCTTCAGTTTATTTCTGTCATATACCATTTTTAAATATATTGTATGATAAAATTAAAAAATAATTTATGACACTTCATTAATGACATACAAATGAATATATTATGTTCATGATTTTCAGAATGTGTTTGAGTATTGTTTTTCTTCTCATAATATCCATACAAGGAAGTGACAGTTTAGCCAACAATGTGAATAATGTAGTCGGGTAAGTACAGAAAACTTAGAATAGTGAATAGAATAGCCAGTGTTTTAACACATGTAGGCACTATTGAGGCATTCATGAGGAAATTTATCTATGTATCAACTAATAATTTTTTGTGTAGAATAGGAATGGCGTTTATATATTGTGTGAGATATATATATATATATATATATATATATATATATATATATATATATATATATATATATATATATATATATATATATATATATGAGCATGTAAATTAAAAATTAACATTACATAGAATGTTGCAGCTAGGAGACATGAAATAATTTTAGGAGACATGTACTAATTTCAAGACGTTTTATTTCATAACGAAGTTTATTTATTACATGCATTGGGCACCTAACGGTGAATTCCATAAATGGATAAAACTGAATAAATTAATTTCTTTTTTTAGCAATCACATTGTTGAAAAAGCTCTATCTGAAGATTTATCCAATGTTCCAGCTTCTGTGACAGGTAAAGTTATTCTCATACTATGTATTAATTTTCTTTTTTTTACAATGTGCTGCTCAAACTTAAAAACACACCAATACAAAAGACGTAAACGAAAAATTAAGACTCACAATAAAATATATATTGAGATTTAAATTAAAAAGGGATACAAGAAGCCAGCAAATGAGTCATTAACAGTTTGGTCGACGTCATTAGTTAAACATTATTGGATAAGTAATTAAAAATAGTTAAGCAATCGACGTTTTCTTCTTTTATAAGACACACATAGCGAATGTCCGCGTAAGAAATAGAAAAAAAATGTATTGGATTAGTAATTAAAAAATATTGGATTAGTAATTCAAAATAGTTACAACGATCGACGTTTTCTTATTTTGTCCTTAAGCACACATAGCGAATGTCCGCGTAATACAATAAAAGTAATACAACAACTACAATACAGAACCAGAGGTTCAAAACCTTAATTTTATTTCCAAGAACCTGCGAAATTGCTTGACAGTTTGGTTCCTTTCTAAGTTCCCTTGTTTCTGTTATCAATCCAGAAATTGAAAAAAAATTATGAAGGGCGTAAAACAAAATTTAAAAAAAATAACAATTTAATAAACTGAGATATTCAGGTTTTATTTCTATAAATTTATTTATTTTATTTTTCTATTATTACTTTTATTTCTTTCTTTATTTTTTCGTTCAATATAACAATAACGTCATGTTTTTGTGGTGCAAGTGTCATATACCACTTTTTGAATTTAATCATAATAATACATTCAAAAAAGTGGTATATGACAAAAAATACATTCAAAAAGTGGTATATGACACAAGAATAATACATGCATTGTATCTCAAATTGAAGGTATTTTAATTGTAATGGTACACATTCTTTCTATGTTAAATTACTTAAACGACGATTCGCATTGCATTTTAGACTACAGATATAATATTTAATTCAAGTACAGTAATTTACAATGAGCACGTCATAATTACATTTTATTAATTTTAAAATATTTTTTAAATGATGTTAATTTTAATTAAAAAAAGATAAATTTGCGTTTTGTAGGTGACTTATGTAAATATTTCCATGGAAGTGTTTTTCTCGCAGATGAGAAGTGTTGGGCTTAAGGTAATTATTACTAGTTTCATCAAGTTCCGTTTGGTATCAAATATATCGTGTTTTGTAAGCAGTGCCATGTGCTACATTTTAATTTTTCATGAAATAATGCATTTAAAGAGAGAGAAATGACTCCAAAAAAAAGATCAACCGCAAGTTTCGCAAACAAATAACATTTATTTTCGTCTCAAAACTACCTTTTCCAGTAAGTCTCTTATGATAAAGTTAGTTTTTGAATTTCGAAATTATTATATTTAACATTACAAATTATTAAATCCATGACGACACTAGTTGAAAGCTATGTCAGTTCTCGAAATTATCGGCTCTTTTAATTCAAATTTAGTAGCGCAATACTTTGTCAGTGGGTCTTATAATCTTAATTCGTTGCATTTTGATAATGTTTTAGAGTAAACGCTTTTCAAAGGAATATCTGTATGAAGCTGTTCATGTTTAAAGAATAGATTTCGCGCAGAATCACTGGTTTTATAATACTGCCATATACCATTTTTAATGTATTTTATGATTAAATTCAAAAAATGGTTTATGACAGTACCTTATTCAGTAAAAACATTTATCAAAAATAATTTCTACAGTCTGTGTTTTAACAACATTCGATTTTATAGATACATCCTTTAAGATATTATGAAGGTTATTTTTAGCTTGTGATCAGCATTCCAGTTTTGCGACTTCCTTCTTTTTTATCTTGAATGATTTAAGAAAAAAAATAGAATTTAGTGACAAAAGTAATATGATAATATAAATCATATTGCTCAATAAATCATTATTGATCTGTTTTCTATTTCGATTAGGATGTTGATTTCACTTTTTACCTATATCAAGTATGGACTGATCCAAGACTTCGCTGGGGTAACGGAACAGATCACGAATATTATGTCGTAAGACCGAACCTTTGGAAAAATATATGGTTGCCAGATACTTATATAGAAAATGAATTAAAATCATTTATCCATGACATATCGACACAGAATAAATTTATCTGGATCATGAAAAACGGCACAGTCATCTACGGATTAAGGTGCGTGTAACTTAAAGTCGACAGAAAAATAAATACGACTCAAGGAATGCACAAAAAAGGAATCTCACTTATACAACTTTGTTGCTAAAGAAACTTGCTATTACTTGGCAATAGCTAAGGCGAAAGTTAAGAATATCACAAAATAAATAATCTAACAAACAAGAAATAGAGTCAATACTTCTCGTTAAAAATTATACTTTAGTCAGCGGACAAAATGATAAAATTTGATCAAATTGAATGCGATGTGAATATGCCCTTTGAAACGTCCTTATCACTTATCACGTACGTCTCAAGTTGCTTTATTGGTCAGGCTTAAAGATGAACATGGCCTTTATGCTGATATACAAGACGTTTCCAAGGGAAAATAGGGTCAGGTACTTAATGTCTTATAGAGAGTGTTATGGGGACAGGTTGAGAAAACACGAGATTAATCGGAGATTTCATTGTTCAGGGACAGATGTATACATAACGTTTTGTATAAATTTCTTAGGTCAGCCACAGTGAAAACACGATATTTTATAGGTTAGGGGACAGGGATAAGGGATGGACACGACGATTTATAAGAGGTTGTTTCATCACGAATAGTTGTGAACACGATCTTCACGATGGGAGTTGTGGGGCAGTACATGTAATAGGGAATGAAAGCGACGATGGGAGGACATTTTCATAGGTGCTCTATTAATCATTTCATAGTACTAGTTAAATCTGTTGCGTCACTTTTAAAAAAGGCAACGATCGACTTGATTTTATTGATTTTCATACTTGTGAATTTGTTTCAGACTAACAGCTACTTTGAGTTGTAAGTTTGGAGCAATGAAATTCCCAACTGCATACTTTGTGTGTAAAATGAAGTTCAGAGTTCGTAAGTGTTTTATTTAAAATGTTATTTGTTTGTCTAATTATTAATTAATCATTAACTTTTATAAAACACATTTTTTCAAGTTATTTTTAAAATAAAAATAATGGATAAAAATTGTAGTTAGTGCAAGAATGAAAATTAAAGGATTTTAAAAGCGGTTTAAATGATAGTTTTAAGAACAATTGAATTAAAAAATTTCGAGAGCTCAAGAACAAATAATGACTGAAGAATTACTTAAAATTAACAAACAAACAAAAATAAAATGAAATAAAAATAAAACCGCGCAATATTTGATCACGTTATAAGCCTCACCTCTTATTACATTTTCATCAATTCTGATCCTATACTCATAACAGACTGTAACATATGCAATAATTGTTTTGTTTTTTTTATTACTAGTATTTGTAAATCTGAATAGTGTTTTTAAGTTATTTAAATTATTATATTTTTCTAAAAGAAATATAAAGAGGATAATTACTCAAATCAGGCAGTTAACATTTTAAAGAGTGAGGTATTTATGTTAAAATTATCAAATTCAATCAATTATATTTTACGTAGTTTTAATTTGCACATACTTTCTAACTTCTTATTTCAAGAAGACAACATCTGTGTATTTTTCAGATTCGTATGAAAATAATGACGTTCGTTTAAATTGGTTTTACAAACCCATCGAGTTTGCGGATGATTTTGAAGGACACAGTATTCAGATGGTGCTTTATAAAACAAAGAACTGTACACTCGATAGATCATCAGGTATTATTTATACAAAATTATCATAATAATATGTTCTTGTTCTGGCGATCCGTAGGTCTCTTGCAAAACCTAAATTCATTTCGGATATGAAATATTATCGAAATTGACACCAGGATTAATTTAACAAACATGTTTTCCGTCATCTGTTATCTGTGTTGACATTAGTGATTCTAAGCAGGTTTTTGTAACCGGAAATAGCTCATAAGCGCTGGTAACATAATGGGACTCATAAATCTACAAAAGGTAACTAAGAGTCTTTTGCTTATAACATAATATACTCTGTAATACACGATGAAACTTAACATCCTTTACTCATGATTTATTATGGCTATAACTAAAAGAGGATTCATGAATTAGAGATTTCAACATTTTATCGTTTAATAAAACCTTAAGAATATTGTATTAATCCATATGCATAATTAAGTAAAAATTCTTTTATATAGCGAATGTTACTCTACTTAGGAATTAAAAAAATCTCCAATACACATAGTTACGATTCTAACGAATCAACAAGACATCTCTGGCATAAGTTGAACACAATCATAATTGAAAAGAAAATGAATCTTTCCTAAAAATGTGTTTGACATGTACATGTAAATGTTCTTTTACTAGACCTCAATCTGTTTTACCTAATATTATAATTTCTTTATTGTTTAAGTCATCATTAACTCTTGTCTGGAGATGAGAATGTTGCTGAGGTAAAGTTTTGGAAGCACTGTCTTACGCATATATTTACCAAGTATTTTTATAATCATCGTTGGTTGGTTGAATTTTTGGATCGACAGAAGTGAGGTTTCAGCGAGAGTCAAACTGGGGACATTAGTTCTACTTGCGATGATAACGGAGGAAGTAGGGCACCAGCCCTAGTATCAGCTTTAGACATATGGTTCGCAGTGCTTTTAACATATGTGACATTGGTAATGGTTGAGTTTGCTGTTGTACATTCCATAGATAGGTACCAGAATAAACTCAAATTACAAAGACAGGAAAAAGAAAAGGACAGCTGGTATCAACTTTGAGGAGGTGAACAATTCATTATATCCCATATCTAGCCATCCGGTAATTTTATTAATTTTTCTAGGGTATTTCTAATACAGAAGCTCATTATCAAGAACATTTCTTCCGTTAGTTTGAAGTCTTGGATGCAGTTCAAATCGGTTAAACGGCAATGAATAATTTTCCACATACAACTCTGAGGAGAATGAAAATTTATAGTTTTTCCATGTGTCAAGAAGGGCACAAAAGAGTCATTTTCTGCTTATTTTAAAAAGACAAATGTAAAATAGTAAACTGAAATAGACAGTCAACAGTAATTGTATTTATTGTTATTATTTTTTGTACATATTTTGATTCATATAATTTTGGAACATTTGATTAATTAATTTTCAAATGTTTGGATTTTCTTTTTTTATCTACATGTTGATATTTTTTCGGCCCCTAGTTTCACTGCTGAGAAATGAATTTCCTAAATGTGCACATGTGACACATCAAAATAAAACAAGTATTTTTGTTAAATATTATCTAATATACATTATAGAGTGTTTTTCTGTTTTTGCTTTTTAATTTAATGTCCTTTTAACAAAGAGTCAAGCATTGAAATTAAAATCACCAATGTTAACTATTGCAGGACGAAAATGACTCGAAGAAAAAGATCTACAAAATGAATATACATGAAAATTCATTGAAAGATGATAAACAAGGATGGTTTCTCAGATATATAGCTACAGTTAGAACAGGGAAAATCGAGAAATATGCCAGAATTGTGTACTTTGTATCATTTTTCATATTTCAGATAGTTTACTGGTCCTATTATCTTAATCATATTGAAGTTGTTCTTTAATAGTGGTTAAAAGTTGCTTAAATGGTAGACTTACAGTTTTGTCAAACGTAGTGACATTTGTAACGCGTGTCAAGATGGTCATATCTTAATTATATTGAAGTTGTTCTTTAATAGTGGTTTAAAGTTGCTTAAATGGTAGACTTATAGTTTTGTCAAACGTAGTGACATTTGTATTGCGTGTTAAGATGGTCATATCTTAATCATATTGAAGTTGTTCTTTAATAGTGGTTTAAAGTTGCTTAAATGATAGACTTATAGTTTTGTCAAACGTAGTGACATTTGTATTGCGTGTTAAGATGGTGACTTTGCATAATGGCTTTAATGAACTGTTTCTTACTTTGTGAAAATAACTTGAAGCGTATTTGTCCTGTGTTCAATATAAATAGTGATACTTATAGAAAATGATGCAAATATTATACTTCATTAAAGACGTACTGTGAAATCATCTATTTTTGTGGTGGCCCAACTTTCGTTGTTTTCGTGGACACCTCGACCCACGAATTTACATGTCAACGAAATAGTTAATATACATGTGTATGTTATAACAACTTACTCTTTTGACGACATAAGTGAAATAATTAGAGTAATCCGGTAACACTGAAAACTCAAAACGATGTTTTCACAACATTCGGTTCACTTTATTAATCTGACAAGATATTAACTATCAATGATAAAATTGTCACTTAAAGATAAAATCCTTGAATCAAATATTGAAATCTTCAGAAAAAATTAGATCAATTTGAAAGTAGAAATAACTCTGTGAATATATATGTCTGAGACTTTCATGATTATTTAACAAATTTATTAAATTTTACTAAGAAAAAAAATTAGATTAAAAGAATTTGAATTGTTGATGGACCTGAACGATTAACTAATAATAAAATCTATTGCTTAGTCATTTTCGGTTCCTAATACATATTTTGATTTATATTTGTCACTAAAAAACTGGTAGTTGTTGATGTTGATAGTCGGACATAAATGAAAACGTTTGATGTCTTTTCTAAACAGATGTCAGTGACAGTATAGGACAGACGTATAAAAATACTTCTTTATACTGTGACATTGCTGTCCTGAACCGCGCGGGTGGCTTAGTGGTAAAGCGTCCGCCTCAAGAGCGGGAGTTCATGGATCGACCGTGCCATGCATAAGACTTAACTTTCTGTGCATTAGCAGGACCTAGTATCGCCTGGTTCAACTGATGCCAAGAAAATGGACTAGGGGAGTGGTATCCTTGTCTGTGGCACACTAACTCGGTGGGCTAGTAACTTTCAAAAATTTCGACCTGACTACGCACTAGTACACGACACAACACTGGCTCATCTCATGCTTTTCAAACTTGTTTTTATATTAAACCCTAGGATTAATACCCTTACTCTCGTAGCAAATGGCAGAAAAATTGTTGTTGCGACGTTAATCAACATTATAAATAATTACAAGTGTGATATTGTAGCTGCTCACAGATCTTAACACAAATACTAGCGAGTATGTATTCCATTCCAAAAAATCTTCCGCAGTACCACATATATATTTTAGAACGATGAGTAGTTTTCAGTTTAACATAATTTCTAGTTTTCAGTTTATTACCATATAGAATACAGTTTAGTCTGTTAAAGATGGTAAAAATTACATGCTCTGTGCGATAAGATATTACCTAACATTTACTATATACAGGTTATGTACATGCTTGTCTTTATCTACAGGCCCGTGACATTGCTTTGCTATTTTGAATTGTCCCTATTTTCTAGATTTAATTTGTTTAACCCTAAATTTCAGGTGAAGTTTATAGACTCGCACTTGCTGAACTTGGTCCACATGCTTTAACATTTTTTAAAAATTAATTTCTGAGTTCTTTTGAATCCATAAAATTGAGGCACTATATATAATTTCTTAGATCAGCAACGTACAACAAGCTACTCTTAATATCTAGATTTTCAACATACACAATCTTTAGGACTTCAAGAATTTTCTTAACCTAAATTTACCTAACAAACATAACCTGATCGTCCCGATATCGTTTAAAGAATGAATCTTGAACAGGAGGCAAAGCACCACTACCAATCCACTATACCTAAACACAGACTTTTGCAAGTAAAGCCAAACTTCCACAATGTTAATAGTGCCAGGTCCTGGTTAAGGGCCATGATTAATTAATAATCCTCTGTTTGTAATGTTTAAATTAATTTCTGTAATCAAGGAATTCTTTAGCCGTTATTCTGATTGAAGTGTAAGAAGTATAGAAACATTAACTTAAAAGTGTATTTAAAACGAACACGAAACAAAACAAATTATTATTATTATTATTATTATTATTATTATTATTATTAATTGATATAAATCATGAATTCCTAACCGTTTCTTATTTTATTTGAAATGTTTATTCTGTGAGTCATGTACAGTACTTACTAGACACGTGCGGGAAACATTTCACCGCATTAATAAACGCTGAAAACTAAAAAAAAACTTTCATACTTTCATATGAATAATTTTTTTTTAAATAGTATGTTAGATGTGCATTATAGTGCTTAAAATTAAATGAATAAATCTGAAATGTGTATACGTGCCAAGAACCAAAAAAGAGTAACTAGTTGAAAAATACAATGAAAAAAGAAGAAACAAGATATTTTTATATACAGACAAATGGTTGTAAAATAGAAAAAAAGATAAAAATATATATTAAAAAAATACAATTCACAACTAAAACATTTCTTAGCAATTTAAACTACCGATTCTGACAGTAACGAGCTTTAATCGTAAATGGAAGTCTTTTGGTGTGGTTAAACTACTTTTCTTTCCAAATCATACCAATTATTTTATGACGATGGTACCGAAAAGTGTCATTTAAACAAATGGCTAAGAAACCTGTATGTATGTGTTATCTTTGATTAACATACGGAAGAAAGACTGTTGTAATAGCGCAATACAAAAGTCCAATAGGCGAAGTCTTGTTATCTAAATCCGTTAAGACATAGATTTAAGATCAATCTATCAGTTTTCCTGGCATAATTTGTGTCTGGTTAGCACAGTAAGGATGTATTTCTTTCTTTTCATATCATTTTGTTTCCTTGCGGTTGTTCAATGCAATATATCTGGTCATATTGCATCTGGAACGTGTGTTTGTGTAACTGGTACTTCTGTTAACGCCAGGCAAGATGGTAAGCATATAAGGGTCGATTTCTAAGGTCATTATTATGGCTTAACAAAAAATACAGAGCCATATGACTTGGAAGTTCGACATTTGAACATAAAATCGTGTTCTTAGTAAATACAATGGCCAATAATGTTGTAGCAATTTGTACCCATAAATATTACTGTTCCATTTTAAAAAGGTAAATTATTTATTTTGGATAATAAACTTTTGAAGTTAAAATTTATGGTGAAGTCCAAAACCATAAAAATTTTGTTAAACAAAATTTTTTCAAGATCAAATGTACAATAGCTAAAATACAATTCGTGTTAAAACATTGTGATGATACAAAAATGTATTGTGTATATTAATTGTTTTATACTTTATTTTCTAACATATGTGTACTACATTAAGCATTATTTTATAAAATTTTACGGTCTTCATTCACAGAGAAAACTGCTACTTATTCTTTGCAATAGTCAGCGCAAGCAAGAACACAATATAATACATTTTCGTGATTAAAAAAATAATGGGACTACTTGTTAAAAACGCATAATTCACGCCTTTTCGTAAATCTCTTATTTTCTTTATTTTACCTTAAAACTCGTGTATCAATTTAATTGTGCACTAACTTCTACTAATGTAACTTAAGTAGAAAATCAGACCTAGCTTCTGCACTATCAATGTTTCACTGCTTGCTTCTGTTTTAAGGTGATTCTTAAACTTTTTATGTTGTCTTTTCTCTGTTTTTTTAATTATGTAATAATAATAAATAAATCAATCAATCAATCAATACAGTAAAAAAATTTTTTTTTGATTTTGTCAAGTGTTTGGGTAAAATACGGCGATGGTTAACCAGTTCTCTCACTAAAGTTAGCGTGTGCTTAAGCAACAGATATTGTGAAGATACGTGTACATGTCACCGATACGGCGACCTAACAAGTCACGGAAACTTATATTAGAACGTTGGGAGTGACCTATTTTTCTCAGACTGATATGATAAAATGTTCTTAAACTAGAATTACATAATAGCATAAACGAATAAATTTGGTCTTTATTATAATTTGTCATTTCTGTTATTGAAAAATTCTTATATGATAATCTCTTTCTTTAATCTATAAAATACATAATACAATTTAAAATATATTTAAAACTTTGCACTTCAGATAATACAACTTGGTTTCATGTGTTGATACTGAAGAAGTTTTATAGCAATTTAAGAAATAAAAACAGTAGTCTAATGTCACCTGATGTCTCACGTGTCACGTAATATTATGTTATCGGTATTATGAATTCATGCATTCAGACGGGTATTTTTTTATGCCAGTAAGGCTTTTGAATTTCGTTTTACGATTATTAACTGGACATACCTCATGATTTTCAATGTTCCATTTACAGTTTTTGGTTACACTGTTTAAGTGAACTTAATAAGAAAACTGTTGCGAAATTCCAATTTCTTTGCCATTTTGCTTTTAAAATTTTCTTCAGTATTGAAAAGGATGTGGTTAGTTGCGTAAAACTATAAAAGGGAGATGTATAAAATCACGTGTTACATTCGAAAAAATAACCTAAATGACTCAAATGCTCTATCACCATGTACGTTTTTGGTCATGTAAAGAACATAGTGTAGAGTGTATTACGTGATTATAACATGTTATGCATGAAAAAAAATCTCACTGAGACGTATCAACCTCTAATTGTTTCAACTTGAAACAAGCAGAACACACACACACACACACACACACACACACACACACACACACACACACACACACACACACACACACACACACACACGTCAAAGTAAACGGAGGACTTTACAAAATACCTCGCAAGACAAATGCTGGTAACATTTGATTTTACTGAGAGTAAAACTGAAACGTGAACTATTTCAGCAATATGGTAGTTTCAAGAGATTACCCGATATGTTTCTGAATAAAATATATAAAATATCTTATCTTTATAAATGTCAAAATTTATAATTTAACACGGAAAAACGAACTTTGAAAAAATCTGTACTCATAAATTTCACGTAGTAGTGAGCTATATGAACTGGATAATATATATATATATCAAACCCACTTAATCGCATATCGGATAATAGCATAAATCGGATAATCGCATAGGATTGTGAAATCCAAAACCATTTCCTATGTATATCTATTGAAATATACCCGTTTAACTGCATAGACAAAAAGTCCAAACCCGCTTAATCGCATAGAAAATTTTTCTACCCGATCTCAAGCCATCTCTTATAATTTAAATTTTTTGTAATTTTTCTTAATTTTTATTAAAAGAGAATTATGACAGGCAAACCATTTATTAGTTGTACAAAGGTACACTTAATAAATTCTTAAAACAACACAATCACGTGAGATATCTATATTCATAGATAAAAAATCGGGTTTTTGTTTATTAATCAGTAAATACCTGAAGTCGCTAGTCTAATGTTTTTGTTTCATCATCCAAAACATTGTTACGCTTGGTTAAAAGTTGTTTATTAAGCAATCTCATTGAATAAATGAAAGAAGCCATAACCAGCTGATTGTTAAATGACACAGTTGTCGCGTGTCTATCAAGGAGGATACCATGTGGGTTTTTGTATGGGACCTCTTTCACGATTGTAATGTTTCAGAAAAAAATATTTATAAATTAATAAAGAAAGACATAAAAATGTCTCATATGTAATAAAAAGTGCCGATGTGAGGTTAAAAAATTATGGCAAAATTAAAAGGAATTACATTTACGTGTAAAATGACCCGTTTGAACCTCTCAGAATATGTTGTTTTATTATGGGTAACTTTGGAAAAACGGAAATACACAGTCGTCAGTAAACAAAAAAAATGTTGATTTCATTGGTTAAAAAATGTGTTGAACTTTTCTGGTATGCAGTGTATTTGCATATGACCCCATTTGGTCATCGTCATTGATTTTCATTTGATATGTATCACAAAAGACTAAAGGGAAGTAACTCTTATATTAACTGTACTGGCTGCATGTTTTCCAAGATGGTGCCCTCGATGTGTATTGCATTTGTGTCGCGATTATTGATCAACAAACACATAAAAAGAATTTTTTTTAATGAAATAAACAACACAAAAGGTAAATTTAATATATAATTTATTTGAAAATATACATAAAAACGATGTTTTGTTTGTGTAGCAATGCTGAAAATAACTTCAAATGTTGGGTGAAAACTTTTTCAATGGGCCACATCGGCAATTCTGAATTTTCAGGGTGCCATTTTTTCACGAGAAAATGCTTTTAAAATTTTTTATTAAATCTCAATCGCGGTAGAAGGGGAAAATGTTTTAATCATATAGTACATCCCGTTGATATTTTAAACGGCAAGGGCATAGAAGTATTGGTTTGAATTTACCTTGCCGTTACACTAACAAACACTTTTTTGGTTGCAAAATTTAAATAATTATATTATTTTTTGTACAAAATTATTCTGTAGTTGTAGGATGGAAATTAATCAGATTTTTCTCTTTTTTTCAAACAAAAATATATAACTATTTTTCTTACATGCATAGTCATTTAATTGATACCGTCGATATCTATGCAGGAACTTTGTCGATATGTGTAAAATAGTACAAATGTGTAAACCCGCTTAATCGCATATATCGGTTAATCGCATATAAATTTGAATCTCGGAGGCTATGCGATTGATATATATATATATATATATATATATAAAATCAGACAATTCATCTTAACACTTTCGATTTCTATTTTAAATTACCATTAATGACATTTACCAAAAACTCGCCGTAGTAACGACATGTTGGTGAACTTTGAAATTAATATGACAGTAAAATATTATATATTTAAAGAAAAGATTGCAATGAAATTTTAAAAAAAAAAATGAGTAGCGAGCACATGTTTTATTTGTATTATTTACAAAAGTTAAATGCAATCGTCACATATATTCTGGCATATACAATCCCACTAAAACACAATAAAAGTTGTTAAAATCAAACAGCTCAATAAATGGTCAAAACTATTACCTGTTATTCAGGCATTTTTATCGTTATAGTATTCTAGACGATATTAACAATTTTTTTCTTTTTCATTTCAGCTGGGCTTTCAGGACATATAGTTGGAACAGTACATCATGGTGAATGTTACACCTTTAACGGCGGTATCCTAACCAAAGACGGATATACCTGGTACCAATTACAACACGTTCACGGTGGCGTATGTTTATAAAAAAATTAAAAATTTTAATAAAAAAAAATTAAAAAAAAAAAACATAGAGATAAACCTGCCACATACTGGCGCATGATTAAGGTTGCATTGGATAAACTGCGTAATTCTAAAATATTGTACCACTTTCTGTTTAATAAGTACATACATCTTGTATATTCACATTTCAGCCATTAATGTTTGTTTTATCCAGAGTATATCTATCTATCTATCTATCTAAATTTATTTATTTATTTATTTATTTATATTTTAGCTAGCGTGGGTAGCAGGGAACTTTCTTCATACACAATCACATTCACACTGTACCGGAGGGGGGTCGAGTTCAAGTGGGAGTCATACTTTTACATCAGGTAAACACACACTCTCTCTCTCTCTCTCTCTCTCTCTCTCTCTCTCTCTCTCTCTCTCTCTCTCTCTCTCCATAACATTTAGATATTAGCAAATAAGTTAAAATTACATGAAATTGAAATCAAATGCTGAATCAAGATCAAGACATTTATCACACAATGTAGACCTGTTTTACTATAGGCATTTTATATTTTCTTAATGTAAACACATCAAAGCTTTGATTAATAATGTACTACGTCTGTGTCAACGTCACAGCTAAATAAAAACCGAAGAATTTCCAAGGATCAATTATTATATTTATTGTTAAAACAAAATATCCGTTATTAACCGTCATCCCACTTATTCACGCATTCACTCTGGATCTGAATCCACAAACCCTCGCACATAATATCATTAAAGAATTTCATCTGAACTGGGCATTGTAGGTGTGGGAAACTTCACATCTGATTGATACACTCTCTTTGCTTTATTTTTATTTTTCTTCCTACCCACCAAGTCTTAATGTGTGTAGGTCACAATGGTCACACCGGTAATTCTTCTATTCCACCAGACCAAGAATTCCACGAATCGCCACGACTTGATACCTTTTTGGATTCGTGATGATTCGTAGACTTTTGCCAATTTTCAGATCCAATTCGTGACGCAGTACGATTCAGTTACGATAGAATTACGGATAATCGTGGAATTGGTCTTGATTCGGCTGCAATCGCACAAATACATGTCAAGAAATCACTACGATCTACAAGAATCTATTACGAATGCTTCAGGAACGTTAGGAATCAGTTGTGAATTAGTTAAGAATATGCCAAATGCATGTGCGAATCATGTACGAATAAATATTAATTCGCGAGTATTTTGACAAATGGTAGGATTTTCCTCTAGATAGCTATTCGTGGGATTCGTGACGAATTCGTAGCAGAATCCTGTTCAAGCCACGAATTCATGAATTCCCGATTGAGTTAGGATGTCTAAGAATGCCTAGATTCAGTTAAGATAACTGAAGAATGCATTACGAATTTGTTACGAACGAACTACGATTTCTTTTAGAATCGGGAATTCGTGACCAAAATTTTTAACAGCCCAAAACTTTTGCCAAGAATCCCGTTGCTCAAGAATTGCAAGAACTGACTACGTTGACATTTCGTACCGCTGTGACAAAAGGCGTCCAATATCTCATCACTGGCATTGTAAGACAAAACTTCTCTCCGTCTGTGTCTTCGTCACAGCTAAATAAAAACCAAGCAGTCTCGAGGGATCAATTACAGTTTAATTATTTATTGCTTAAAACAAACTTTGCACATAGCATGATATGTCCCAAACCGCCGTCCCTTTTATTGGATGACGCAGCACAACTTCATAACAACACCTTGACTTTAGATCCGACTCAACAAAACCTTAGCAAACAATATATACCAAAAAACCACGAGGCACATACACAAACCACACACACATACAGTCACCTTAATGCTTAAATTCGTTATAATAATAATAATAATAATAATAATAATAATAATAATAATAATAATAATAGTAATAGTAATAATTTACAGGGGTTGTTTCCCAGCATTGCATGCAGTGCATATGTAATGTAAGTATTGTTATGATTAATTTTTCACAAACCTCAAACTTTTCGTCAAGAAATAACCCCATTTCCTATTTCTTTTTCATAAATAAATCCCCTTACTCAATGAGAGAGAGAGAGAGAGAGAGAGAGAGAGAGAGAGAGAGAGAGAGAGAGAGAGAGAGAGTCCAGCGTGATCGAAGGACGTTTTATGATGACACTACCATAGACAGGAGTAATTTTTTGCTTAACCAAATGAACCGGTTTATGCATACAATACAAAACAATTCTCTCTGCAATCCGGTTATCAGTAGGTCAAAATGCATTAAATATTAATATACTTTCTATTACGTTTAAAATTTATGAAATGCATTTTGAATTTTTACTTAATTATTTTGCTTAAAAAGGCTCAAACGTATACATTATTATTTACATCCATAACCTTAAATAAAATATAGCTTTCTTTAATTAAAATAACCAAATATCTGATGAGATGTAGGACCCGTTTCGCTCGAGAAAGGACAATGCCTTTATTGATAATAAAAGGCTAGGTAATATAATTGCCTCACAGAAAAATTATACTCTTGTTGCTAAAATATAATAAGGATTTAAATCCGAGTCAATGTGATCTAAACAATATCACTGGATTATACTCCCTTACTTTTCCATTAAGCCTTGGTTCAGCTCTGGATTATGCCCCTTGTCCACCAGATCATGATTATGCCGTGTTCATTTTTTTCTGGATAATGCCCCGGGTTCTTCCTGTTGGCCATGGATTAAAAAAGCTGTTTAATCATTAGATTTTCTTTAATGCATTTATCTTCCTTTGTTTTAATTTGACATTTTTAAATTGCTTTTGCTAATTCCGTTTGTTGTTATTGTTATGTTTTATCGGCAGTTGGAGTCTGGATGTCGTCCTTTAGCTTGTAAATGGGATGTTAATTCAAATTCATGTGGGTATTTCCAAATCAAAGAGGTTTACTGGACAGATTGTGGTAAACCAGGCGGAAGTAAGTACAAATAATTTTACTTAAACTTTTGGACATTAAAATGATCGGTAATAGGTTTCGTCTTATTAGAAAGTTTTATTTAATAATTTAGGGGCTTTAATACAAATACCGTCAATAAAAATAATATTAATATAATTTTTTGTTAAAAATGAAATATTGAATATTCATATGCAGACATGTAATGCAGACTGTTATGACTTCAATTATTTTTCAGTGTTGTTGTGACGTCAATAATATTTTATGTCGTCAATGGCATTTAGGAGATAACTATTTTGTATTTGAAGAGTTCCGACCGTAAAACGTGGATTTTAATGTCGCAAATTGAGGTCTACCTGGCGACGCTTGCGAAGCCAGGTATTCAGTATCTGCGACAACAAAATCCACATTATCTCCATTCTAATGCAAAATAAATAAAATACAGTGTATACTATAAAATCAGTTAAATGATGGAAATCTACACTGCTCCAATCAGAGTTTATTTTTAGTTTACAGACGCATCACCAAATCATTAACGTAGACCGATGTCGTTATGCCAAAAATATAGTTCTATCAAGAAAACACTTGATTTCATTGATATAATAATTCTATTGTTTGAAATAAATAACAGATTTATATTGATCCAATATCCATTACTATGACAAAATTTGGCAATACGGAATCGTCGAAATCATCGGAGTCCGTCTTTTTTTGTTTTGTAAACAAAAGCACGTGTACCAGCGCGTTGGAATACATTACGTAATCTTTACCTTGAGAGCACGCGACATCTTAACTCCGACCGTAAAACAGAGATTTTACTGCGGTCGAGGTCCAATCAAAATTTTGTTTACAAATATTTGCATTAGAATAAACAATTTGACGCTATAACGTAAGCATTAAAGAAGTGATGTTCAATGCACAAGCCGGCCTGAATTACACATGGTGCAATATTGGGTTAAGCTTGATGAAAGCGAAATAAATTTCCGTTTAGTTTACGGTGACATTCATAGAAGACAAATGTCATTCAATAATTTGAAGCAATTATTTTATCTTTAAGAGACCTATAATTCTATTTTTAATTCATAGGTTTGGAAGCATGCGCTAAGATTTGGCGTGTGCATCAAAATGTGTACAACATTATATGTCAAGGTACATAGGCTCCTTCAGGTTGTGCCCACAACTGTGAGAGCTACGCCCGAATACACAACGGTGGACCGGCCGGTTGCAGACATATCAAGCACGCTAGGTTACTGGGATCATATACAGGCTCAAGGTTGCCACGCTAGCAGTTAGAGTACACGTTTTAAACTTTAATATGTATTAACAAACAGATAAAAAATTGGGTTTAATTTTCCACAAAAGGTCTGTTGTGTTTTTGTCATGCGCAAGTTTATTAATGTTTATAGAATATTCATTTCTAATCGAAATATAAACATGGTAAAGATTTTAGATATCCATCTGAGGTGAAATGCGTTAATTTTTATCCACAAATCTCTTGTTGTACGGTTCCTTTTATGTAACGTGGTCACAAAGGAAATGGTGCAATGTTCTAACAAGTGAGAACATTTCCAGAGTATAAGCAATATTTTTAATGTTTTAACATACAATTGTCGGTGCAAAAATATAATTTAAAAAAGAACCTTTTTTCTAATGAAAATAATTAACAAAATATGTTTATATCAACAAGGCCGTATGATATGATATTATTTGCTAAATATGCAACATGTGAAAAAAGTATTGACTCTAGTTGACCAATTAAACGGCTGACTCTTTTAAACAGATTTTCAAGTCTTAGGAATATTTGTTTGATTCTAAAATATATACATTCGTCATATAATGATCAACAAAGTAGCTGTTTAAGCCAAAATATAGTTGATATGCCATCATGACACAACGTAAAATTGATCGATGATATTGTCTGTATATGTTTGCACATTTAGCGTTATCGGCTAATTTAATTTATTTAACATGTTTTGATTTTAATGATCTTGTATTTGCGCTGCATCAAAACAAAATGCTTTATATTTAATAAAAAAAACCTTTAAAAAATGCTTGACAATTTAGGCTTTCGTTCGGATAATATTTTACAAAGAAACACAGCTAGCCAAAATAGTGACATAGTGAAGTTGTAAAACCAGTTTTGTCAGTAATATTACAACTCCTATGATGACAAAAAAGGACATTGATCATTAACGCTAATTCTAACACTGTAATGAAATAATCATAAATAGTAATAAACAACAGCAAGTGCAGTTAAACATTGAATTTTATGATAATGATGATAATAATGAATTCAATTTAAAGCAGTTGAAGTGTTTTGATCATAAGTGACGTCATCGATTGTTAATCCATACCCGTTATACACTCAAACAGCGTAAACAGCGCGACGTATTGTGCAATTCAATCTAAAAAATAAAAAATTTTCATATACCTTCTAGATATTGTCAGATACCATTTTTAAAATTTAATAATAAATACATTTTAAAATGGTTTATGTCAATTTTTATTTTTTATACCATTTTTGAATGTATTTTAAGATAAAATTCAAAATTGGTATATTTCAGTATAAATCGTAACGAAACGAAAACAACAATGTACTACTATCAACATGCAATATAACATTTAAACAATAACATTTAAAATTAACATAGACTAAGTAATACAAATATAAACTCTCAACAAAATCAACGACATTAACATTTCACAAATTCACAAAATAAAATTTACAATTATACACAAATTTCATAGATCTATAATCAATACGCAACAAGTCCATAGATATGAGTCAAAATAAAACTTTAATATAAAACATACCACTTTAAGGAAAACCAAATTGAGATAGTAATCTGCATCTTGATCTTCTTCACAATAAAGACTTTGTTCACAATATTTAGTTTATATCCGATAGAAAATGGCGACATACGGAGCTAAAAGGTAGACGTTCTTTCGGAGCTTGGCTCATTCGTTGTTTTCATACCAGAAAACGATTCGAGAAAATTTCGTTATTAAAGGATATTTGCTGGAATTTGCCAAAACTTTGATTTTTTTTTAAATTTAGCACTTCAAAATTCAGCTATATCTGTTTTAAATACATAGAATCAATGGTCCTTACAATTCAACTAAGAATATGCCTATATGTTCTACAGAAGTTTATTAAACAATTATATTTGTTACAGGGACTGTCAAAATTTTCCTCAAATTGGGAGCCCACAGCCAAGATATGCTACCATAAAAATATTTAAGATTTTACTCAAGTTAGTTTATATAAAGGTTATATAATATCAGAAATCGTTAACTTATTTTTTAATTTTTTATTTAGTCCCATTTTAAGTTTAATTCCCTTTAAATATCAAGACTAAAAATCCGAAAAAAATCTTTACATATAACCGATTCTAACCTTTGACCTTGGTTTGATGTTTTTAAAACAGTGCAACAAAGCATACAATATTAAAATGGCACTGGGATACAATCACAAATAGATTTACAAACAGAAAAAACTTCTTATGCATAAAATAAAATTAGTCAAATTGATGACCACATTTTGAAAACGTATCGAAGAAAATGTCAAAATTGCAATCGCAATAGCAATTTAAAAATATATTCCTCTTGTCAAGATGATAATTTTTAAAGTTTTGTCCGTAAATATATACAAAAATACCTGTTCAAATTGGATGTGCCATATCTGCACATGTCGGAAAATTATTTCTCATCAGTGACACTAGGGGCCGAAAAGTTTGATTGTTAAAAATATGAGCCATATAGTTGAAAATAAATGAATTAAATGAATGAAGTTCTAAAATCCAGCTGTTGCACGAGGGAACAAACCTTAGTTATTAATAAAATTTAAAGAATTAAGCTGCATTAAACTATGACAGAATACTAACTCACAAGTTTAGAGAACTAATTCTCCATAGAGAATTCTTATTTCTCGTGGTATATTAGCTCTTCCCATGGAGGATAGGTAATAGGGTATAATACGTTATGGGAAAATGTTGATTCGCAATGGAAAAAAAGCCTTTACCCATCGCTATATACTTACTCTACATAGTAGATACATGTAAGTGCTTTGCAATAGCAGATAAGAAACCTTTTTGCACTTTTTCAACCAATACAATACAACGATCTTGAAATCGCTTTGCAGTCTATTTTGTTATTTCGTCTTCTTATGATATATCAATCGAACTTAACAATTAATATTTTTTCTATTTCCTCATTACAAGGAATAAGTTTCACTGGAAAGGTCACAGTATACGCAATACAGAAACCCTTGATTGTTTAATTAAATGATCGCTAATATAGGAAGTATAAAGATTACGTACTTAGAACAAACAGAATTTATTTATTTATTTATTTTTATTTATTTATTTACTAGTTGGGCAGTGTGACGCATGCGCCAAGTAGAAAGAGCAACTTTTTCTCTTAGTTAAACAAAATGTAAAAAATGTAAAATTTAAGGTGTACATTCTAGTCGTGATGTTGTATGCACTTTCGACATCCGTTTCCTCTCTATTAGTCTTAGCCGTCATTACCTTTTTCAATTTGTATATATGTTACTTATGTTATATTACTTTTTCATATTTGTATATATGTTATTTGGGTTATATTTTTGAATTGATTTCTGTTTTAACGCATCCAGGGTCATATATTGTTACACCCCCTGGCATTTGGTTATCCAGGTTTTTGCATCCAAACTTTATTTTACAAAAGGCCTTTCTTGTATGTGATTTTTTTGCCATTCATAAACGGTTTTACATAATGCCCATCGACAGTAAAACCTTCTTTACAAGAATAGGCCTGTTTTATTTAGTCGCATACGACAATACAAAAAGTAAGAGTACGGTTTTGCATAATATTAATGTCACCTTGTTACAGATATTATGTTATATGTTCTTTTGGGTTTGTTTGATGTTATTTATTATGCTGTATATGAAAGCTCGTTGTATGATATTAATGATGTTTATGTTACATTTTGAATATGGTATATACAAAACTGTAAAACTCTATCATAATTTCTGGAAATTTAAAATTTATAACAACTCATCATACTTAATCAACACTTTAATACATCGACATACTCAGTACTCAAACATTGTACTTCTCTGTTTTTTACATTGGATCTGGTCCTTAATCTACTTATCAGGGGATATAGAAACTAATCCCGGTCCGTCTATACTTGAATCATCACAGTCGTCTCTTGAACTATCACAGTCGTCTTCTTTTTCAGACTCAACATCTTTTTCAAATTTGGCTACAAACAACAATAACTTCTCATTTGTCCATATGAATGTACAAAGCTTCCTTTCGAAAAAAAATGCAAATTGAATGCGAGTTTTCGTCTTATGACATTATCGCTTTGACAGAAACATGGCTTACCACACGTACACAGGACAGAGAACTGATGTTCGACAATTATAAGATACCATACAGATCTGACAGAATTACGGACACAATCGGCGGTGGAATAATCGTTTATATTAAGGACAATTACTATTCAAAAAGACGCCCCGACTTGGAAATTCCTGGTATTGAAAATATTTGGATAGAGCTTAAAATTCGCAACAATTTTATTCTTTTTAGGCACTTTTTACAGACCACCCAATTCTGGCAATGATTTTTAGGGACAAACTAGAAATTTCCGTAGACCTAGCCGTTGATAACCAGCCCGACCTACTTGTACTCACTGGCGACTTCAACGAAGATCAATTAAAAATTTCAAGCAATAAAATCAAGACAATAACTAGAACTAACGGACTACAACAACTTATAAACGAACCAACACATTATTGGGATGATTCCTCATCATTGATTGATCTTATTCTTATTAGTGAATCTGAACTTGTTGACAACTCAGGAGTAGGTGAATATTTTCTTGAAAATCAAAATAGATACCACTGTCCTGTCTTTGCTACTCTCAAACTTTCCAAAATATGTACGACATCTTATACTAGACGGGTCTGGTACTACAACAGAGCTAACATAGACTTATTCCAGCAAATACTATCAACACATGATTGGCAAAGCGACTTCGACGACAACATTAACATAATGACAGACAACATATCTCATACGATACTTAGAACAGCTTCCGTTTCAATACCAAACAGAATTGTCACAATAAGACAAAAAGATCCGCCTTGGCTTAACGCCACAATAAGAAAAATGTTACGAAAACGTAGACGTCTCCACAACAGAGCTAAAAGCACTAACAGACAAGAACACTGGGCAGCCTTTAGACAACTCCGCAATAAATGTACGAACTACATTCGTACAGCTAATCTCGCTTTTATAACAAAATTTCATCAAAATTAGAATCTGATAACTTGCACACAAAAGACTGGTGGAAAACAGTCAAACTATTAACAAGAGTTAAATCAAACACTCATATCATACCCACCTTATTACAAAATGGCAAGACCTACGACAACGACATAGACAAAGTTGAACTTCTTAACAACTACTTCTGTTCTCAGTCATCACTTGATGATACTAACTTGGAACTTCCTCAAACACTATCAAATCTAATAGATGACCATCTTACAAATGTGCATATCACTGAATCTGATGTCTTTGATGTTCTTATTAATATCGATACAACCAAAGCATCAGGGCCAGATGGAATAAGCCCGTTCTTTTTACGAAATGCTGCTAGCCAACTAAAACATCCTCTTTCTGTTCTATTTAACACATCACTTCTCAGAGGCAAATATCCTGATATTTGGAAATTAGCTAACGTAACACCCATCTTTAAAAAAGATAACCCCTCTGTCGTACAAAATTATCGACCTATTTCTCTTCTTAGTGTTGTTTGGAAAGTTATGGAAAAATGTATATACAAATATGTTCACAATTCTTACTAAAAAATAACGTAATTTCTAGGTTTCAATCGGGTTTTACTAAAGGTGATTCGACAGTCAATCAACTACTTGATATCACATATGTTTTTGGCAAAGCTCTTGACGACGGTAAAGAAATCAGGGTTATTTTTCTTGATATAAGCAAGGCTTTTGATAGGGTTTGGCATAAGGGACTTGTACATAAACTAAAACAAACTGGTATCAGAGACACCCTTCTAAAATGGTTCCAAAACTATCTCCAAGACCGAAGACAAAGAGTAGTTTATCTTGGCAATTTTTCTGAATATAAAGAGGTTCGAGCTCGGCGTCCCACAAGGTTCTATACTTGGTCCTCTTCTATTTCTCATATATATTAACGATATTACCGATGAAATCAATGCTAATATTCGTCTTTTTGCAGACGACACTACTCTATATCTAATTGTTGAAAACCCCCAGTCATCTGCTCTAATTCTCAATAATTCTCTTTGCACAATTCACACCTGGTCTAATAAATGGCGTGTCTCATTCAATGCACAAAAAAACAGAAAGCATGGTAATCTCTCGCAAAAAAAATAAACCTGTACATCCTACTCTATATATCAACAATGTATGTATCCTGGATACAGAAACGCACAAACATCTTGGCATTATGTTTTCCTCGAACGGATCGTGGAAATCACACATAGATTATATGAAATCAAAAGTATTACTCAGAATAAATATCTTACGTAAATTGAAATTCATTCTTGACAGTACGAACTCTACAATCACTCTACTTTGCATTTATACGACCATTACTTGAATACGGAGACATTATCTGGGACAATATACCTCTTTATCTACAAGAAGAACTTGAATCCTTTAATCTTAAAGCAGCCAGAATCGTTACTGGTACCACAAAACTCTGTTCTAAACACGCATTATATATCGAAACTGGACGGGAACCGCTTTCTCATAGAAGAAAAAAAGCACAAACTTATTCAATTCCATAAAATGTTCTACAACTTAACTCCTCAGTACCTGTCTGATATTATTCCAAACAGAACTCACAGAAGCACAAGACAATACAATCAAATACCGACTATTTTATGTCACACCGATTCCTACTATAACGATTTTCTTCCTTCTACAATCAGACAATGGAATGAACTTCCACAAGAACTTAAAGATACTCCTTCTGTGACAACCTTCAAACGATTACTTAATTTAAACCTTACTAACCCACCCGCTTTTTACTGCTATGGATCGAGAATTCAACAATTTATCACACCAGACTACGCACTAACTCCAGCTCCTTAAAGTCTACCCTCTATAATAAAAATATCATAGATAATCCTTACTGCGACTGTGGCGAAATTGAAACAGTGTCTCATTTTCTACTGAGTTGTAACCTTTATTCTCATCTAAGGAATAGATTTTTAACTCCACTACCATATCCGCTTACAACTGAACTACTACTCTTTGGTGATAATTCTCTAACGTCCACACAGAACATTGAAATATTTAAATCCACTCAAAAATTTATATATTTTAGCAAACGTTTTCATTTACACTGATATTGTTACTTGTATCTTTACGATTCACAAATAATATGCAAATAAACACACTTACAGATTTTTAATTTTATTATCTGTACGGTATTAAAACCATTATAGTTTTTTATTCTGGATGCAACAAGGTTAACGTTTTTGTATTTGTTTGTTTTTGATTTTTTGGTATTTCTTTTTACCTAAAGGCGCATTTGAAAAATTATTTTATAAATACTTTCAGGAGACAGTTTTTATAAGTGTTCAACACTTGTTGCTGAATCCTATTTGTCATACTCCATATTGTTTACTTTTCTTTTCAACATGTATTTACTGAATTTGACGAATAAAATATATTTAATAATACTAGTTGGGCAACACCCTAAGGGGTTTCGCGGGAAAGAATGGAACAATCTAAAGGATTTTCACTTCCAGTTTTTCAGACGTTTAGTAGAACCCATTTATTGTATATAAACTGTAGACATTTTTGTTCTGAATCACAAGTTCATAAAGGAAAGAACTAGTTGCACTGCAGTTGTACTTTTGTGCTTAAATGTAATTGTTAACTATCACTAATATTCAAGTGATGTGTGCTTAATTTTTTCCTGAAAATCGGGTTTACCGAAAATTAAAATTAAGGTTTACTAGTGAAGGTTATAATATAATTGCAAGTCAAAACAAATTCTTTTAATGTTAATTGCAACTTTATATCTTTCAATTAATGCATCTGATAAAACATCAATCCATTGTAGGGTCAACGTAACAAATCAAAACTTTGATAAATTAGTATTGTTTTTGTAGACATGGTTTGACTTCTTCGACGGGTTTATTTGTCGCTTTGTCAAGTGGAGAATTTGGCACACGCCATCCTTTAAACATTTGTAAAAAATACGTGCTAAATTTTTGATTTACAATTTTAAAAGAATTACAGAAAAATTAGCACATTACAAAAAACATGAAATAATCCAGCGAGGCATATCTTGATGAATTTTACATTGTTTATCAGACGTTTTTCCTTCATTAATTTTCAAAATTAAAACGGCTGAAAATTTTTCTAAATAGTATATTTTCTGTTTATTTTGTGTGAACTGAAGTAGTTAACGCCGCTTTCAAGATTATTCATTTCGCATTAAGGCAGGCAGTTCACTTAAAATGAAAATAAAATAAATGTTGGTTCAATATTTTGGATTAAAGCGTCATTCCGTGATTTGTATTGTCATGTCTAAAGTCAGGTCATAATTCAATGCTAAAGAAATTACTTCCATCTGTAATCTATCTGACATTGTTTATACATGTTTGTACATGCCACAGTCAAGCAAAGAATGTGTACAGGTTTCAACTGACAAGATCATGCCTCTAACTGCAGATGCTTATTTCGCCTGTAGCGTCACGCCAATTTTCGCGGAATTTGTAAAAGTCACAGACTAGTGCAATTTTGGGCATTTAATGTGGATTTTCTGTACAACCTATCAAAAACATAAAAAATACCGTTTTTTCCGTAATATCTCAAAATATTTATGAACCAAAGTTCAAGTTCATAGCCATAGTGGTCATTGAAAACGGGTGAATTAAACAGGCATCAAGCTGTTAAGATTATTGATCCGTTTTACAATGCCATGTGTTCATTTCACCTGAAAGAAACATCATCATTGTTGATCGGAAGAGTGCATGCACAATTTCGAGGAATTTTTATAAATGACAAACGGGATGGACTTTGAGCATTTATTGTGAATCTTTCGTGCGACATACAAAAAATATAATAATACCGCTTTGTTCGTAATGCCAGAAAGTATTTTTGGGCCGACTTTCAAGTTAATAACTTGAAAAGCGATTGAGCACGAACTGTTTAATGCAGAAATTTGGTATGGAAAAATTCCATTCAGGCTGCACGCTCTAAGCCGCGGACCTTTGCATTGTAAATGATAGGGTCCACTTAAAACACTTACTGTGGATCTTGTGTACAACATAAAAAATCTAAAAATACCGTTTTTTCCGTAACATCTTAAAGAATTTTTCGTCTGTTGACATAAAATTGATAACTAGAACGGTTATCGAACTAGAGTGGTTTAAATTAAAATTAGTAACTCCTCTAGATCGTTCCATTCTTTACTAGTTGGGCAACACCTTAAGTGGTTTCGCGGGAAAGAATGGAACAATCTAGAGGATTTCCACTTCCAGTTTTGCAGACGTTTAGTAGAACCATTTATTGTATATAAAATCATTCCATTCTTTATTTTAATAATATTTATTATTTTAATAATATTTATTATTTATTTATTTATTTATTTGTTTATTTTATTTTATTTTATTTTATTTTATTTTGTTTTGTTTTATTTTATTTTATTTTATTTTATTTTATTTTATTTTATTTTATTTTATTTTATTTTATTTTTTACAATTCACTTAATACGTTAACATGCACAGTGATGGCTATATAAGCTGTTTCTTCCTGTTTATCATCATTTAAAGATAACTTATAAAGAAATTATATTTTTTCATTTGATGTATCCGTTCCACAGTAGTTGGACTCGTTATTTGCGCGGTAATAAATCTTAGAATACATCTATCACGAAAATATGAAATATGGAAAATATTTACATAAATTCACTTGATGATCTACAAAACAACTCGGACAGCGAACTGTCTGACACATATGAAAAACTCGGCTTGTCGAAAGTCAAATATGTTGCTTTACCAACGAGACAAGAGACTTTGTCAACACAAGGAACCAATTTGTCAGGACAAAATACGAAAAGATTTGATGTAACTTGGTGCAGAATTGTTGTTATCATCTTGGTTTTGTCTACGTTTTTTATTATTATTCAGACAGTTGTCACAGTAGTAGTTATACAATCTCTTATTACAGACGACGGTCAGTCTGGAGTAACCTTGACCGTTACAGAAACCACTACGCCAGAAAATATAAAAAAACAAGGTTAATTTGTTTATATCTAATCATTTTTAATTATTTTATTTTAGTTGTCTTTGTAATTTTGAGGTTGTTTAAATTTTTATACTTTAGAATATTTACAATCCAGTTTTGTTACTTTCTCGAAACTTACATGTAACCTGATATGTTTATCTTACATAAATAATTAGAAATTACTCAAAATAGTATGAAAAATACGGCGTTTCTCAGATACAATGATCCCGACGAAGTGTCACGTGACTTTCATAACCAGATGACCAAATTTAGGGTTCTTTGTACCGCCTTATTTGTAAACATATATACAATAAACTGTTTTTGACGATGATTTAGAAGTTTTCTACCAAAAGTGTCATTTTAGTTACTTTTAGGTATTTCAATCATAGTGACATTGAAAAACAACATAAAATTTATTTCATTCAATAAAAATCGGCGAAAACATCACTGTTGTGATGGATGCACAGTGAATTCGAGTAAAGTAAGGCTGGTCACATGATCACACGATACTAAAATTCGAATTGACAAAGAATATATCCGCGAAATGACCTTTTGATTAAAAACAGAACATGTATTGTCAATTTGTAGAGGGCATCTAAGTTGGTAGAACCCTTTTTCAATTTCGATAATTTCGTGTTTTAAAATTTCTTAAATTTCACAGTTAATTTTGTCATACGTCCTTTTTCTTTCACAACTTTGTTTTTATTTGTAGTTTTTAATTAATCCTTTTTTTATTATTTATATACAGTTTTTGTTTGTACTTGTTTGCGGTCAATGCGCACACACACACACACACACACACACACACACACACACACACATAATAAAATATGAAAAGCGAAATTCTATTGAAAAGTTTCAGAAAACTAAAAATACAATTCTGACTTCCATATTCACGCTCGGATATTTGATGATTTTTTTATATATATTATTCCATATTCCTCTTGCATTTATACTACACTGATGATATTGTCTTCATATTATTAAATCATTCCTCATCAGTGACACTTGGTGTCGAAAAGTTTCATAGAAAAAAACATTAGCCAAAAAGTTGAAAAAATGAATTGCATACATTGCAATTACATCCAATGTATATTTTTAGCATTTTTTCAACAATGGGTTAACTTAATGCAGCTTTAATGGAATATTTGAAATAATAACCAGAATTATGTCGAAGGTTTAGAAATGATATTTTTTTCTTTCATATAGTATGTGGACAGCCTCTTAATGTAGCACACAGCCAAGGAATTTTGACGGGAAATACCACTGGAACGACAATAATGTATTCCTGTAATGAAGGATATTTCTTGGACGGAAATCCAACCGTTATTTGTCAGTCAGATGGACAGTGGTCACGTGTTCAATTTTCATGCAAAAGAGGTTTGTTTATTTTATCGATTTATAAACAACATCCAGATTTGAACGAAATGTCGTATATCAGAGAGTGTATTTTAGTAACGGGTTTCTGTTCTTAGTTATAATGGTTGGTTATCATCGGCTAACGGAAACAATGTCTATAAAACAAAAGTAATATTGGCGAAATGCGCTTGTGCACAACGAATGGAACTTGCCAGTCTACCACGTGATCAATACCTCTTAACGTTTGTGCGGAATGTGATGGATAACGATTACGTCAAATATTCCCGAAAAAACATCGTTATAACGGGAAAACGTCACTTGATGCAATTCCTTTGCAAATAGAAATTATTGTCCCGCAAAACTCTATGAAGTTTCACGTGGTACACTGGCGAATTCAATTGAAGAGGGAATTGGGGGATTTGTACAACCAAAGGCACGAGTAATATGATAAATTCGGTAGGAAGTTCTGGAATCTTTGTTTTAAATTTAAAAGACTGACACAAAATCAGATCTTCTTGTGCCATCTGAGCTGCATGAAAGAGAGAAATGTTTTAGTTTCAATTAACAGATAAAATGCATAACAAGGTGTTATCAGGGATACAACGCGGAGAAACCCGAATCCCACCCTGATAAATCAGCGACTTAAATATTCGCTCTGTTAAAAGCAATACAAACAATCATCTATATTTAAACATCATAAAACAATAACACTAAAATTATGCTGTTTATTAAAAGACTAACAAACGGCATGTCATATTTTTGAAAAAAGGTATTTGGTTTCCTCCTTAATTATAACTCGAGGTTTAAACAATCTAACCGTGAACTGTGTCAAAGGTAACACAAATCACGATGACGTAATGATTACTTGAGCACTTTGAACAGAGAGCAACATTGCTAATAACGCCTTTATTATCAAATTCATATTGCTACACACAAAATCAATCCTGAATAAAAACAAATTATCAGTATTCAAGAAATATATAATACAAATACCAGTTAAATTTCGATGTGCCAGATGTGCACATTTCGGAAATTAATTCTTCATCAGTGACACTAAGACCGAAAAGTTTGATACATAAAAATTATATAAGCCAAACAGTTGAAAATAATGAAACTAAAGTTTCAAAATTATATAAATCCAAATCCAGCTAAGGGATGCTTTGTATGATGGAACAAACGTTAGTTATTAAAATCACATTTATCATAAATACGGGTTTCAATTAAGCGAAAGCATTATGGAATCGGGTGAAAATTGTCGATATCTTAAAGCTGTATTAACTTTTACTATGCATAATATTACACAGCGTACTTTTCCTTTACTATACCTAGTATGCAAAATGCAAAGCTTAGTTTCAGACAAAACCTTTGGTTTCATTAAAATTTGCGGGGATACCTACTACTAGTTTTATTTACCAAAGTTCGTTGATTAGAACACTGATTTCTTCATTCTTTATCGGAAACAACACAACGTTAACTCAACAAACACAGCAAAAATGCATGCTACTACACAAAATTGTTGGTTTTTTTAATTACAATCGATATTAGGATTTCGATATATTTAGTCAAATGTAATGAGAACAAGTTTTTTTTTTACATTATTTACTGCTGAAAACACCTTGTGTGAGATAGCTTATCATACCAATGACCTACCAAGTACCATATTCCACTCCTAGGTTTGAGTTTTGCACATTTGGCCCTTGACATATTTTAGAGTTGCTCATTGTTTTTTCAATGATATATAAAAAGTAATGACGGCGTAATACGCTTGTGGACAACACATTGAACAGGGAATGTTGGTATTTACACGACCATTGGCACGCGTTTTGTTAAATTCGGTAGGAAGTTTCGAATTTTTTTTAAATTTAAAAGACTGTCTCAAAATCCTGTGAAATTTGAGCTGCATAAAAGAGAATACAAAAAAATGTATAGCTAGGAAAATTGTATAGCATTGTTTAATTAGAGACACAAATGTGGAGAAACACAAATCCTTTCCCCGCTTACTTAGCGACTTAAAGTTTGCTCAGTTAAAAGCAATGTAAACAATGATATAACTCTATACAAATAAAATGATAGAATACTAAAATTGTACTGTTTACTTATACGAACGAACCGGAGTATCATGTGTTTGAGAAAAAATAGACGGGATTCGTCCTGAATTATAACCCGAGGTTATCACAACGCAAACAGGAACTGTGTCTTAGGTAACGCAAATCATGATGACGTAATAGTTATTTGAACTCTTTGTAATGGAAAGCAACATGCGTGTAATACATTTATCATCGAATTCACATTGCTACACACAAAGTCAATCCTTAATAAAATTTTGATCAGTATTTAAAAGCCAAAAAATGAAATGATAATAAAAGTTTTAATTTAAACGAGGTATCAGATTTAATGATGTTTTATTTATATCCATACATCACAAACTATAAAATGGCGTTAAAAATCAACAACATTAGATATGCGATACTAATGATAATGTAAATAGGATGTACTTTTCAATTGATATGCCTAGAAACAAAGCATCAGGAATGTCCAATAAATTTTTAAAATCTTGATATTGTTTGACAAAATGCTTAAACATATCTCTTCTCTTTATCTCTGTGTCTAATGACAAAAAACTTCATCGAAAACAGGTATATTATATATTATATTTCCATATCAGTATTTCAAAATTTAACCAGAAAAAGAGTTGCATGTTCAAATGGTACACAGCCAAATTTTATTCAAGTGAATATCACGTGAAACTTAATCACGTATCATTTATGTAAAGCGATATTACATGTGAAATTAACATGAAAAAAATTGCCTGTGCTACTATAATAATAATAATATATAACAACAACAACAACAACAACAACTATTATTATTATTATTATTATTATTATTACTCAGGAAGTACTTGTGTTTTTTACACGTTTATTAAGTCATAACATGAAAAAAGTGTGTACACCTTTTTTCATGTTATGACTCAATAAACTTATTAAAAACACAAGCTATCCTTATAATTTAATTTTAACACTTAAACTAAAACATAAAACAATGTTTTGTTTTATTTTTCTTGACTTTTTATTATTGAAATGAAATTTATTTCCTCCGCGTTTGAACTATCATTAACAAACAATTTCAGCAAATGAAATGGAAAGTGTCATACGTCACGCCATTAACGTTTTAAGTTGTTATGGTTGCGTATTTATTGGAGTAAAATGTGAAAAAAAGATGGCGTGTGTTTATCTTAATTTTGTATTGCAGTATAATATAGCCGAATTTGGAAATTAAATGTATAATGTATTATTAAGCTTCTGTGAATGGTTCACAACCAATGAGCAAGCATAAAAGATTTTTATTAATTATTTTAGTCACTTCAGCACAGATTCGACTAGTGGGAGGATATAACAAAACTCGGGGACGTGTAGAAATTTACCACTCTGGAGTTTGGGGGACTGTTTGTGACGATGATTGGGAAGATGTTGATGCTATGGTTGTTTGCAAACAACTCGGATTTAGGTAGTAAAACTTTCTTTTTGTCAACGGGCGTTTTTTAAATTATAATCATATTATAATTATAATTGTAAACATGAAAATAGAATTGTGATCCCATATTTTTATGCTGGAAATATAATGTTGGGTAATTGAAGTTGGTGTTACCAACCGACATTCGACATGTTAAAAGATAATTTTTTTTTACACTAGATTGATTTAGAATTGTGGTTATTTATAATTTCATTGCTCGTATCGATCTCATTCTCTATGCATTTCTCCTTATTATAGTTGAAACGTAAATGCAATCTTATTAAATGTTATTATTTTGATCTATCTAAACGTTTTCCTTTTTATACAAGTTACAGTTTGTTTCTGTTCGTGTTATGTTTCCGTGTTCTTCACGGTTTATATACTTTATTGATCATGTGATTCGTGTTAGCCAATCACTTTCAGAAAGCTAAAATCAGCGGCTCGGCAGTGCTAAATACAAGTACACGTCAGAAAATTACTCACAAAGAGAACACGGTTAGGCAGATGTATTTGCAAAAAGTTTTACATGTAGGCATATTAGACCGAAAAGTATCGACAAGCATTCACGAATATGAAGTTACATCGTTTGCTTTGCCTTCGAAATTTGGGAACTGTTTTATTAGGACTATTACTTGAAGAATAATATATGATTTTTCTTTTTGGTATATTAATATTTCTAGTTTAAAAACATTGTAATAAATTGAAAAGAATCATAAGGTGACACGTTTTTGCTTCTGAATTAAGTTATTAAAGCGATATAAAATTATATAAAAAAGTAGCTTTAACATGGTTTCATTAAATCTTAATTAATTTTATCATTTTTAAAAACAATTATGGAAGCTCCCTTTATTATAAATATAATAAAATTACATATATAGTAATATTACTATTTTGTAGGACTGGAATTGCGAAATCGGAAGCTTTTTTTGGACAAGGCACGGGCATCATCTGGATGGACGACGTTAAATGTTTTGGCAATGAGTCGAGAGTAGAACAATGTCCATTCAGAGGATGGGGCAAACACAACTGTTCTCATTCTAAAGATGCCGGAGTTGTTTGCACCAATGCATAAACTCAATTCAACTAAAATCATTTGAGACGGTGTTTTCTGTAGGGACCTTAATTGCTTTGACAGTCTCGAAAATTTTAATATTATGATATATACGGCATCGATCGATATATTATTGCCAAACAAAACTCAACGTAACTATATATAAATTTGAATGTGACATTGGAATATTCGACATCTATACAAGGCCGAATAGATAGATAGATAGATAGATAGATAGATAGATAGATAGATAGATAGATAGATAGATTGTGTAGTTAATGTGTACATACTGGGCTGATTGATAATTCATTGCGAGTTTAATTTATACATCACGTGATGCAAATCATACAAAGTATGGTTAATGTACCGGGCTATTTGTTTATTCCTTACTTAATAAAACAAACATAAAACAAATAAAACAAACGCTTTTGCGCGTTATAATTAGTTTGCCTTGCAAAGTTTTTGCATTCATACTGACAATGAACATCATTTTAAAACAGTTCAATTGTTATATTCTCATTAATTTTTTTTAAAAATTATTCAATGATTTTAAGACTTCAAAATTTCCATCAAATAATATATGCACACCGGGAGGAATCCAAGAGACACAACAGCCACAAAGAACGTGGATGTGCACTTTAGACACAGAACATGATTTTCGACCGAAATATAGTCCACAAATAACACATCTATTTTATTGATATTCAAATTATTATTATGATTTTATATCTAATATTCTTTAAAATACATTATGTTAATGAACCGTTCTCGTAAAACTCGTAAATTTGCTTTTTAGCCGTGTCAGCCGTGCTCGTTTACCTATGATATAGTAGTCCCGGATTGTGTATTACATTTTATATGTATTCAAACACAGAGTCACTTGGTTTTTGTGATTTAAAATCTAAATGAACGCAACGGCTCTCAAGCTTGGAGAAAGTGGAATTTCATACGGCATATGAAAAAAAAAAATAATGATATGCAAATCACTGTCTGGTTAATTTCATACATGTCAGCACTGAAGGCTCAGTAGTTAAGCGCATGAAGTTCGAACCACGGTGGTGTCATTCATAAGAAGTTTTGAGATATAACTTCCTCGCCTGCCGTTCGGCTTCAAGGAAACAGAGTATTGACATGTTTACCCGGTGTTAGTATTCTCTGGCTGAGGGGATGATTTGTTTGTATGTGGTATACTGACATAGTGAAATGGTACCTTAACAGAAAGTCGTTATGAGACAGACCAAAACACACACTCGTACATCTCGCTCCTGTACAAACCCATTCTTAGATATTAATAACCTTGATTGCCGTAAAAAAATGCTGCCGATAAACAACAATACAATCAGCATCAACAACTTCCGAACTGCTCGTGATAACTACAGCGTAATGTTAATGCGGAAGACTAAACTAGTGATTACTCATTGGATGTTTAATGCAAAAAACCGGGCCAGTCGTTATTGATCCGGTGTATGGTTAAAGCAAAAAGTCGGGTTGGTTGTCACTGATCCAGTGTATGGTTAATGTAAAACGTTGGGCTGGTCGTCACCTATTCAGTGTATGGTTAATGCAAAAGCCGGGCTGGTTGCCACTGAGGATAAACAACATAACAACCAACAACGACAACTTCCGGGTTCATCATAATTATTCCAGCGTATTATTAATGCAAAAGGCTGGACTAGTCTTCACTCAGGATATGGTTAATGCAAAAAGCCGGGCTGGTAGTTACTGATCCAGTGTATGGTTAATGCAAAAAAGCGGCAGGTCGTCATTGATCCAGTGTAAGGAAATCTATGGCCGTATAATAATTACATTTATTTTAAATACTGTTTTTTTTTTTTTATTCAAATCTTGCTTTATAAAAAAATTGAACAATAACGTAACCATAAATATCATATTCGGAAATTGCACCATTACCAACGGAAGTTTTGACACTATTAAAAAAGAAATGTCTACAGTTTCTGCACTTACCAACGCAATTAAACGATATAAAATTCGTAATATCGTGTAAAATTAATTCATCATTAGTGATTACATAGTGGTATGCATTTGTTTGTTTTTAGAAAAATAAAAACATTAAAAAAATCTTTTATTAACAACATCGATACATAGATTTTTTGCCAGCTTAAATACTTAAAATAAAATGAGTTTTATAGTTCAGTTTAAAAACGGTGGATTAACTATGTCTCTGTTGTATATAAAATTATTTCTTGTAGCTATAAGTCTACTTAAAACCAAAGGTAAGTTACATTTTTAGTTTCATACTTTCACATTCTTTATTTCCATTTGTCAAATTACTTTTTCTCTGTTAACTTGTTAGTTTGCGTTTGTAAAGCATACTTGCTCGTGTGAGATAGGCGAGATAGGTGTTTAAATAATCTAAGATACACATGACTAACTGTGATGTGTGGCGTTGTTATCAAGACACAATTACAATGCTATATAACATGTGCTAAACATGCGCCATGTCATGGTGTAAAAACAACGGGGCCCATCAAACTTTGCCTTTTTTTTTTTTTTTTTTTTTTTTTGCTTTTTAAATATTAAAATTCACAAAAATGTATTGGGAGAATAATAAAAATCACATAAGCATTATATTTTATATTCTACTGATGTTAATTATAAACGACATGGAACAAAAAGTTTCACTGCTCTATTTAGACTCCGTTTTAAAACATTCATTTAACTGAATGTAGTATTTATACTTAAAATTAACGATTCCTTAGTAAGGAGTTTTACATCCCTGATCCAGTTTTATATTAAACCAATTTAAAATCAGTGTTCTAAATATTTGTTTATCATTTAATGTATAATTTTACTATTGACTCCATTGACTATTGCGCGATTACGTTTACGTCTTTATGAATTACCTATTATTCTTATTTAATTTGATATAAATTTATAAATTGGAATTTGAATTACAGCTGATTACATTAATACATTATGGAGTAGATATAAACATTTAAGTCACATAGTCAACGTCAACTTCTCGGATGATATTTTGTGGAGAGAACAAGAAGAAGGCGTCAATAATTGTGGACGAAGATGTCATCATGATTCAAGCTGTCAGTCTTTTGTGTACAATACAAACAGCAAAACCTGTCAGAGTCACAGAAGTTGTTTTCTCACTGAAAACTCTAACAATTTTACAACTACTCCGGCTTCAAAATATTATGTTCTAAACGGTATGTTATGTATATCATTACTTCAGAGAGAGAGAGAGAGAGAGAGAGAGAGTGTTTAAACCAATTAATGAAGTTGGCTACCTTGTATGCTGAAGTACGCTAGTAAACTTTATATGAAATTTTGCATGCAAAAATGTATGTTTTATTTATTATAAGTTTAATGCTGAATATGCACGTTATCATGTTTTTTTTTTTTAAATTTTCAATAGACGGGCAGTGCTCTAGGCGATTTTCAGAGAAGAAAATAATTTGGAAGTCGTGCAAACCTGTAAGTAAACCGATATTGTTGTTATTTTTGTTTTATTTAAAAATTGAAATCTTTCTCTATGTGTTTGAGTAGCAGTCACGGAGAGAACATATCTTGTCACTTTTTCTACTTAGAATGAAGTGCATATATGTATATTTTTATGCTAAATGTCGGTTGGTTTGTTTGATGTTTGAATTAATATCACATTTTGTGTTCATGAACTTGTTTTTGTGATTTTGTTTTTTATTGTAAAAATGTCGGTGCAATTAACATGTTTACCCACTATGTTTACATTTCGAGTCAAAGGTAAAACAAATAAAAAATTGCTACAGAAACTAGATGTTTTATATGCCAACATTTTAGAGTTTGATTTCAAATATGTTTTGAAATTAGGAATTTTAATTATTTGACCCTCGTTTATAGTTTTGTTGCTTGTCAATGCAAGTTATTAATACAAAAGATAAATTTTAGACAACACGGGCTATTTTAAGTGTTATTTTCTTAAGAAATATAAAACATTTATTGACATTCAAATTCAATAGTATTATATTCATTATAATTTATAAATGTACCACGTGGTCCATACTCAATATCATTGCGGTATACTTTCTAACGAGTTCTTTTATAAAGTCGTTTTTGAGGACTCCGTTTTATATCTAGTAATATTGACATTTTTGTACAAACATTATCAATGCCAACAAAACACTGGTGAACCAACAACATTTCCTGATGATAAAAATCTAATCGTATTTATATTCAATGCATTTTGTAGACTTCGGAACTGCTAGGGAGCGTTGGAAATCCAGTTTATGGTCGCAGAGTCATTGTCGAAGGGATACTTGGAACCTTAGGGTAATATGTAACAAGAGTAATAGAATAATCTGCCATTAACATTAAAAAAACAAAGAAAATAATAATAAAAATAATAATAAAGTATGATGATAATGATGATATTAAAATTTAATTTATTTTTCATTTTTAATTTTATTACGGAGTATTTTTTAAAAAATAAAATTTTCAAATTTTTTATGATTTCTAAGCATTTAAAAACTATGTACATGGATCAAGCAGATGAAGTTTACGTTTTGGTGGCTTACAATTGAATACGGTTGCTTAATTTTCCCGTGTTTAATATCCCAACATAGTACATGGACAGTGATTTATTATTTCGCATAAAGGGAGGAGGACAAATTACAAGAGTTAACGCCCATTGTTTTCTAAATAACTGCGGAATTGGTTTATTTGTTAAGAAAACATTTATTAATATATTTTCACGATTTATTCAATGCATTCCAAAATGTCTTGCTGAAACTGTTTTGAAAACTGATGCGCAATTGATAAAATATGTATTGAGTCTTTGAAAAGAATCGTCAGCAATTTGAGTCCATATCTGAAAAATATTTTTAAAAATTGACGATGATTATCAATTTAATGCCAGAATTTGCATTTCTTCAAAACATTTTGTTGCAATAATAAAATGTAATAATTGCTTATATTTTAAAATTGTATGACTTGAAAGTGTAAAATTATTTTTTCTCGAATATATAAATAAAATCTTTCCCCTCCTTTCATTACGTATTCTCAAATGAAATGTTCCCTTTTTCATTTTTTTTACAGATTTATATAACAAGAACGTTAATCACTTAAAAGTACAGCCAGTAATCTTTCCTATGTAAAATACGAGTACATTTTAAGTTCTAGCAAATTTTGAGAAACGATAAGTTCTTTGAAATGTTATAATACACTGAACGTGATTTAGAATAAAATGTATAAAAACTTTCGATGTTTTTACACTTTGCATTACTATCCCTCATTCTTAATACAAAGAACGTCTAAAACAATCATTTATTTGTCATTCTTTTACAGAAACGGTAAACAAATATATACAATCAGTTAATAAAAAAGGGGAACAAATTATGAATCTTTTTTATGATTTGTTTCTTTTTTATATTTTATATGAAGCAGAATTATTGCAGTAAACATATAAATAGATGACATTCTGTTTTTTAATTATCCCAACTTTGGACAATATATGAATGGCATCTATCAATATGAGCTTAAAATACAAGATACGACCGATTCTCCACGTTCTACTTCATGTTTGAACTTATACCGAAATTATAATACCTACAAAAGATAACATCTGAAGCTATACGACAAACGTGATGGCTTTTAATTTCCTATTGTCAAGTTTCCGTATCATTGCAGTAATATTCCTGCTTCGCTTGCGTATGGTGTATATAATTCACAGTAAATATGGTATAGTAAAGCTTGTTCCCACTACGGGGACTTTCTACAACGGAGCAAGCTACTAACAATTAAATTGTTGACTCGCGGATATTGCAAATCTGGCCTAATTAAGGCCCTTAAAAAGTCGTATTGCCGTCAACACAATATTGTTGACAAGTATAAAGTCACTGTATCCAAACTTATACTGGATATATGACTTTTCATAGTTTCATGTTCCTTTAATTCTTTAAATTTGATTTAGCACGTGTAGCTAGCTAGACACAAAGTGTTTACCTTCCGGAACACCCGGCCTTATTTCCTTAATGTAAGTTCACTTGTATAACGGAATTGGCCAGTTTTTAAAGAATTCTTTAATAATCAACTGGATATGTTTATAACAAACTAGCATCAATAAATTTAAAAATACCTACATTTCAGATAATTAGAACCGAGATATAGGCTACATGGTTAGATTTGTTGATCCATTTTGACAATTTTCAAATCCAGCAAAATTGCTGCCGCCGGGACAGCCATGTTATTCCAGTTCGGCTAACTTAAATTTGTTTTTAAAAAAATTCTAGAAAGAGAGTTTGAATATCTAAAATTTCTAACTGTTTTAGAGTGATTTCATAACTTATTAATCATTTATTATTAAAAACGAAAAAATAATTTTTTTTCTTTTCTCTACAAATCAGAGCACTCCAGTAAAAATTGTGTAGGAAAATATGTTTTCGAAAATTTTATAAGTCGAGACAAGATTGCATTTTGTTAAATCTCATATGCTCAATTTTAAATTGCTGTAAAATTGATAAATGATATTTTTACCATTTTTTAAGGTAAAAGAACAATAGCAGTGGTAACACCAATATAATAACAAGTCCTTCCTTTGCAAAATTTAATTTATATATTGCTTGATAAAATAACCCTTTTGATTGAAAACAGCCATGTTAAGCTTTTTTTAAAAAACGACCGCCGATGTCCTGTTACAACCGCGTTACAAAGAAAAATATTGGTCATGTATTAACTAGACTGACTACTCTTACAAACGCAAAAGAAGTTTCCTACATCAGTCGGTTAAGAGGTCAAATGTGAATCTTGTAGTCGGTATAATAACGCTTGTTTTGATTAATAACTGGGGTTTGGCACCAATAACGAAAATTTAATCAACCAATCTTATTAAAAATGCCCAAGTTAGAACTGTAGCGAAAAATTCGTTAAAAGTCCACAGCTTTTAAACTTTAGTAAAAAAAATATATCATTTGAGATCTTAATTTTTCGCACCGACATAGTTATATTTTTATTTTATTATATTTTATTAATTTATTGATTTATTTTCTTATTTTATTTTATAATTTACTAATTTTTACATTTCTTGAAAAGACGCAAAATTAAATAACTACAAACTTCACGTTGTTACACGATTTCATTGGTCGTTTTCTTGTCAAATGACGTTGTTATGGAAAATAACAACGTTTTCTATCGGAACTACTTTCGACCAGTTTCGGGAATTACCCATCTTTCATCAAAATATTCAAGACTATTTATGAAATATTTTTACCTCTTTGGAACCCAGATGCAGGGAATCTCTTTGTACACACTTAAAAATTCAATGTCAAAATTGTGATACACGCCTGAACCAATTTCTAAACGTATGTTTTCCAAATCCATGCAAAAATATCAAAAATTGTAATTGTATTTAGGTATACACTGCACATTGCCCACAGTCATATCTATATGGCGTGATGGTGAATTTCAGTTGCGCCACATTATGCTTATGTCAGGCCATATAAACGAAGCCTCAATTTACAGCTACAGTAGGAACTGTTCTGTTCACAGAAGAAACATATCAGTGGTACCCTCTCGGGTAAAGTCCAGTCTAATGCACTCGTACCGCTTGTTTAACTTTCACATGTCTCCTATCAGCCATTACATCTACCACTGGTGTCATCATTAAACGAAATCCCTTCGTCTCACTCCCAGTCCATAGTTGGCAAAAACATCGGTTTCAACCAAGAGAACATTAATTCCATTTCATTAGTTGGTTTCACGGTTGATTTAACACTCTGTTCATTCAATTTTCTTCTGTTTTTGGGAAACGTCAACCTTTAAGTTGACACGCGTGTCCTACAAACGTATGATAGTCGTACGTTGTTGTTGGTAAATGTGTTGTCACAAGACATAATATAGTACCTTTTTTCTCAAAGGATTTAATTGTAACATCATTTATATGTTGACTGAAATTGACAAGAAAATCAATAAAAAAAAAAAGATATGAATTTAAAACCTTTTTTAATTTTTCACAAGATATTTTATCGTCTTTTAACGGTGACATGTAATATATTATTACGCCGCGACGTTGTTACATTGATTTTCGGTAATCAGCTCATCAGTGCAGAAATGTAGGTCAGCTTCAAAAACTGTTAAATTTCAGGTTTGTAATCATAAGAATTGTATTTCATTTTTATGTTATCGGGGTGTTATCGCAAAATTGTTGTGTAAAACCGCGTAGCTTAAATAATTTAAATTCATATTTTGCAGGCGGTTTAGAGTATGTTTTTGCTCTGATTCTGACAATTGTGGATTTACTTTAACTTTTCGAATAAAGCAAAATGGCTCCCACGTTGCAAAGCATAAGTTAGTTAATGGAGATTTTATAAACGGTGTTATTCTTATTAGCACTGAAGGATTCCCAATAGCCGTGGATTCCCTCTTTTGTCTTGAAATCTTCATTACAGAAGGAACATATCAGGTAACATTCCTTTTATCATAGAGAATGGAATTTTTAGAAAGGTAGCGAATTCATTCGGACCATTTCGTCAAAAATTAAATGATTAATACCGCTTAATTTACCGAACGAGCAGCATATAGCCACATCTTGGGGGGCGAAAAACTGCATGAACTATTTTTCAAAAAAAAAAATCTTTATTCATGGAATCATGTGCGATCTAGCGAATAAGTTTTTACCCATTTTCGGTTAAAATATATATTTATATTTTCATATACCACTTTTTGAATTTTATCATAAAAGTACATTCAAAAAGTGGTATATGACAATATCATACTGAAATTCAAGTTAAAACACGCAAAAAATATACTTTTTCATACCAAATTTCTGCATAAACAGCTCGCTTCTGATATGACCTTGAAAGTGGTATGCATAATCCTTTAAGATATCCGGAAAACGGTATTTTCATATTTTTCCAAATTATATATAACAACTTAAAACATGCTCAAAGTTCTGTTTTGTTTGTTTGTTTTTAAAAGATTCCGACAATATTCACGCACGGTGAGTAGATTTTTTGAGCGGGTGCAACAGTGCAACACAGATCGATAACCACTGTTAGCTAATCAGCGATCGGCATTCCCCTCGCCTCCAAGCCCACACAGTAGCCAATTCGGAAGATCGCCTGATCTATAGTTATTAAATAGATATATATGGTTACTCGAGATAAAACTATTTCAAGGATAGTCTGGCGGAAGACGTTCGACAATAATTTGTTATTAACAATCCAATTAAAAAAAATAATAAATAAATAAATAAATAATAATGCATTTTTAACCATACTTAACATACAGCTTGGTTAAAAGCAATGTTATTAATATACAGATAATCTTTATTTACATCTTATAAAATTTGAATGAAAACAAAATAGATTAACCCTCTTTGTTTACTTATGAATCTAGCCGTTAGCTGATAATTCTACGCTAAGGGTCACTCTAGTTCCGACAGTGAAAAAATCGCTTAATTTTTACAGAAATCATGTGCGAATAATTTAATTATTGTTATTTTTCGCTTTCTTTCTAGAAATTACATTCTCTTCTGCGATAATACTTAAGGTGCAGTTCAACTGTTAAAGTCTATTTCCTAAGTAAGACATGATATAAATTAAAATATGTTTTTAGAATAACCATAATTATAATCAAAGTGCCTGTCAACCGCCTAGGTTCAAATATCTCAGGGAGTTAGGTTTCCATAATCATTCTTGAACTTACCGCCTCGATATAAGTGATAGAACAGTGTAAACACCACTCTACTTCACTCTAAATAATGGGTCTTTGGTTATAAAATAAGGGTGACTATTAAAGTATTTCGCAATTAAATAAAATGCTTGTGGAAATCAGTAAAAAAAAATTCAAAACAGTCTATCTTTTGTCGTCTCGTTTTTTGCTTTTATATAGTATTTTGACATTTGTTGTTTGTTAATTTTGAAGGTTATAATCGAATTGGATATTGTGGTATTAATTTGAATTTCAATGCATTTTTAGAATATAGAAGAGTTTTACATATATCAAAGCATCGGTGACCAAGTTCCTTTTATCAAAGGGATTTAACGTCTTACAACTAGTCTATTTACATGAATTACTTATCTATCAAACCTTTCGGCCCCTAGTGTCACTGATGAGGAATGATTTTCCGAAATCTGCACATATGGCACATCAAAATTCAGCAGGTATTCGTTATATTTTACCTTGTGGGTAATTCTTCTTATTATTTTCTAGGTCAAGGTGAATGGTGAACATTTACTAGAGTATATTTCAAATGTAAATATGGAAACTAATCATCTACTTCAAGTACTATCAGTGAACAACTTTACATTGTTTGAAGTTTCAGTAACAGAAGATTAGATCCTGCGAAGCGGCATAATAGGCAAGATAGAAGTGTACTACAAACTGAAGACTGTATATAAGTTTAATTAATTATAGAACAGTTAAAACCTCCATTTTATTTGGATTCACTTTTTCATGACTTTAACTAATAATCACATAATCAAGCACGGTTACAAGCTTAAGTTCAAAAAGATTTGAAACACTAATGCTATAAGTGTATGCTATTGAATAGTTTAATTAGCAATCTATACAAGATGTTTTTGAAACAATGTACTTGTATTGCGGGAATAAAAACAACCATTAAAATATTTTTTAAAAAATAATATTAAATATCATTATTATTTTTTTTATTAAAGTGTCACAAGTAATTATTGCAATAAAAAATATTAATCATAAATGAAACACAGCATGATTACTCCCGGTCGTTTAGACTCATTAGAAACAAAAACTTCATTAAAGCTAGGTTAGAATTAATAATAACATTTAAAACATTATTGTCCTTTAAATTATTTAAAAATGCAATTTTTAAATTGAAAATCTATCGTCAACAAATTGGATTGTTTGCCTTTTTTTTTATCCATGACACTTTTCGGTCTCTAGTGTTACTCTTGAGGAATGGTTTTCCGAAATGTGAACATATGGCACATCAACATTTAATAGATGTATTTGTTATATAATCACTACCCTGAGCGGGAACCGCTACTGCTGGAGTAAAACTCCCCCATGGTATCCTTAACTCAGTATCTAGTAATTTGTGCTGACTGAAAATGTTTATCAAGTAGCAAAATTTCAGTCGTCTTAATTTTTGAAACATGTTTAAAACTTAAGTCTGTTCCCTCATGCAAATTATTCCTTAAATTGTTCCCTCATGCAAATTATTTCTTAGCTGGGTTTGCATATTTAACAAAAAAATATCATTTTAATTTTAATGTGCCATACGTGCACATTTCAGAAATTTACCGTATAACGGGTTTTTTTCGCGTCGTGCAAATTTCGCGATTTTGTCCAAATTCTAATATTAGCGTTTCAATTTTCGCGATGTGCGGTCCAGCCGGGAATAGCTGAAATATGTTTGTATACGTTTGAAGTGGCATGAAACACAAAAATCACTCTGCCATACACGACGGACAGATGTAGTTAAAGGGAAATAACTCGTATAACTCTATTCATTTATTTATTATTAATATTCACTCATTAAATAAATTTTAACATGTCAAGAAAATTTATTTACTCATACAGTTTTTCATGAACAGTTTGTTACCAAGAAACAAACAAAAAAACCAATCAAACACAAATCATCATTATAGATCCAATTAACGGCAATAACCTACTGCCTCCGCAATACCGGCCTTATGAAAACCATTGTATATGGTATCAGGATTTGATTTAAGGAAATGATACAGCTTTAGCAGCCATCGTGCACCAAGAGGTTTAAGATTAGTCAATGACAGGTCAATTTTGATTTCCTCGACACTAATTCCCTTTTCCTGCTGTTTTGTCACTTCATTCGCGTAATATTGCTGGAATTGTTCCTTCAGAAAATCCTTAGCACACTTATTCACACTAAGGTCCATTGGTTGTAACTTATCCGTACAATTTGGTGGTATTGTAGCATAGAGAATGCTCTCTTTGTTCAACAGAGACAAAAACTCATCGGTGATCTGACCTCGAAAACAATCAAAAATGACCAGGGATTTTTGTCTGATAGAAAAATCCTTCTCATCTTTTACGGAATCGATGTATGGAACAATAATTTTATTGATGTATTCAGCCATAGTTTCGGCATTTGCCCAGTGGTTTTCAGAATGTGTGATATCAAACGATGATGGAAATGAGAACTTTGGATGACACATATCGGTTTTTCCTCCATAAATAAGTTGCATTGCCAAAAAGTCACCAACTAGTGTTCCAGCAAATGTTCCTGAAAATACAAATATTTATTTATTTATTTATTTATCTATTTATTTATATTTATTTATATATTTATTTATATATTTATTGATTTATTATTAATTGATTTATGTATTTATTTTTATCTATTTATTTATGAAGCACTATAAATGATCTGATACCGGTAAAACAGTCAGTTGTAATGTGAGCTGAATTAATTAATTTTTATTTACTTATTCATTATGGCTCGCAGAGGACATCGTAACTTTGAAAAACATGTTAACAATTCAGGGTCCGTTTTACAGGTCCGGGAAAACTCCCCGAATCGGTAACTGTCTCCAATATAGAAGGTTGTCCCCCGATAAGTGGTATTAAGTACCTACCAATAATGGTAACTTCTTTTAAAAACACGAATAAATATTACAAAGCGTGAAAATCGCAAATGCACGAGCCGTCTTATTGAAGTAGCCCATGCCAGCGGACTATATAAGGCAAAGAAAAATTTGATCCATAGCCTATTCAGCTGCGACTGAGGGTTATACAGTTCCTGAAGGTGAGTTAGTTTTCTATCGCCATGTTTTTAAAGTCTTAAAATACCAGCTAAACCAATTTTTCTCAATAAATTTCACTTGGACTGAAGCAGCTTCCAACATTCTTCTACTGCAGCCATTTTGTTAATCACGTGATCATGCAATCCTTGTTAAGAACGCGCTTGAAATTTTCCTGATCAACTTGCAGAAATAAAGTATGGAGGCCCTGAATTGTCTTTTCTGATATTGTCGCCGAAATTAAATTATTTGCCCGTAAAACAAACGAAAATTATTTGAAACGTAAATTTCAAGAAGGTAATGTTTTTTTAAATTTATATATATAAATATAAGAATTAAATTATTAAGTTTACAATTTTCAGATGCCGCCAAGAAAAAATTGCAGCTGTGTGTCACATGAGAAATACTCTAATGTGATAATTGTATGTCTTTTCCAGGTTCGTACAAACACCTGCAGTATTTTTGCCATAGCAGAGGAGGACCCCGATTACATGTATGAATATGACTTAACAACGGAGAAAACAGAATTCAGGAAATTTGTTAGAAAAAATGGCTATTTGAAAAATCCACTCCAACTCTGTAAACACACAACAATGTCCGCAAAATCCTTAGACGAAAATCTGGTCACATTTAATGAAACTTCTTTAGATAATCAAACAGCTTTTTATGAAATGTGCAAAAATAATAAAATGTCATGTAAGAAAAAATTTACTCCAGTTTTTATACTTGCCGATGACAGAAAAAAGTATGATGATGTTGCCAACAAAACAAAACAAGAGCTTGTTAAAATTGTAGAGGATAATTTATCATCATTGAATAATAAGGCATTAAATAATCAGTGGAAAAAAATAAAAAAGGAGAAGAAACTTGCTATTGTAACTTTTTTGAAAGAGGTACAAGAAATATGTGATCAGTGATTCCTATGACGTATGAAGATCAATATTTACTCATTTGTTTATTAATTTCGAAGAAGTTTGATTACCTTTAATAAAAGGGTGTCCTTTCTTTTGCTGAATGCTTTGTTTCTGTGCTCATGTTTTTTTGGCATTCTCAGTTTATCAATGCCACCAAAACGTTTAACTGTGGTGATCTTAACTTTGCCACTTTTTGATACACGGGTTACCTTAAATTTGAAATCAATACATTATTCCATTGAGGAATATAAACATCTGACTAAAATATTTATTTTGAAATGAAAAAACTTCTTGTTGTGACATTTACTTTCCACAAATAAAAATTTACATTTGGGATTGAGATAATCTCCCTTTTTTGTACAGTTTCATATTGTGGTTATGAAAAGTTGAATTGCTTCGACTATTTATACTCGGATTAATACGTATGACAAAAATTGGCTACCATACATTGATCATGATCAGGGGTGATGCAGCCCATGCTCAGATAGATCAAGGGATTTCATTGGTCTGCTGCACCGAGGCGCACTTCCTTTGAAAGCGAAAGCTGTGATATGGAACTGTGTTCAAGACCAGAAGAAGAAAAACTTGCTAGAATTTCCCTGAGAATTTATTTTATTTAATTTAAAAACAATCTACTATGTACGGTAAGAATATTTGTTTAATTATCGTTATAGTTAGACAATGATGCAGAATAAACAGGCCTTTTACACTTAGTTTTTGTCCAATAGTACCTACCTCGTTGCTGGCCATGTTGCGAAAATTGTCCTGTGTTTGTGAAAAAAAACGCACGTGCAAAGTTACCGACTACGTGGTATTGTATTATTACCGATAAAAGAGATTGTCCTCGAAATCGGAGACAGTTACCGATTCGGGGAGTTTTCCCGGACCTGTTTTATGTAGACTTAAATAACATACCTGTAATTTGCCTTTTGTCATCGATTCCGGTTATTTCCACCCGTTTAGACCCTTCTATTTCCATAGTCCATTGTGATACAGGCACGGTATGAATCCCAGTTTGGTCCCAATTGATTATCAGTTCTGGAGGAATTTTATTTTCCTTTACAAGCTTTACAATGTTAGATAAAAACTTATCCTTTATTTCTCCAAAGTTTTCCATTAGTGTGACTTTTTTAGAAGTTGTACCTTTTCGTTTGACAAGATTCATCCTTTTCATTATCGACATAGCCCATGTCCTGGTAATTTCGATATGACCACCATTTTCAAACAATAATAACCTGTTTTTCGAAGTTACGATGCCCTTTGCAGCTGCCATTACAATTGACGTATTAATAATTCCTCCTGTTTTACGAATTCCTGTAATATACTGCTGAACAAGCTTATCCAAATCTTCTCCTAACATAACTTTCCGGCCACGCTTTTGGGGAGTTAAAACTTGTTCATTGTCAGAATCGTCAAAATTGGTGTCGTCAACTTTTCTCTTTTTCTGTGCATTTAACTGTTCATAATATTTTTTTTTCATTCCACGCACAGTGCTTTCACTTAATTTTTTTTCCGGTGTAGAAAATTTCTGCGTTGCACTTTTATTTCCATACTCTGCTGCGTGTTTCCCAATATTATATCGCATTTCAGGAGTGTAAAATTTATATTGTCCACGCATTGGGCTCTTGGGTTTATTACTTTCTCCCTCTTTTTCCACAAATTCATCGGTCATTTCAAATGCTTCGTCCTGTGAATTTTTCTTTGTTAAATATTTTAACATACTGACTCTCTGAAATCTTATTCAGTAATGGACAAACTGTTTACCTATTATCTAAAATCATTGTGAAAAGTGCTCACCGAACAAAAACGCATAGTGTTGAGAGAAATACGATACAAGGGCAATAACTCTTACAAACATTCCTATTTAATTTTTAGCGTTTTAATTTTGGCGTTTTAAACTGATCGCTAATATAGCGAAAATTAAACTCGCGCGAAAAAAACCCGTTATACGGTATTCTTCATCGGTGAATATAATTTTGGAACTTCGGAGTTGTTAATTTTGCAACTGTATGCCTAATGTTTTTATCTTTGAAACTAATCGACCTCTAGTGTCACTAATAAGGAATAATAATCCGAAATGTGCACAAATAGGATATAAGTTGTATTTTTGTTATATATTGTATATGTGTCTGATAAAAAGAATAATGAATGGAATATTTTTGACATTTGTCTATTTCACTGAAAAATTATGTAAAAGTATGCTCGATTTTGTTTAAAGCTAAAACATCACAATAAAACACTGTTCCAATTATATGTGTATTTTCCTCTTTGCTAATTCTATTTAATTAAGCGTTCTCTGGAGGTGCAACACTTTGTTTCATCTTCAAAACTTTGGTAGTTAACCGTATCATTTATTAAACTGTTGCTATTTGCATTGAACTGTAAAAAAATACATCAAAAAAATGTACAGGTCATAGGATTGCTATACTTCTGACTTAGTTACACTAACCATTATAACATTTTTAGAATATTTGTAATTTAAGCATTCCATTTAAACTCTTTCAAACAAGTGTGGTAAAGCAGGAAAATTTATAATTTGACAAGATTTCCATATCATCTAAAAGAACAAAAATCTCTTGTTTTTAGAGAAAAAAATATAAAAAAGGACAAAACATCCTGAATGAATAGTACAGAATAGAATTGTTAAAAAGTGAAAAATTACACCGATTTATGCCTTCTTAAAACATTAGCAATATTAGTATTGAAGGAAACTTTATCCGATACTGTTGCGTTATCTAACATCATTACGAGTATAGAACACATCTAACAACAATCATATTATCTCTACAATTTATGACCACAATCACAATGAGCCATTTTATCAGTACAAAGTCATCATTTGCCATTAAACTTGTTATTCCCGCTGATGAAATCGGGAGGGGATATTGTTTTGGTGTTGTCCGTCCGTGCGTCGGTGCAACCGTGTGTCCGAGTTTCGTTTCCGGGCTATTTCTCTAAAACTACTGGCTGAAGCTTTGTGAAAAATCAAGATGCGCAATTCGTCGGGGATACCCGGTTCTTCCTTTAAACCTGAAGTTATTTGTTTAACAATATACATATAGAATAGAGTTGTTTCCAGGCTATTTCCTGAAAAACTATTAGAATAGTGTAGGTATCTATATGACAATCATTTTATATGTAGTTCAAGGTCATAGGTTCAAAGGTCAAGGTCATTGATGCATAAGAACAAAATGAAAATTCTGTCGCAAAATCTAAATCGACTTAAACCTCGTGGATTATTTTATAAATAATTAAAAAGGCACAAATCGATTAACTAGACGAAACACAGATTCTAAACTGTAAAAAATTTGGAATAATCCAAATAATCCAAGATTCATGCATTAAAAGGTGATATAACATACCTACTCTTTAAAGCCAAACACGGCACGTTATGTTTCCTAGATTCTACTTAGAATGTACTAGTAATTAAACTTAACATAATTTCAAACTTTAGAAAATAATTATTATAATATTAATATTTTAATTTTTTTCGTTTTATAACTGATAATAGTTTACGGATTTTCTTCAATTTTTTTTTTTTTTTTTTTTTTTTTGACAGATGTCATATTAATTTTTTTTTAAATCTTTACGGAATGCTGGGTAAATTCCGGAAAAAACACAACGACGTCACAATTAAAATTTATGAGTTTAAGTGAACCTGTTATGTTTGAAATTAATACAATTTTATTGAATTAATAGATACACCGTTTATCGTAAAGAAATATGACATACAGAGAACTGACCTCAATTAAAATAATGTACATGTGCTATATTTTCAAGTAGATGCAGGGGAATCCAATTTGCAGCATAAAATTCAGAAAATTTATTTCCCAGAATAAGAGCGTACCCAGAAATGTATCTGCTACATGTTCGTTTTTATCAACATATTATACTTCCCTTGTTATAATGTATAGATTTTTCGGAGACTATTTGATCAAAATCGCTACCTTTTTTCATAACATATCTTTTCCAGTTGTACTTGCTTTTTTTCTTTATATGTACATAGTGACAAACAACTCTTTATGTCATATATAGTAAGATGGTCCAGCTTGCTTGAGAGTCGTGTTTGTAGTCATTAATAACGCAATAATGGAATTTTAGGTTTTTATATTATAGGTAAGGTAAAACTCATCAAAATTTTAGCCACCCCTGATTGCAGAATAAATTTCATCCTAGCCAGAAATATCTCTCACTAAGCTTTCCTTGAAGTTACCAACCTCGACCTGGCGAGCTGGTAGTTCATTTACTTTGCGACATTATGATTTGGATAGGTCAGTTGGCAAAATGTTATTTCACTGGTAAATTGATAATTTCTGAAGTATGTTTTGAAAACCAGAGAGAGAGAGAGAGAGAGAGAGAGAGAGAGAGAGAGAGAGAGAGAGAGAGAGAAAGAGAGAGAGAGAGAGAGAGAGAGAGAGTTTAGCATGATAACTAGGTGCAAAAGTGTCTTAAAACAGGAAAAGCCAGGTAATTAAGTATACATTTCGAATAAAATTTGAAAAAAAGTTATTTAAAAAACGTTATTTGTCATAAATAAAGGTTTTACTTTAAAAATGGATTCGATGTCAACATTCTTTAAATTTCCAGTCCATTCATAATTGTAATCATAATTATAATAATAATCATTGGCGACTTCAAGGGCCTTTGAAAAATTCAAAAGAGCCTTGGAGAGAAAAATGTAGCCAAAAGGTCATAAAAATTATTATTATTATTATTATTTTTTTTTTTTTTTTTTTTTTTTTTTTTTTTTTGCAGTAGTTGCCAACCAAGCAAAACTTCCGAGAAAGTCGGGTTTGACTCAGTTTGTTAATCAGATTGGTCCATTTCTTGTTCGAATATATACAACTACGTTATACACCAAATTCATCATTTTAAGATTCTCTACTGCTTCCCCAAATAATGTCGAACATTCTGTTATATTTAGAAGCATGTACGAGTTGTAACGATCTTCTCTATACGTGACCATATTATTATTACTACTGTCCATTACGCCAGATACTATTTCTAATACTGTCGTGACATCACACATAGGTAACTCAAAACAAGGCGTTTCACTAAGCGATTAAAAATGCAGAAACTGCTAAAACTTTTTATTCTGTTACCAATTTTGATTTGGTTTTCAATATTATTAGCTGAAAACCTCGAGCTAAATTTAATGAAACTCGGTCAAATTCAATAATATGTCTGGGTAAGTACTTTCAGATTTGCACAAATGAAAGAGAAATGTCCCATTGGGCCCCAAAAGGGGGGGAATAAGTGAAAAAAATTTAAACAATCTTCTCCTCTAAATGTACAAGAGACATACTTTTGTTATTTCATGTTTAATGTTCTTAAAACATTTAGCTTCAGATTTGCACAAATGGTTGCCATGAAATGGCAAGACATTTAGTGGGGAAATAGCTAAAAGCTATACCTTTGTCATACTGTATACGTAGAAATATTCACTTGTATAAACTTTCGCGGTTTTGGTATGGAGAGCATTTTTGCTGGTATAAACATTCGGGGTCACGCGGTGCTTTATCACTAGCATCTGACAAGGATATAAAATTTCACGGTGGATTTATTTTCGCGGTTGATAAGCGACCGCGAAAATAGCGAACATTAATACACAGCGAATATTTCTACATATACATTATACCTTGAAAACTATCAATTTCTTGTATAGTTATGTATAATAGAATATTGTATTGATATAACGGTCAGTTTGATATATAGTTCAAGAAGTTCATAAGTTTAAAGGTCAAAGTAACAGCTGCAGAAGAAGACTGAAATTGTTAATTATCTTGAAAACTAATAACATTTTGTACAGGTATATATATTAAAATATTTAGGTATTGATATAACAATGATTTTGATATATGGTTCAAGGTCATACCTTCAAAGGTCAAGGTCATAGCTGCATAAAAGAACTTAAATTGAATATTATCTTCAGAACTATTAACTTTTTGTATAGGCATATATATCAGAATATTGTAGGTATTGCCATGACGATCATTTTGATATATTATTCAAGGTCATACATTCAAATGTCATGGTCATAACAGCATAAGGAGACTGAAATTGTAAATTATTTGAGTAAATATTAACTTTTTGTATAGGCATGTATATAAGATTATTGTAGGTATTGATATGACAATTATTTTAATATATGGTTCAAGGTCATACCTGCAAAGGTCAAGGTCTTAGCTGCATAAGAGAGCTTAAATTTAATATTATCTTAAAAACAATTAACTTTTTGTATAGGCATATATATCAGAATATTGTAGGTATTGACATGACGATCACTTTTTCATATGATTCAAGGTCATATGTTCAAAGGTCAAGGACATAGCTGCATAAGTATACAAAAATCATTAATGATTTGGGAATTATTTATTGTACTTCAGCTACTACATACATATGAAGTACTTATAAATGAAATGTGATTAGATATTTCTGAGTAAGTATTGTGGCAGTTCTTAACTAGTGAAAACTTGGAAATTTTCTGTACTTAATACATTGTCTATTGCACTTTGCAAACAGTTTTGACATATCCTCAGACGAGTGTTAAGGCCAATGCGCCTCTTGTACTTATAAATAGTGTATAAAACATTTATGTTAAAAAAAATTTTCGTTACAGGTTTTTGATAATTTTTTAATTTTTTTCTAATGCAGAACTCTCGCAAATAAGATTTTATTATAAAGATGAATCTTTATGCATATACATGTACATAATATAATTAACCCGAGGAAACATGTTTTATTATTATTATTATTTTTATTATTATTATTATAATTGTAAAAGCGGGGGAATTAGCTCAAATTTAAACTTTTGAAATAAACATGAAAACTAAATTTAATATGAGGAAATTTATTCTTTGTCGGAATTGTGACCTGGACTATCCAACGGCCACTTCCAGACTGACGCTAAAAACAATAAAACAAACAAACAACGCCATCGGATAATACCCGGTGATCAAGGATACAATCATGTTAATGCACTATAAATCTATTAAGCAATTAATGTCATATTTTTCTGGAATGTTCAAAACAAAGAAAGTTACCGTCTGAATGGCCGCCTTCAGGTAAAATAATCTCAATCGGGATTAAATAATTAAGCCTTTACCTGTATGAAAAACAATACTGTCCGAATTAAAAAATTATAGATCGCAAATAAAGTATAGGAATTTCGTCCATTACAAAAAGATACTGTCAATAAAATTTACAAAATTTTGCGCTGTCAAATTATTTTTATTCCAAGAACAAATGACAATTCTTCTATTTCTTTCAATCTTTTTTGTCTGGTTTAGTTTCTTAAGGAAGGATAAGAACAAAGCATTTTACTATATTGGATTATTAACCGCTTTATGAAGGTTAAAAATCTAATCATTTCTGCTCTTGTCACGAAAACCCAATTAAAAATGTGCTATTTTTTGTTTATTTTATTTTATTTATTTATTTATTTTTATTTTTATTTTTTTTTTTGTCTTATGAATTGAACTCGCCTGAAGTAAATTAATATTCAAAAATATTAGCCACCAAATAAGAAAGAATGGAGTGAAGTAATTGTGTCTAAGCCCCTGTCGAGGTTCTTTTATTTATTTGAAGCAGTTATTTCTACGATGATGGGGAAAACCAGAGTACCAAGAGAAAACTTCCCATCTTTAGCAAATGAACTAACTCACATTGGGTTTAAACCGAGGTGGCAAAAGGCAATGTAATCGGTAAACGTGTGCCTTTGACTATTCGGTCATCAAGTCACCTTGGGATCAAGTGGATTACAAAAAAGGTTGTGTCCCACCTCTTAGATAATTTTAAAAGTTTTTCAAATCCCCACCATTAATTTTTATTTGTCCTATCCCCCACGATGTACATGAACCACTTAATAATTTGGTAATTTTTCTGACACCTATACAATTTCTACGATATCGTTTTACATTTCTAGCTATTATCATTTTCTTCCAAGATTTTATTTGTCATGATCCTTGCACATTTTATCATAAACGGACCTTATAAACCTCCATATGAATACAGTATTTGAAAAAAGTGAATATAAATTTGGCTATTCGCACTTTACCATGTAAAATGGCACGGAAAGTAAATTTTACCAGATGTAAAACTGAGTCCTGAAAAACGTTTTTTTAAACAAACTCGTTAGAAAGCATTCCACATTAACGTTAAGTATGGGCCACGTGGTACATTTATAACTTATAATAATAATTTCACCATATGACACTATGTCAAAAATGCCTTATATAACTTAATAATATTACACTATGTCAAAAATGCTTCGTATAACCTAACAATATTACACTATGTCAAAAATGCTTCATATAACGTAACAAAATGAAACTGTCTAAAATGCTTCATATTGCCTAACAAAATAACACTATGTCAAAAATGTTTCATATAACCTAACAATATGACATTATGTCAAAAATGCTTTATATAATCTAACAATATGAGAATATGTCAAAAATGCTTCATATAACCTAACAATATTACACTATGTCAAAAATGCTTTATATAATCTAACAATATGAGACTATGTCAAAAATGCTTCGTATAACCTAACAATATTACACTATGTCAAAAATGCCTTATATTACACTATGTCAAAAATGCCTTATATAACCTAACAATATGACACTTGAAATAGTATGAATTGTCTAATATATATCTTTTTGTATTATTTACTTGCATTGTCAAGCAGCAAAATAATAATCCATAGTCCAAAACTAAACATTCTTTATTTCAAAACAAATTTGAAAACAAACTCTTAAATGCCGGCGTATAAAACACATATAGTTTTATTCTTTATCGTTATGATATCATGTGACGTTTCTGTAGCAAGTGTTTATTTTTCCTACTTTTGACTTAAGTTGTAAATTTTTTAGGTAAACATGCACGTTGCATCGACTAAGTTTTACATTGAAAAAATCACAAAACACTTTTTATGTACACAGCTTGTGATATAACATTAAAACATAAAACAAACAAACCAAAGCACATAAAGCAAACATATGCATATATGCACATAACTCTAAAGAAAAGAAGTGGGATATCTTCTGCTTTCCGTCACTGATACCCAAACAACACACCTAAGCAAACAGATTTTTGCATTCATATAAAGGAAAAATAACAGAAAGATGGGTTTACTTACTAGTTTTCTCGACTTCCAAATTATTTCTTCTCTGAAAAACGTCTATAACACTGCCCGTCTATTATACAGAGCGGATATTAAATTAGAATTTAAAAAATGATATCGTGTATATATAGCGTAATACTTATATAATAAAAACATACCTAAAATGCTTATAAAAAGAGTGAATGCAAGTATGCCTATAAAGTTTATTAGCGTTCTTTTAGCATAGATGGTAGCCAGGATTCACATGATAACATGTAAAGATCGCGATGACATCTTCGTCCGCAATTACTGACGCATTTTCATTTTCTCTTCACAAAATATCATTAGAGACGTTGACGTTGACTATGTGACTTAAATATTTATATCTACTCTTTTATGTATAAATGTAGTCAGCTATAATTTAAATTACATTTTTTTTCAAATTAAATAGAAATTATTTTAAAGCAATTCGTAAAAATGTAAACATAATCGGCAAATAGTCAATGAAGCCAAAAGCAAAATGAAACATGAAAAGATTTAACAATTAAACTGTTAGTTTCCCTTGCAAAGATTTCGCATTCATATTGACGATGAACATCATTTTAAAACAGTTCAATTATTATATTCTCGTTAAATATTTTTTAAGAAATATTAATTGATTACAAGACTCAATATTCCCTTCTATAACATATGCACATCGGGAAGAGTCTAGTAAACGCAGCAGCCATGAAGAACTTGAATTTTAGACCGAGAATAACACGTTATTAATCTTCACTATTTTTGGGGTGGGGTATTTTGATATTTTGATTGTATTTTACTCGATTATTTTTCATTAACATAATATATTTATGACAATATTGGATATAGAATCATTATGATTAAAATTTGAATATCAAAATAAATAATTAAATAAATGTGTTGTTATTTGTGGACTATATTTCGGTGGGAAATCGGGTACACCCGTGTGGCGCCATTTCAATTATGGAAATAGTCATTGACCCAGTGGATGGTAAATGCAAAAAGTAAGGCTGGTCTTCAGTGAGTCAGTGTATGGTTAATGCAAAAAGTCAAGCTGGTCGTAACAGGTCGTGATTGATTCAGTGTACGGTTAATGGAAAAAAGTCGGGCTGGTCGCCACCAATTCAGTGTATGGTTAATGACGGGCCGGTCGTCATTGACTCAGTGTACGGTTAATGGAAAAAGTCGGACTGGTCGTCGTTGATCCAGTGTATGGTTAACACAAAATGCGTGCTGATCGTCGTTGATCCATTGTATGGTTAGTTAAAAAAAGGCGGGCTGGTCGTCATTGATCCAGGTGATGGTTAATGCAAAAAAGGCGGGCCGGTCGTCACCGATTCAGTGCATGGTAAATGCAAAAAGTCGGCCTGTTCGCCACCAATTCAATGTATGGTTAATGACGGGTCGGTCGTCATTGATTCATTGTTCGGTTAATGGAAAAAGTCGGACTTGTCGTCATTGATCCTTGATGTTAAATGGAAAAAAGCCGGACCGATCGTCATGGATTCAGTGAACGGTTGACGGAAAAAGCCGGACTGGTTGTCATTAAACCAGTGGATGTTTTATGCAAAAAGCTGGACCGGTCGTCATTTATTCTGTGTATCGTTAATGAAAAAAGTCGGACTGGTCGTCATTAAACTAGTGGATGGTTAATGCGAAAAGCCGGGCTGATCGTAACAGGTCGTCATTTATTCAGTGTACGGTTAATGGAAAAAGTCGGGCTGGTCGTGTATGGTTAATGACGGGCCGGTCGTCATTGATTCAATATACGGTTAATTGAAAAAGTCGGACTGGTCGTCATTGATCCAGTATATGGTTAATACAAAATGTCGTGCTGATCGTCGTTGATCCAGTGTATGGTTAATGGAAAAAAGGCCGGGCTGGTCGTCACCGATTTAGTGTATGGTTAATGCAAAAAGTCGGGCTTGTCGTCATTGATCCAGTGGATGGTTAATGCAAAAAAGTCGGGCCGGTCGTCCCAATTCAGTGCATGGTTAATGGAAAAAGTCGGGCTTGTCGTCACCAATTCAACGTATGGTTAATGACGGGTCGGTCGTCATTGATTCAGTGTACGGTTAATGGAAAAAGCCGGACTGGTTGTCATTGATCCGGTTGATGTTTAATGGAAAAAGTCGGCCCGATCTTCATTGATTCAGTGAACGGTTAATGGAAACAGCCCGACTGGTCGTTATTAAACCAGTGAATGTTTTATGCAAAAAACTGGACTGGTCGTCATTTATTCTGTGTATGGTTAATGGAAAAAGTCGGACTGGTCGTCATTAAACCAGTGTATGGTAAATGAAAAAAGTCGGGCTGGTCACTCATTTACGAGATTTTACTCGATCGGTTCGATGGTTAAAATACACAAAATAAAATGAAAAAAAATTATCAAATAAAATTTTGATAACATAGAAACCTGATATTCAACGTGATATTGATATTGTGAGAGACACAGTTTAAAAAATCGTATGGTGTTTTAGATGACCTGTTGAAAGAACAGACAAGTACTTGTCAAAACCAACGAACTACAAAAAATTCTTGAACAATCAGATCTTACAAAAATTTCTTCTTACCTTGGCAAAGCCGCTACACTCCTTATTATCTGGAGATAATGTTAAATGTACAATTTTTCAATCAAATTTGTAATGTAATTTTTATTAACAATTGAAATTAGATTCACGAAACACAGGAGAAAAATGACAAAGGGGATTTGGCACCAATCCAAAATTTGTCTCAGAAACGTATGTATGCCTTATCCAGTGAAAATTGTCCGCTTTGCATGTTTATTGATCGAAAAAACAAGCTACATGCCTTTTAATTGATATACCAAGGATGCACTAGCAACTCCTTAAAACTATAATACATGGTTTAATTAATACAAAACTCCTTGCTATACCTAAAACGATCATTTTCTAAACTTTGATTTTGTAATATTTGCACCGCATCAGGCGTAGAGAAAAAGTATACTCCTCACTGCTTTGCTATCCAACATTTTAAAGATACCAAGTGTGAAGCTCGGCATATAATGTTCATGTTAAATCTCGAGAGTGAATCTCAACCTAACAATGTTGACATTTCAGAAAAGAAATCTCTGTAAATCCCAGTCTTCGCTCACACATCCCTGTACAGATTCGAAACCTTCATGCTTGGCAATTGAAAATCAACAACCCCCCCGCTACAGTTTTCTCCGTTTCAGATTACCGATTGCAGTTTCAACATATAACAAACAATTTTAATGCAAATAACACTTTTACTCCAAACTCCTTTGCAAAGTCCCACTTCAGATCTTGGACTTTTTTACTTTTTGCATTAACAATACACTGAATCGGTGGCGACTAGCCGGGCTTTTTTGCATTAACCATACACTGGAAACATTGACGACCAGCCCGTCTTTTTTGCATTAACCGAAGCATTGAATCGGTGACGACCAGTACGGTTTTTTTGCATTAACCATACACTGAATCGGTGACGACCAAGCCCGACTTTTTGCATTAACCATACACTGGATCAGTGTCGACCATCCCGATTTTTGCATTAACCATACACTCGATCAACGACGTCCAGCCCGATCTTTTGCATCAACCATGCATTGAATCGGTGACAACCAGCCCGCTTTTTCATTAATCATACACTGGATTAATGACCAACAGCCCGATTTTTGCATTAACCATGCATTGAATTGGGGACAATCAGCCCGGCTTTTTTCCATTAACCATACACTGGATCAATGACCATCAGCCTGATTTTTACATAGTCATACACTAAATCGGTTACGAGCAGCTTGAATTTTTGCCATTAACCATACACTGAATCAATGACGACCAGTCCGGCGTTTTGCATTTACCATATCATGAGTAATGACTAGTCCAGCCTTTTGCATTAATGATACGCTGAATAATTATGATGAACCCGGAAGTTGCCGTTGATGGTTGTTATGTTGTATTTTTTCGGCTATTCACGACAAACACGGTTATTAATATCTAAAACAAGTTTGTGTATGCGTGATGTGTGCGTGTGTTTTCTTTATCTCTCTTGCACTAGCTTACACTTATAGCGACCTTTTGTAAAGGTACCATCTTACTGTGTCAGTATACCGCTAACAGGAAAATCACAACCTCGGTCACAGTATCCTGAAACCAGGTAAACCAGTCGAGACCCAGACGAGAAGGCGGTATCTCAAAAACACTTATATATGACACGGCCGGGGTTCGAATCTCCTGCTTTTAAACCACTTAGCCTCTAACGCTGACATATTGACGATACAGTCAATTGCATATCATTTATCTTGTAAAGAATAAACAATAAGCCAAGAATAATGTATACATTAACCATATTTTTAAGATAAACTTCACACAATATATAAATTGAACTACAAATGAATAAACAATTAGTATGGAAGGCCGTAGCTATCTTATATGGTACAAAAATGGTATATAAATTCATTTTATCATGATATTATTTGCTTTCATGTTTTGGTTTTACCTTTATAAATTTTAGTTTTATCATTATATGATCTAGTTTTACCATTATATGATGTGGTTTAACCATTACATTTTTTGGTCTGATCATTATATGACTGAGTCTCGCCATTAAATGATTTGGTATTATCAATATATAGTTAGATAATTATAGATTAGCATTCTCCATTATGCGGATAATTTCATCATTAAATTATCTCATCAATATATTATATTTAAACGCCATTATATATTTGCAAAAAACAATTTTATGATTGCAAAACTTATTTTTCCATTCTGGCAACGTCTTCGTGAAATTAATTCAGAGTCATAAGGATGTTTGTCACAGAGCTATGGCTACTATAAATCAGCCTAGTATGTATATATTAACTACACTATCTATTAAGTAGCTACTTATCGATTTTGAAAAAGCCTTTGAATCTTTATCATGGTCTTTTCTAGAAAACGTTTTGGAATTCTTTAATTTTGGCGTATCCTTACGATCATTTATTTATTTATTTATTTATTTATTTATTTATTTATTTTTTTTTTTTTTTTTTTTTTTTGATTTTCTAAAAATATATTTTCTAAAAAAAAAAAGAAATCCCCTTACCACGATCCATGAGATTTATTTTCAAAAAATTCATTTCTTTTAACCGTAAATAAACGAGATCCTCTAACCGGTTGGTCAATGATTAACGATGATTATTATGAGCTTGGAGCATGCGCATGGATGTGCATGAATCAAGTGAAACATAACATACTGCATTTTTTTTACCATCATTAATATCCAGGTGATTTGAAATGGTGTTATGTATCCATTCTAAGTCACAAATGACAAATTCAACGAAGTTCTGTGTTTAATTTATCGTTTTTCTCCGTTTTGAAAGTTGTATTTAAATGACCCAGTTTTTATATGACGTGAGCATGTTCTAATATTAGAACCCAAATGCTGCATCTCGCTGGGTAATTACTGTAATTTCTGTATTTTTTCGAGCTTTTATCGTTGAACCAAATGTAACATTGTTCATTAGGAACATCATTAGTTAGTTTTGCACCGTTTTAATTTTTTCTTTGGAAAACTTAATGCAGCTTTAAGACCTTTTAAAAAAATATCAAATCTGCACAAATGCAGTGTGGTCACCTTACAAATTTTTTCGACATAAAGAGCAGTTGCAGTCAAGGAGATCCTCCATCTCCTTTCAATTTTTACTTTTGTGTTGAAATTCTGGCAATGAAATTAAGAAATAGTATAAATATCAAAGGCATTACAGTTAATGAAATAGAAATTTAGCTATCACTTTTCGTAGATGACACTCCAATTACATTAGATGGTTGCTAATATATCTGGATTGAAAATGAATATGGATAAAACTAAATTTGTATCGATAGGAAGCAAAAAATACAGTGAGGAAAAACTTTGTAATGAATATAATCTTCAGTGGGGTTTACTTTGTAATGAATATAATCTTCAGTGGGGTTTAACACAATTTAATTTGCTAGATATCAATTTTCATTTTGATATTGATAAAATGTGCAAACAGAACTTTCTGAAAAAAATTAAGAAGTCAAAACAAATACTATAAACTTAGAAAAAACGAAATCTTACGCCAGTAGGTAAAATTACGATTTTGAAAACATTTATTATATCACAGTTTAACCACTTAATTTACTCATTACCGAACCCTAGCAAATAATGCTTAATGACTTGAATAAAATGTTTTATGATTTGATATGGAATGGTCAAAAGGGTGGGGTAAAACGGGAAGTGGTTATAAAGGAATATTTTGTAGGGGGGTTAAAATGATAGAATTAGAATCAACATAAACGCAATCAAGACATCTTTGAACGGACGAATCATCTCTCAGACCGGAAAATGGAATTATATAGTAGAGAACACATTAAATATAAAAAGATTAACTTGCCTTGGAGAAGAAGATTTAAATTGAGTAATTTCTCAAATCGACAATCAATTTTGGATTGATGTTTAAAAAGCATGGAAAATACTAATTGAAAACTTTCAAAAAGAATACATATATGAACCTGCAAAACACCTCATTTGGTACAATAAGAATATTAAAATTGCAAACAAAATAGTCTATCATCCGAAATGGTTTAATGCTGAAATTATTTTTATAAAATTAATTATCTTTTGGCAATAAACAGAAAATGCATCTCCTTTATGGAATTAAATAACACATATTATGATACAAAGTTCTTAGAATATAAAAGTACCATTTCTGCTGTAAAAAGTATGCTAAAACAAATGGAAATATGCCAGGAATACAAAAAGAAAAATCCATTTATACTTCTTTCTATTAGAGCATTTTTTAAAAGCAAAAAGGGTTTAAAAGATATGTACAGTATATAAATAATAGAATCATATGACGTCTCTCTCTCTCTCTAAAAGATATGTACAATATATAAATAATAGAATCATATGGCGTCTCTCTCTCTCTCTCTAAAAGATATGTACAATATATAAATAATAGAATCATATGGCGTCTCTCTCTCTCTCAAAATTATCTTATATAACAATGAAAGCTAACATATCATTGATAATAATGTTACATTTATAATATGTATCAATAATATATATTTTTTGATGTTCAACATATAATCAGGTATATTTATAATGTACTGTTGAATGTATGTTACTACTAGAATATTTTTTATTCGGACACACACACACACACACACACACACACACACACATATATGAGAGAGAGAGAGAGAGAGAGAGAGAGAGAGAGAGAGAGAGAGAGAGAAAATATGAGCTTTGTCTGGCAATAACATATAGATCGATGCCAGTATATATCAAAATATTAAAAAATTCTAAAGGAAGTTCCTGCTCAAAAAACACTTAAGGGTCGTACAGAAAACACTGTCGCTTGATTTCAGTTGAATTGAGTTTATGCGTCGATGCAAACAACTCCGGCATCTTCAGAATGACCACAGTTTTCTTTGCCCCATCCATGGAAATGACATTGCTCTACTCTTGACTCACTGCCAGTACAATTAACGTCGTCCATCCAGATGATGCCCGTGCCTTGTCCAAAATAAGCTTTCGATTTTGCAATACCAGTTCTACAAAATAATAATATCACTATATCTGATTAAATGTTTTAATTATTATTAAAAATAACACGAACAGAAATAAACTATAATTTATAAAAAGTGACCAACTTTTGGAGGAATCAAAGTTATAAAAATTAAAACAAACATACCAGTCCGTGTCCACATCACAATCCCAAAAACAAAGTACAAACTTTTCAAACTGGCAAAATATGTTATACATGTGAACTTCCATCAAGAAAGTGAGGTCCGGGTGCTCCGGAAGGGTAAGCACCTCCTGTCTAGCTAGCTACACCCGTCACGTGCAAGTCAATTTTGAGAATGAAAGAATAAAATGAATAACGTACAAGGAATTTTAAATACGACCGGAAAAATGAAGAATTTACTACCTAAATCCGAGTTGTTTGCAAACTACCATAGCATCAACATCTCCCCAATCATCGTCACAAACAGTCCCCCAAACTCCAAAGTAATTAATTTCTACACGTCCCTGAGTTTTGTTATATCCTCCTATAAGTCGAATCTGTGCTGAAGTAACAAAAATAATGAATAAAACTCTTTCATACTTCCTGATTGGTTGTGAACTATTCACCTAGTTTTACAAAAGACTAATAAAAAGAAGACATGAAGTTGAAGATTTCTAAACAAACCTACATCTATCTAATTACAGAGAGAGAGAGAGAGAGAGAGAGAGAGAGAGAGAGAGAGAGATACTCTCTCTCTCTCTCTCTCTCTCTCTCTCTCTCTCTCTCTCTCTCTCTCTTCCAGAATTTGAAGACTTTTGACTTATTTCTTTGGAATGTTTTTTCAAATAACTTATTATTATTTTTAAACTATAGTATTTTTTAGAAATCTGTAGTTTATTTCGAATTACACAACTGGCTCTTTATGTTACCATCAGTAGTCGCTGAATCCAAAAACATGGAAATGTTGTTATTTGATTCGAAATTATTCAATTTTGATTATTTATTAGGTAAATTGTGTTTTGAGAAGCATTTCAAAAATTTATGGTTACTGAAACGACAGAAATTTTTCTATGACAATTGGTTACTATTTTAGGAAACTTACAAGACGACCACGACCCAAAGAACACTGTGGATTTAAAAATTTAGCAATACAATATCAGTAAAATAGGAACTTCATACAGTTTGAATGGATAAAATGATACGTGTGAGAAAAGCCGAATGAACAAAACAAAGTTAGGTAAAACAAAAGAAATTAACCAAAAATGAGACAAATAATAATATTAAAAACATCGCCAAATTTTGTTCACGTTAATTTCACGTGGAATATCGCTTCACACCAAGTTCACATGAAATTCACGAAAATTTGAGATTCACGTAAAATCCACGTAAACAAAATTTGGCTGTGTACCATTTGAAAATGCAACTCTTTTTATGGTTAAATTTCTTATGTATTGACATGGAAAAAAGGACAATGTAAACGACTACTACTTTTAAATCTTACTGTTTAAACACTCAAATCTGTTACTGGTCCAACTCCCATTGACAACACAACGGGAAATAGGATTTCCAACTTTAAATAACCCAGTGACGCATTCATATTTGGCAATGGAACCAACACGTGTTGAATCAAAAATTGTACGAGCAAATGGTATATAGGGGGGCTGACCGCAATCTGAAAAAATGAACGAAAGAAATATTATGACGAGGTTCATAATATTCTTGCTCATAGCATTTCACATCTTGATGCATATTCAACATAACATTTCTAGTAATTGGGTCATAAACTGTATGAATTAAACTATGTCATTTTGTGTAAAGAGGTATAAAATAGACCCTTTGGTCATCGTATTTAAAGCTGCATTAAGTTTTTTAATTTTCTGAATTTTTTGATTTTCTAAAAATATATATATTTTTTAAATAGATAACTTCTCATCACGATCCGTGAGGTTCATTTTCTAAAATTTCATTCCTTTTAACTGTAAATAATCGGAATCCTCCAACCGGTTGGTCAATGTTAACCGATGATTATTATGAGCTTGGAGCATGCGCACGGATGTATGGAAAACCCATGGATCGAAGGTGAAACGACAAATTGCGTTAATTGTTCGTCATTAATATCCAGATGTATTTGAGATGGTGTTATGTATCCTTTCCTAAGTCACAAATAACAAATTCAACGAATTTCTGTGTTTAATTCATCGTATTTCACCAATTTGAAAGTTGCGTTTAAATGACCCGGTTTTTTCATGACGTAACCATGTTCTAATATAAGTTCCTAAATGCTATATCTCGCTGGGAAGTTATTGTTGTTTCTGTATTTATTCGAGTTTTTATCGTTGACCCAAATGTAACATTGTTCATTAGGAACATCATTAATTAGATTAGCACCGTTTTATTTTTTCTTTTAAAATCTTAATGCAGCTTTAAAATGCAGGAAAAACTAACAGCTTGGGGGAGCACAATGGGCAAGCATGCTACATACATTGGATTTATGTCTCAAATAGGACGTTAAATGTGGCTAATTCTTAATTTGTAAAAGTGCATTTTTGAACGGTTTTATAACAATTGAGACGATTTAGACCATATGAAATATTTAAACCCCACGACTTGTACGTTTTGACACAACATCTAGTGCCAGCTGGAAGCTTGAAAGTGATTTTTATACATGTCATTATTGTTGTTTTGTATCGTTGTTGGTATTAATAAGTATTGTCAAGACGTAGTGTTTTTAGTGTAATAATTTCGATTGAACTTAAAAGCGTTTTGTCAAAGCAATATCATATATTTAGAGCTGATATTTTACTTTTTAAACGGAATCTTTCTTTTTAAAATCTGATATTTTGATATCTTACTTCCTTTTTTTCAGAAATGCAAAGCTGGAATTCTTAATAATGGACCGATTTTTGAATGGATTATACTGATCAAATACATATTGACTCTTCTCAAACCAACTATGAAGAACAAATGATTTATAAAGTCAATTTGTCATTCCAGGTGCTTTATTTGTAGACATATCTAATACCAGGCACACCGTATTTAGATTTTCATCAGAGTTTCGCATACTTATAATTATTAAGTATTAACGCCACTTTTAGTTAGTGATATTTCGATATAAATAAGATTCCCTTAAATCTGATATCTTGGTTTCAATAAGACTTGTAATTATCAAATATGTTATGTTCGTAATTGGCTTTAAAATCAGAACAAGATTTTATGAAAATTCGATGATAAATGCGTTACTTTCAATTACAAAGTGTTCAAATAACTATTACGCCATCATGACTTGTGTTACCACAGACCACTCACACAGTTCCAGTTACGGCTGTGGTATTTTCGATTATTAATTGAGGACGATTCCTCACACATATGACAGTCCGTTTCTTTGTCTTTTGGTAAACAGTGCACTCTTAGTGTTCTATATTTCATTTGTATAACGTAATATGATTTTGCACAATGTTTTTTACCAAGCGAATCTTTAATTTACAATTTAGCGGGGCAGGGATCAGGTTTCTCCTCGTTTATGTCTCTGATTATACATTGTTGTGCATTTTTCAAGATTCATATTTTTTTCTTTTATGCAGCTCACATTGCAAAAGAGGTCAGGATTTTGTGCTTGTCTCTTAAATTTTAAATTTCCAAACTTCCGACCAACTTTTTCATATAAAGCGTGGTTTTGTCGTGTAAATTTCCTGTCTAGTACGTAGTGCACAAGCATATTACGCAGTCATTACTTTTGTTACATAAACATAGTTTCCATTGAGCGGTAATAACATACCTACTATTATAACCGAGGCAAAATCGGTTACCAAAATGCAATCTTTGACAGTCCGTTATTTCTTCTCTTGGTAATACGATATGTATTAATGTTGAAAGCTACAATATGTTCAGAAGTATGCTAACTTTTGTTGGTTGTATCTTTTTCAACAATGTGAAGCATACAAATCTGGATGTTGGTTAATAAAATAAACAAACCTCTTTTGCATGAAAACTGAACACTTGACCATTGTCCATCTGACTGACAAAATACCGCCGGAATTCCATCCAAGTTATATCCTTTATTACAGAAGTACATTATCATCGTTCCAGAGGTATTTCCCGTCAAAATGCGTTGACTGTGAGATATGTAAGGAGGCTGTCCACATACTATATGATAGAAAAAAAAAATAATGCTCATCTCTTAAACATATCTTAATACATAATCAAACCGTCCGAATGCATAACAAACTCCTAATTTGAATTCTTACATTACAGGCAAATCGGCCAAACTCACATATTTGACAAATATTCGCTTCACTTGTAATACGGATTTAAACTTTTAGGAAACATCGGTCTCGATCATTTGCGACAGACCACCGCTGAAATCATAAATCTTTGGCCAATTCGAATAACTCATTTATGTGTTATATTATAAGTTCATGGATGGACGAGTATATATTTTAAATAGTGTGTTTGTCAAATTGTCATGACAACAAGAGAACTAGAAAAATTGATCTAACTTGGAATGGACAAACCTTGTCTAAAAAAACATGCGATTAAAGTCTGTAAAGATACAAAAAATCAAAACAAGAAAGCTTTAAAAATGTATTTTCGAACTGCAAATAAATACGTCCTTTAGCATCAAATATACAAGAAATGAAAACAGACAGTATCTTTAACAAAGGAACATTATTCTGATAACTACAGATTTTCTGCCAGCGAACTGATAAAACTGTTCAACCTAGGATTTGCCCCGATGAAGATTCAAACATAATCAATATTAATCGCTATTGAAACAAATCTTATTAAAATGTTCAAAACACATTTTGTTAATCTTAATGCAAACGAAAATTTTTGATTTTTTTTTCATGAATAATAATTGTCGGAAAAAATCAAACTCTTCCTATATCTCCAATTGGGTTAAAACAATTTTTTTGATGTCGAGACCGAAGATAAATATAGTTTCAACTAAATTCTCGAAAGTTTGATTATATAATAATATTTATTTATTTATTTATTATTTATTTATTTATTTATTTATTTATTATTTATTTATTTATTTATTTATTTATTTATTTTGTAGATTCTCCAAGAGAGAAAATAAAATGAATTGAATCCTATCAAAAGCCCAAATTGATAACACAATATAGCTTAAATAAGATAAAACTAGTTAACGTTACAAATGCGCAAATTTTTTGATAATGTCATTCTACACAGATGTCTACCTGTCTCATTTTAAAAGGAAGTAATGCATAAAGTGTTAAAAACCTAAGCACTTTAAGCAATTTTTTTCTCCTTGTACAAAAAATAATAACACACATAAAGTAAGTTGTAGATCCATCATAATGTTTAAGAAGTCCACAGAAAATGCGGCGTTGTTTTTCATTTGCAACTTAAATGCTCTCAGCAGACCTATGAAATCATTTACATCATACGGATCACATGTATAAACACTTCATTCTTTACTTTAAAAAATGATGTGATTTAAAAAAAAATCAGTTGGCATTTACAACTACCACTTATAAATTACCTTCCTCTATCTATACTTCTGAATAGATCATACCTTTTTATATGAGATCATCAGTAGTCTAAGTAAAATTCAATTAACAAATATATTTTTAAAGAATGACACACTGCCAGTATTGTTTTATAAATAGTTAAAAACCATTTCAGGACATCATTTTTCAGTAAAAGATGTATTTTTTAGTAACCCGTGTTTCTCCTGACTGCACGAAAGGGCTAACGAATAACAGATACACCTCTCTTTTTTTTCCACTGTGGCAGATATCAGAAAAATCGCCATCTTCGTAAAGCACTATTTCTTCACTTCACTAGTTCTATAACTGATCATATAAAATAACACTTTGACTTGAAGAATAAAACCTCATTTCACCTCTACCATCCACTTTATCAGAGTTTTAAGGTCTTGAAAACTATTATTTTACTGGTGTTTTTTGTTTGTTTGTTTGTTTGTTTGTTTTCTGTCAGTATCAACTATAATTTTGATTGTTATACAAAAAATGTAATTTATGTTTTAAGTTGTAATAAGTGCCATGGATATTACATAAGAAAAAAGGAACAGGAGTTGAGATATCGATTTACACTTCAACGAAGTGGAGTTAACAACCCGAACAGTGGACATAGTTTATTTGTCAATTAACATATTTCGAACTGTGCGAAAGATTTAGAAAACAAATTTTCAATAATGCCTTTTTATAAATGTTTTACAGAAAACAGTAATTTTAGAAGATAGACAGAAAACAATTTTATTCAGATGTTTAAACCTTCACTCAACAGATAAGACACTTTTATCCTTAATTACCTTACATTTAACTTTCTTTAATTATGATTTCTTTTATTGCATAAAGTATTACATACTTATAGCATACAACAAACATATATATAACGTATACAATATGGCTATTTAGTTCACATAAATGTTTGGCAACAGTTCAAGCATATAAATGTGAAAGGAAGGACAAATATAAATATGAATAATTACTAGTATTCATTATGACATAATTGTTTCCCTTCTTTTAAAAGCAAAATAAATGTACTTAGCTAATTTATTTATTTTAGGTCACTAGAGTTGGAAGACATAAGCATATTGAATTTGACTAAGTTTGGCCAGTGGCAAAATAATTACTAAAATATTTTTGACGAAGATCTCTATATAGTGGGCATACAATAAGAAAATGATATTCATCTTCGACGACATTCATGTTACAGCAACTACACAATCTACTTTTTTTAACAGTATTACAATATCTACCAGTATGAATATGGAGAGAATGTGAATCCACACGGAATCGTGTCAAGGCAATTCTAAACTTAGGTTCAGCAATAACCGATAAATACTTTTCATACCCAAATGACAGTTTGAAGTGTAAAAGCATAGTTTAGAACAATTAAAACGTGAATTATCACAGTCTTGTAACAACTTATCATGTTACCTTTGCAACAAAATATTATAATTAGGCACAATGAAATCCTGACAATACCAAAAATTACAAAAACCAAGATTAGATAATAATTTCTTAATACTACTAGCCCAGTTTGTACTATTATGATTATTCCCACTGTCTGCATCTTTTCTAAGCATTGAATACACATAAAACAATAAAGAATCTCTACTATGTAATATTTTTAACCAATACTTTAAAATACATTCCAAAAACTTTATTTTGAGTGGCATCCTGCCAAGCTCACCGTAAACAGTATTCGTAACTGTTGATTGTTTAACATTCGATATATTTTTACAAAATTTTAGATGAAATTTTTCAACATCATTAAACTTACTAAAACCCCATATTTCTGATGAATAGGTTAAAATTTGAACAACCAGGGTATCAAATAGAAAGCACTTCTTATTAATATCAACATCAACATATTAAAAAAAACCTTATATAAATTACACACAGCTATTCTACTTTTTTCTATCATTTTACCTTCTTCTGATTTAAATTTACCATTATAAAAGAAATTTACACCAAGATAAAGAATTTTTAACAATATCAGGCCTAAAACCTATTATACAAAAGTTCACTTTCCCTGTATATGGTCTACCTTTTTTAAAAAAAAAACTACTTTAGTTCTATCTTTGTTTACTGTGATTTTCCAAGTTTTACAGTATTCAATTAAATTATTTCACAAAATTTGCAAACCTTCTCTATATTGATTGAACAGCACTGTATCATCTGCATATAGTAATGTAAAAATTATAAAATCTTCATATACCATAGAACTGTCAACATCATTTGCAAAAGCATCAATGAAGTCATTTAAAAAATACAAAAATAATGTTGGTGATAAAGGTTATCCTTGTTTCACTCCAGAAAAAGATGGAAAAAACTTGCCATAAGTGTTATTATACTTAACACACGTTCGAAAATTACGATATATGGCTTTTAAAATCTTTACCATTTTGGAACCAACCCGAAGTGAGTACAATTTAAACCACAATAAATTTCTATTAAAACTATCAAAAGCCTTCTTTGTAATCTATAAATGCACAATAAGGTTTTTTACCATCAGATAAACACTTGGATATAAGTGAATTTAAAATAAATATACAATCAACTGTACTTCTATTTGCACGAAATCAAAACTGATTTTCACTAAACAAGCAACAATTATCTGTTTTTTGTTTTGTTTGTCTTCCTATTTCATGTAGTCGTTCACCGATAATCATACTTATCAACTGAAATTACGAGTATTTACAACAGATCCAGTTTTATCTGTATATACCTGGAATTATCACATTTCTGACAACTTTAAAAGTATTAGGGATTAACATAATCCTATTATTTAGGAACTAGGGTTTACCTAATGTTAAATATGTATGTCATAACAACATTAATGTATGTAAAGCCATTTTAGACTAAATTTTATATCATTCATTTATATGTAACAAGAAGAACCGTACACAACAGTGAAACATGTTTTACAAATAATAAATTCAGTTATGTTTTAGAAAACATTTTACTTCTTTTTAAGTTTTTAATATATAAATTTACCTCACACAAAGGAGAAACTTTATCGACATATTTTGAATTATATATATATATATATATATATATATATATATATATATATATATATATATATATATATATATATATATATGCAATAATTAGCAATAATATATATATATATTTCAACCAAGAAATTAAAATTTTCACAATGGTGGCCGTTTAAATCCTTTTTTTACTTCCGTGACATGGCAAGTTTTCCTATATTGCTGTATCATAAAAATCTTGCTTAGGAGATCACAAGATCTCCAAAATCAACGTTTTCTCATTACGAATTATATCATATTATCTATCCTCCATGATACGAGCTAATGTACCACGAGAAATAAAATTAGTTTTCTTAACTGGCGAATTAATATGAAAAACAAAAATCCTGTCTAAACCTTCGACATAATTCTGGTTATTATTTCAAATGTTCCTTTAAAGCTGCATAAAGTTTACCCATTGTTGAAAAAATGCTAAAATATAAATTGGATGTAATTGCGATGTATGCAATTCATTTTTTCAACTTTTTGGCTAATGTTTTTTATCTATCAAACTTTCCCCACCCCCTAGTGTCACTGATGAGGAGTGATTTTCCGAAATGTGTACATATGGCAAAATTCAGCAGGTATTTGTGTTATATATTTTCTTAAGTTCATTTTTGTAAGTCTGAAATTTCTAAAAATTGAGCAACTCTAAAGTATGTCAAGGGCCAACTGTGTCAAACTGAATCCAAACAGTCAAATTGACCAGGCTGCTCTAATTGAAAATTAGATTTAGATAAAACAGCAGTTATGTTCAAATAAGCTCGACATACTGACCGCATTGCTTCTGGATATATGGTACTTTGGTAATATGTCATTGATATGATAAGCCACCTCACACAAGGTGTTTTCAGACGTTATTAAAGTAAAAAAAAAACTTGCTCTCATTATGTTATACTATAAATAACGAAACTCTAATATCCACTGTGGTAGAAAAACCAAATAGTGTGTAGTAGCATGCATTTTTGCCGTGTATGTTGACTTTGTGTTGTTTTCGATTAAAGAATCAAGAAATCAGTGTTCTAATAAACGAACTTTGGTAGATAAAACTAGAGTAGGTATCCCCGCGAATTTAATGAAACCAAAGGTTTTGTCTGAAACTTAGTTATCATTTGCATGCTAAGTATGGTAAAGGAAAAGTACGCCGTGTAATATTATGCACGGTAAAATTTAATGCAGCTTTAAGATATCGGCAATTTTCACCCGATTTCATAATGCTTTAGCTTAATTAAACCCTTAATTTATTATATTATTAAATATATGTTATTTTATTAAATCGCTTTTAAATACTAATGAATTTATTTATTAAGGTTTGATTTTTTGTGCAGCAATGTAAATTCGATGATAAAGGCGTTATTAGCAATGTTGCTCAAAGTGCTCAAGTAACTATTACGTCATCGTGACTTGTGTTACTTTTGGCATAGTTCAAGGTTAGATTTTTTAAACCTAAGGTTATAATTAGGGACAAAAACCTTTTTCAGATATATGACATACCGTTTATTAGCCTTTCAATAAACAGCATAATTTTAGAGTTATTGTTTTATGATGTTCAACTATATATGATTGTTTGTATTGCTTTTAACCGAGCGAAGATTTAAGTCGCTGATTTATCACGGGATTTGGGTTTATCCGCGTTGTATCCCTGATTACACATCGTTGTGCATTTTATCTGTTACTTCCAAAATAAAACATTTCTCTCTTTCATGCAGCTCAGATGGCACAAGAATGATTGATTTTGTGTCGGTCTGTTAAATTTAAAACAAAGATTCCGAAACTTCTGACCGAATGTATCATATTACGCATGACCTTTGTTGTACAAATCCACCAATTCCATCTTCAATTCGTTGTGCACAAGCGTATTTTGCCATTATTACTTTTGTTTTATAGACATTGTTTCCGTAAGCCGATGATAACAAACCATAATAACTAAGGACGAAACCCCGTTATCCAAAATACAGTAAAAAAAAATATAAATGCGTTGGCTGTGTGCTACATTAGGAGGCTGTCCACATACTATATGAAAGAAAAAAAATATCATTTCTAAACCTTCGACATAATTCAGGAAGCTAATTTCAAAGGTTCGATTAAAGCTGCATTAACTTAAGATTACCCATTGTTGAAGAAAATGTCCAAAAATATAAATTGAATGTAAGTTTGATCTATACGAATTATTTTCTTGTGTTCATTCTTATAAGCCGGAATTTTAAATAAATTTAGCAAATTTTTAGCGAATTAGTAAGGCTCTGATTTTTCTCCCTTTCCTTATCTATTTGTACAAAAATAAACACAAAAACACATAAAAGTAGTTGTATAAGCACAAAAATATAGCTTTCTTTCTCAATTGTAACTTAAGTGCTCAAGGCAAACCAATCAAATCCGTTATATTATTTATAACACAGACATAAACACTTAATTTTTTACTTTAAAAATAATGATGTGATTTAAACGAAATTAAATTGGCACTTATGACTATCACTTATAAACTGACATCCTATTTACAGTTTTAAACAAATTTTACTTTTTAGTATGAATTTCTCAAATATCAATTTTGTTTTCATTCCAGATAATCAGTAGTCTCAGTAAAATTAATTTAACGAATTAACGAATAAATTTTTCAAAACTCGCGAACTTTTTTCCTTCAACTTTGCAACATAGCAATTGAGCAATTTTTCCACTTATGCCAAAGTTTGGACACCGATATGGATTTTTAAATTTCTTTACATCTCGAGATGATAAATGGAAGAATTTTAGAAAAAAAGCATATTTTAACCAAAATAAGAAATAAGAATTTTTACAGGGAAAAGATCATTTTCAAGTTTGCCCGTTTAAAACCGATCTTACCAAACTTCATCAAATAGTTTTCTTCAGTGACATGTCAAGTTGTATTATATTGCTATGTCATATATATCTTGTTTACGTGAGCCAACTGTGCTCTAAGAAGAAAAAAATCAAAATTTTGTATTTTCCATGACTAAAATTCAGTTTAAAGCTGCATAAGTTTTCCAAAGAAAAAATTCAAACGGTGATGTTCCTAATGAACAATGTTACATTTGGTTCAACGATAAAAGCTCAAATAAATACAGAAATTACAGTATTTACCCAGCGAGATGCAGCATTTGGGATCTAATATTAGAACATGGTTACGTCATCAAAACCCGGGTCATTTAAACACAACTTTCAAAATGTTGAAATACGATAAATTAAACACAGAACTTCGTTGAATTTGTCATTTGTGACTTAGTAAGGGATAAATAACACCATTTTTAATACATCTGGATATTGATGAAGGACAATTAATGCAATCTGTCATGTTTCATTTTCGATTCTAGGCTTTTCCCTACATCCGTGCGCATGCTCCAAGCTCATAATTATCATCGTAGAACACTGACCAACCGGTCAGAGGATTCCGTTTATTTACAGCTTAAAAAATGAAACTTTTGAAAATGAATGTCACGGATCGTGGTTAGAAGATATCTACTTTTAAAAAAATATATTTTTAGAAAATCAAAAATATTCAGAAAATTGGTAAACTTAATGCAGCTTTAATATGCAACTGGATTAACTTTAAAAAAAACAAAATGAAACTATAAAGAAGAAAATAAAATGAAAGACAAATATGTCATTGGTTTTTATTAGTTTTTCTTCAAATTTATTTCAACCTGAGGCATCGCGCAGACGCTTTCAGAAATATTAGCAATGTGTAATGTTGAACTTACTAAACTCCTTCTCAGAATAATCACTTGTGCGGCCACTTATTTATCTGTGGCCAGTTAAAAGACTTATTTGCATATGAAGTATACTGGATTAGCAATAATGTCTTATGAAAAAATTCTGTGTTTCGCTGCTCACAGCAAAAGAATTACAAAAGCCCTTAAAGCATTCTGCAATTCTGATCATGGCCATGTTCTTTTAATGAGTGAAATATTAATCTTCTAGCCATGCTTTAGAGTTACGTTACAAAGTTATTTTGCAGACGAGAACAATTACTTGTTTACAATATCATAAATAAACCGATAGAAATTCCTGACGAAACTGACAACATAAATAGCAGAAGTAAAACAAAATAGTTTATACCTCGGACTATACTAGATTAGTAAAACCTTAGTGAAAAGTACACTACGGCTAAATAATTAAAATGTCTAGAACTTTAAATGAGAACTCCGTGGGCAATGAGTCTCCTTATGTGTCTAATACAAAAAAAAGATCAACCTTCTTCTGGCATCATATTCAGTAGTAAAAAAGGATCAACCTTCTTCTGGCATCATATTCAGTAGTAAAGTTCAGCCCAGTTATCTACATATAGTTTCTTAAGTATATTTTAAGGTCATGTACATGATTTCCCCCTGCAAGTGCAACGGGACATGGATTATTACTATTAATTAACAACCAAAACCTACAACATATTTTCAAATTATATGCAAGTTAAAACCCTTAATATACCTTAAACGTAGGTAATATAAAATGCTGCAAGCTACCGAGATAAGAAAAATCATAACCTCCCTTTGCCGGTGACGTAGCTTTAGGTAGAAATTAATTGTTGCTTTAAATTTTAGAACGACTACTATAATGTCGACTGTCTAAAGAGTTTAAAATAGCATACTGAATTTCCTGACAACTTTTTCATTTGAGTTCAAAATTGTAGTTATAGGGAAAAGAAAAACGGAATTCACGTGCTTAGCTATTTCATCTTCTTTCTTTGTAGTTTTACAATATGAAGACAATATCATCATTGTAGTATAAATGCAAGAGGAATATGGAAGAATATATATAAAAAATCATCAAATATCCGAGCGTGAAAATAAAAGTCAGAATTGTATTTTTTGTTTTCTGAAACTTTTCAATAGAATTTAAAAATATACCGCTTTTCATATTTTATTATGTCAAACACACACACACACACACACACACACACACACACACACGTGTAGTGTGTGTGTGTGGTTTGTGTGCATTGACCGCAAACAATTACAAACAAAAATTGTATATAAATAATAAAAAAGGAATAATTGAAAACTAAAAATAAAAACAAGATTGTGAAAGAAAAAGGACGTATGACAAAATTAACTGTAAAATTTAAGAAATTATAAAACACGAAATTTTCGAAATTGAAACCGGGTATTACCAACTTTGATGCCCTCCACAAATTGACAATAAATGTTCTGTTTTTAATCAATACGTCATTTCGTGGATATATTCTTTGTCAATTCGAATTTTAGTATCGTGTGATCATGTGAACAGCCTAACTTTACTCGAATTCACTGTGCATCCATCACAACAGTGATGTTTTCGCCGATTTTCATTGAATGAAATAATTTTTATATTGTTTTTTTTTAATGTCACTACGATTTAAATACCTAAAATTAACTAAAATGACACTTTTGGTAGAAAATCTTCAAAATCATCATCAAAAACAAGTCATAGCAGTTTATTGTATACGTTTACAAATAAGGAGGTAAAAAGTACCCTAACTTCTGTCATCCGGTGATGAACGTCACGTGACTCTTCGGCGGGATCATTGTATCTGAAAAACACTGTATTGTTCATACTATTTTTGAGTAATTTCTAATTATTCATGTAAGATAAACATATCAGGTTACATGTAAGTTTCGAGAAAGTAACAGTAATTAGAATAGTATTAAAATTTATACAACCTCAAAATTACAAAGACAACTAAAATATAATAATTAAAAATGATTAGATATAAACAAATGTTACCTTGGTTTTTTATATTTTCTTGCGTAGTGGTTTCTGTAAAGGTCAAGGTTACTCCAGACTGACCGTCGTCTTTAATAAGAGATTGTATAACTACAACTGTGACAACTGTCTGAATAATCATAAAGAACGTAGACAAAACCAAGATGATAACAACAATTCTGCACCAAGTTACATCAAATCTTTTCGTATTTTGTCCTGACAAATCGGTCCCTTGTGTTGACAAAGTCTCTTGTCTCGTTGGTAAAGCCACATTCTTAACTTTCGACAAGCTGAGTTTTTCATATGTGTCAGACTGTTCGATGTCTGATTTGTTTTGTAGATCACCAGGTGAATTAATGTAAATTTTTTCCATATTTTATATTTTCGTGATAGATGTATCTTAAGATTTTTTACCGCACCAAATAACAAGTCCAATTACTTTGTAACGGATACATCAAATGAAACAATATAATTTCACTATAAGTTATCTTTAAAATGATGATAAACAGGAAGAAACAGCTTATATAGCCATCACTGTGCATGTTAACGTATTGAGTGAATTGCAAAAAATAAAATAAAATAAAATAAATAAATAAATAAAGTAAATAAGTAAATAAATAAATAATAAATATTATTTAAATAAATAAATAAAGTCTGTTCTAAATACGTATTTTTTATACTTTCTATATTAGCGATTGTTTAATTCAACAATCAAGGGTTACTGTATTGCCTATACTGTGACCTGTCTATTTAAATTTCTTCCTTGTAATGAGGAAATCGAAAAAAATATTAAGTGTTAAGTTTGATTGATATATCACAATAACACGAAACAACAACATAGACTACAAAACGATTTCAAAATCGTTTTATTGTGTTGGTTAAAATGTACGAAAGACAATATATTTTTAAAATGACGAATTTCTTATCTGCTATTGCAAAGTTGTTATCTATCATGTAGAGTAAGTATTTAGCGATGACTAAAGGCTTTTTCTCCATTCCGAATCAACATTTTTCAATAACGTATTATATCGTATGTAAGAAAATGTACCATTTAACAAAATTTTCAGCTGCCTTAAAGTTTGTTCCCTCATGCAAAGCATTCCTTAGCTGGATTTGGATTTATAAAAATTTTGGAACTTTAGATCCATTAATTTTCAACTGTTTGGCTTATATTTTTCACTATCAAACTTTTCTGTTTAAGTGTCAATGATGAGGAATGAATTTCCGAAATGTGCACATCTGGCACATCTAAATTCAACTGGTATTTGTGTTTATATATTTACTACCCCTGAGCGGGTACCGCTGCTGGTGGAGTTAAACTCCCCGAGGGTATCCATAACTCAGTCGGCAGTACTTTGTGCTGTCAGAAAATGTACCATTTAACAAAACTTTCAGCTGCCTTAAATTTGTTTAAAACTAAGGTTTGTTCCCTCATGCAACGCATTCCTTAGCTGGATTTGGATTTATAAAATTTGGAACTTTAGATCCATTAATTTTCAACTGTTTGGCTTATATTTTTTATTATCAAACTTTTCGGTTTAAGTGTCACTGATGAGGAATGAATTTCCGAAATGTGCACATCTGGCACATCTAAATTCAACTGGTATTTGTGTTTATATATTACCTATCATCCATGGTAAGAACTGATATTCCACGAGAAATACGAATTCTGTTATGGAGAATTCGTTCCCTTAACTTGTGAGTTAGTACTCTGTCATAGTTTTGTATAGGTTTCAGCGAGAAGGTTAATATTTAAAACGAAAGGTACATGATAAGCAATTAATCCCTTTGACTATATTACTTATATTGTTACAGATTGTTATTATTTAAATTTTGTCGTACTTTTTTCTGCACAAAGGTCTCAATTACGAACAAAAATTAAAAAAACACTATCTTCACTACAAGAATATATTTTATTTTCTCACAAAGAATCACGTTGTGTCTTTTACCTGTATTAAGATATGAGAGTCAAAACACACACACACACACATCCACACACCCCACAGGGGCTTGGTGTCAGGATTTTTGTGTTTTTGTTTTAGTATTAAGATAATTCATGTGTGTTTTTATTACATGCGAGGTTGATATAGTTCATATATATCGATAACTTTGCCTGAAATCCATTTTAACAAACTTAAAAAAATATCATTAAAGCTGCACTAAAATTATTTCTGATTTTTTTTATTTTCTTAAAATATATTTTTTAAAAAATAGATCACTTCTAATAACGATAAGTAAGAATTATTTTCTAAAATTTCATTCCTATTAGCTGTAAATAAACTGAATCATCTAACGGGTTGGTCAATGTTTAACGATGATTATTATTTGCTTTGAGCATGCGCACGGATGTACAGGAATTCCAATACAAATTGTATTAATTGTCCGTCATTAATATCCCTTACAAAGTCACAAATGACAAATTAAGTTAAATTCTGTGTATAAGTTATCGTATTTCACCGTTTAGTCAGTTGATTTTAAAAAGAATAATTTTGGAAATTATCTCTTAGAATTTTGTAAAAATAATAATTTGTTTATCTTGAATGGAAGAGTTGGTAATGACAAGCATGTTGGTGCTTATACCACAGATAAATCTACAATTATTGACTTTTTTATTGGAAATGTGGAATTTTTGAAGATAGTAGACAATTTTGATGTTCTTGATTTTAGTAAATTATTTTCAGATGTACATTGTCCCTTAAGATGCGTTTTATCTGCCCACATAAATAGTACCAATGTAGCTGTATGTAATTCTGATAATGTTAATACTTCTATAAAACCATTTGATTTCAGTAAAAGTAATGAGTTTACCCAAAATATTGACGTTAATAAGATAGAATTAATTATAGATCAGGTATTCTTACTTAATGTTGATTAACCAAAATCAAATTGATACTTTATTTACACAAGTTGCAGATGTATTGTGTGAGGCAGCTTGTAATACATTTGGTAAATATAATAATAATAATAATAATAATAATAATAATAATAATAATAATAATAATAATAAAAGGGTTATATCTAAGGTTTGGTTTACTCACGATTGTTTTATTGCTAGGAAAAATTTCCGAAAAAAGCAAAGGTTGTACAGGAAATATAAATCTGATGTTTTTAGGCAAGAGATGCTTTCATCAGAGAAAAATTATAAACGGGTTATGGATAAAAGTATAAGACAATACAGAGTGAATTTACAAAGAAAGATAAAAAGATTAAAAAGCTCAAATCCAAAGGTATTTTGGAAACTTATAAACAAAAAAGATAAAAACAAAAAGTGTTGTGTATCAGTTCAAGATATGTTTAATCATTTTAAGAATATAAACTCAGGTGGTTTTGATTGTAATGATGAGTTTGATGTAACACATGTAAATAATAATGTAGATTTTAATTTATTGTTGAATGACACAATATCCTGTGATGAAATTATGAAATGTGTAAATAACCTTAAAAATAATAAGTCTGCTGGAATTGACAAAATATTAAATGAATATATTGTTACTTCTATAGACTTAATGTTGCCTATATATCACAAATTATTTAATATTGTTTTTGATACTGGTGTGATACCAGAATCATGGTTAGCAGGTAATATTATTCCTGTTTATAAAAATAAAGGTGATATTGATCAGCCTAGTAGTTATAGACCTATCACATTGTTGAGTTGTTTAGGTAAACTTTTTACCTCTATTATAAATAAAAGACTTACAGATTTTGTTGAAAATTTTGATATTTTAAGTGAAAACCAAACTGGATTTAGAAAGAATTATTCAACAGTTGATAATATTTTTGTCTTACATTGTTTGATAGATTTATTACAAATTAAAAAGAAAAAACTTTATTGTGCTTTTATAGATTTTGAGTCTGCTTTTGACAAAATATGGAGATGTGGGTTGTGGAAAAAGTTGTTGAATAACAATATAACTGGAAAATGTTTTAATGTAATAGTAAATATGTATAAAAATACAAAGTCAAGAATTACTGTAAATGGCAATTTTTCTGAGTTCTTTCCTTGCACAGTTGGTGTCCGCCAAGGGGAAAACCTGTCACCCCTGTTGTTTGCTCTCTATATGAATGATCTTGAACAGTTTTTAATAGATACAAACATAATTGGTCTCAAAACAATAAACGATGATCTTGTGAAAGAATTAGATGTATATATGAAACTTTTTCTGCTTTTATATGCAGATGATACAGTTCTAATGTCAGAGTCAAAAGATGATCTACAATATATGTTAAACAATTTTTGTGTTTTTTGTAAACAATGGAAACTAAGTGTGAATGTCTCAAAAACCAAGGTAGTAATTTTTTCCAAAGGTAGATTACCAAAGAATGTCTCTTTTAATATGGATGGTAAAAATATAGAAATTGTAAATGCATTTAAGTATCTAGGTGTATTTTTCAGTAGAAGTGGTTCTTTTATAATTACAAAAAAATATTTAGCAGACAGAGCTACTAAAGCAATGTTTTGTGTACTTAAAAAATCAAGAAATCTTAATTTATCAATAGAATGTCAGTTAGATTTGTTTGATAAAATGGTTTTACCAATTTTACTTTATGGTTCAGAAGTATGGGGTTATGAAAATTTAGATGTTTTAGAGAGAGTTCACCTGAAATTTTGTAAAATCTTATTAAATGTTAAAAAGTCAACCCCAAGTTTTATTGTCTATGGTGAACTTGGTAGATTTCCTTTATATGTGTATGCAAAAACAAGAATTGTCAGTTACTGGTCAAGTATAATAGAGGGTAAAGAGAGTAAATATGCTGCAATAATTTATAGATTGTTATATATTTTTTCATTGAATGGTACAAAAACAAAGTGGATTAATTCAGCTGAGAGTATTTTCAACGAATGTGGAATGAATAATATATGGTTATATCAGAATTTTTGTAATAGAACATGGCTTACTAAGTGTGTTAAGCAGAAACTTCTCGATCAATTTTTACAAAAGTGGTTCTCTTATTCAAACAGTTCTTCTAAAGGTATCTCTTACAATCTTTTTACCAATTTCAATTTTCAGTTACAAAATTACTTATCTTCAGAACTCTCAAATAATGATAAAGCTGTACTTAGTAAATTTAGAAGTAGTAATACAAAATTACCAATTGAAACAGGTCGTTGGTATAACATACCACATGAAAACAGATTATGCAATATATGTAAAGATGATATTGGAGATGAATATCATTATATTCTTTGTTGTAAAGCTTTTACAAATTATAGAAATATTTATATACCTGAGTTTTTCAGAACTAAACCAAATACTATAAAGTTTTTTACATTATTTAATACTAAAGATATACATTTATTAAAAAGTTTATGTAGATTTATAAAAATTATTAATGAGAGAATTGGACCTCCAGGTTAGATAGTTAATCTTCACTGTTACTTGTGCTGTTATTTAGTATATATTTGTACAGATGTATATGTTCTCTATTTGTATTTGCAATTGTACAATTATGAGAAATAAAGAATTGAATTGAATTGAATAAATGACCCGGTTTTTATGACGTAACCATGTTCTAAAATAAGATCCCTGAGGCTACATTTCGCTCAGAAATTATTGTTATTTCTGTATTTATTAAAAGCTTTTCTTCAAGTGGAAAAAGAACATCATTAATTACATCAGCACCATTTTATTTTTTTTTCCTTGGAAAACTTAATGCAGCTTTAAAAAACACAAGGGTCGAAATTCGCCATTTTTAAAATCTACCCCTCGCTTGGAAAAAAATTCGTGAAAAATTAGCCTACTTTTAAAAAATTATTTTTGTCTGTTTCAACTTTTAAAAGTCTGGGGCCAGTATCTCAAAGCTCTCTTACGACTTACGATGATCTTAAAAAATTCATCTGTATCTTGAAGCATTCGTAAATAAGACCGTAACTGGAACGTTCTGTTGACTTTAAAAGAGGCATGGATCTTCCTTAACTCTTACTTACGATCCGTATTGGCGTGGTAAAAGAAAGAAAACATTGTCCAAAATTAATAATGGTGCCAATAATTGAATTAAACGCTTAAACTGTATTTATTCTCTCTCTCTCTCTCTCTCTCTCTCTCTCTCTCTCTCTCTCTCTCTCTCTTTCTCTCTCTCTCTCTCTCTCTCTCTCTCTCTCAGGAAAAGTTTATTTACTCTTTCCATCTCTGAGAAAAAGTGTAATAACTCTCTCTCTCTCTCTCTCTCTCTCTCTCTCTCTCTCTCTCTCTCTCTCTCTCTCTCTCTCTCTCTCTCTCTCTGTGAGAAACAATATAGTCATATAATATATACATTAACTCACTCGTTGAAGAAAATGTAAACTACCTTTGAGGAAAAGTGTGATCTCTCTCTCTCTCTCTCTCTCTCTCTCTCTCTCTCTCTCTCTCTCTCTCTCTCTCTCTCTCTCACAAACACACACACACAACCAGGTATAATTGCGCGCACTTACAGAACGTCATTAATTGTATTACAAAAAATTCACATTGATTTTTTTTCATAGTCACTTTTATTATGTCTATACCCATGTGGTAGCTCATTTAGTTGGGTGCTCATTCCGTTTTGTAGAATGTTGCCTTCCTTCCACAGTTTTCATTTTTCATTGTAATTTAGTTTTAATTTTCTTAACAATTCTACCACTTTTCTATATCTCCAGTTCTCTTTCCTCTTGAAACAGTGTTTTTTTTTTTTTTTTTTTTTTTTTTTTAAAAATTAACCTCCATTTTTATTTTTCAAATACATGTATATATTTGTAGTTATTATTATTATTATTATTATTATTATTATTATTATTATGAATAGTGTCCGGTTAAATAAATTGGTATAGTAAGCGGATGTTACAGAAAATACCCGCTAACTATAACATGTACTGGTTCAGCAACTAATGTAGATTGGATTGTAATAAAAAGACATTGAAACAATATTTTAATTGATAGAAGGTCTGCAAAGCTAATCTTTTTATTCATCAATTCTTTAATTAACAATAGTAATTTTTAGCATAAACTGTATATTAAATTGATAATTAAATCCTTTTCTAATTTTTTTTTATTTTTACAATTCAGTTCCATGACTTGTCGAACAAATGTTTAGCTGGTTTTTACGGTAAAATTCCACACATGTGCTTATTAATCGGTAATTACAGCACCAATATCTTTAGGCTATTGTACAAATCTATTAAGGACACTGGGTTTTTAATTTTTCAACAAATAACGCTGTAAGAATTATTGATCAAGAAGCGATTTACTTTTTATTCTTGAATTTTCACCTTGAAAGTCACACTTTAACATAATTGACCAATCAATGTAACTGTTACTTTAAAAAATATTACAGATTTGTCAACGAAACGAACAGCATGATGTTCCGGTAACTCCTATCTTTAGAGAGGTTTGAGTATGTTTCGGATTACCTGTGTACATCTATCGTAACTTACACTTAAGAAACATGTATAATTTACTTAAGTATAGGATTTACGAGAGCTTCGAGCTACTCATCCCTGTTCTTGACATTCCTATATCCGTTTTCCTCAAAACAATCAATAACTATCTGAATTTTTTCATCAAACTCAAAATCGGACAATTTCTAGAGAAATACAATGTTCTTCTTGTTGTCTTTGTAAATCCCACTTCGAATACTTCGTTCATTATAAAATCTTAGAACGGGAGAACCATGACAAGGGACGCAACTCGCGAACGTAGAGGAACTTTCGGTGATTTTGTTTTGCTGCAATGGTAAGTCAAAGCGAGGGGTAGATTTTCAAAATGAAGAATTTCGTCCCTTGTGTTTTTAATGTTATTTTTCGGAAAGCCCCTGGGGCACACACACACACACACACACACACACACACACACACACACACACTCTCTCTCTCTCTCTCTCTCTCTCTCTCTCTCTCTCTCTCTCTCTCTCTCTCACACACACACACACACACACACAAACACACACACTTTCTTTCGTTCAGTAAAATAAACATAACATGTATTGTAATTAGTATATTACTTCTGGTTTCTACTTTTTTGTAATATTATAAATTATTGAATATGATTGGAAATACCTGTCATATATTGTTATACACAGTTATTTCTATACTGCTCTTTCAATCATAAATTTATGCATGTATAAATTACTTACACATTTATTTGTGTGAAGGTATGTCATTTTTGCATAATAAAAGGATTTAAAATAATAATAATAATAATATATAGTTGAGGAAAGATCACAGAGAGGAATTTACGGCGAGACATAGTTGTTAACACTAATTTACAAGTTTACATGCCCATTCGCCGTAAATTCCTCTCTGTGACCTTCTCTCAACTGGCATTCACTCCAACCTACACCCCTTTATTCATCATGCAAACGCTTTCACAGCTAATAAAAGAAACAATTACTAGTAAACGCGAATATCTCGCAATTGCAATTTTGACATTCTCTTCAAAAGCTTTCTTAAAATGAGTTCAATTCTACTTTTTAATATTTGTGATTGTATTTCGGTGTTATTTTAGTCATAACCTCATCTTAGATAACAACATGAATATTCAAAACATAACATCATAGGTGACGGTACATATACAAGACAATATGTACCTTCACGGATTGTACATAGTGTCGCCCATTTTGCAAGGAAAATAAAAGCCACGTCTTGGTACATATATTCGACGGCGTCAATATGTACCGATGGGCGACAATATGTACAGTCAGTGTTTGTACATATGTACAGGGGCGACAATATGTATCGTCACATCATATCCTATGTTGTAAACTAGGAAGGTGAATAGACATAATTAGACATAGTATATTTGTTATCTTATTAAACTTTAAAAATCGTTCAATTATGGACTGTGGAAGTAGATATTGAAAAATGCATTGAGTTAAAGTGCGGCTAAGCGTGACCGCACTTTAGGTTTCATGCTTTTTAGCAGATTTTCAAAAAAGCGTACATCCGGTGTACTCCTGTATCATATGTGATGGTAAATCAGCATAATTCGAACATAAAAACAGTACACAACATATTTTTCCCAATCGATTGTAGAGGAAAATGTCGATATTAAGTGGAGTCGATAGAATAAGGACCATTGCTCTGATAATGCAGCAACTAAGTCTTTGTTGAATGTGGTAAGCAGAAGGGCTAATAAGCTCGTCATAGAAACATATAACATCCACTCAAATCATGCAGGCCCTATTTAAAGTGTGGAACAATATCCTTCAAAGGACAATAAACACCTCGATGGGGTTAAGAAGAATACAAGCTGTGACTGAAGCTAGGGTTGAGCACACGATACTGTATTCGATCACAAAAGGGGTGGCGTACTGTTTTAACGCTCTTTACGCTAACTCCATCTTTATTTGGACCATAAAAAATCAAAAATATTCAGTCATGATAAAATACTCGAGAAACCCATACAATGAACTTGCGCATTGAAAAATCGTTTAAAATAATGACGACCAAAAATGGATTGATAACTGGACAACCTTGCTTAACAATTCTTTTTAAAATTATATGATAGAAATTAAAGTGTCGTTGATGTAACATTTTCTCTTGTGATAGTGATATTATTTTTCTCAGTGTAAGTGTTCTAACATTTTCTCTTTGTGAGTAATGAAACATTGTATCTGTGTCAGTGGTGTTTCATTTTTTCTATGTCAGTGATGTCACATTGAATCTGTGTCAGTGGTGTAACATTTTATCTGTGTCAGTGGTCTGTGTCAGTGAGGTTACATTGTATCTGTGTTAGTGGTGTTACATTGTATCTGTGTCAGTGGTGTTACATTGTATCTGTTACATTGTATCTGTGTCAGTGGTGTTACATTGTATCTGTGTTAGTGGTGTTACATTGTATCTGTGTCAGTGGTGTTACATTGTATCTGTGTCAGTGGTGTTACATTGTATCTGTGTCAGTGGTGTTACATTGTATCTGCGTCAGTGGTATAACATTTTATCTGTGTCAGTGGTGTTACATTGTATCTGCGTCAGTGGTATAACATTTTATCTGTGTCAATGGTGTAACATTGCATCTGTGTCAGTGGTGTTACATTGTATCTGTGTCAGTGGTATAACATTTTATCTGTGTCAGTGGTGTAACATTGTATCTGCGTCAATGGTTTTACACTGTATCTGTGTCAGTGGTGTTACATTGTATCTGTGTCAGTGGTATAACATTTTATCTGTGTCAGTGGTGTTACATTGTATCTGCGTCAAAGGTGTTACACTGTATCTGTGTCAGTGGTGTAACATTGAATCTGTGTGAGTGGTGTTACATTGTATCTGTGTCAGTGGTGTAACATTGTATCTGTGTGAGTGGTGTTACATTGTATCTGTGTCAGTGGTGTAACATTGTATCTGTGTTAATGGTTTTACACTGTATCTGTGTCAGTGGTGTAACATTTTATCTGTGTCAGTAGTGTAACATTTTTTCTGTGTTAGTGGTATAACATTGTATCTGTGTCAGTGGTGTTACATTGTATCTGTGTCAGTGGTGTAACATTGTATCTGCGTCAAAGGTGTTACACTGTATCTGTGTCAGTGGTGTAACATTGAATCTGTGTGAGTAGTGTTACATTGTATCTGTGTCTGTGGTGTAACATTTTATCTGTGTCAGTGTTGTTACATTGTATCTGCGTCAAAGGTGTTACACTGTATCTGTGTCAGTGGTGTAACATTGTATCTGTGTCAGTAGTGTAACATTGTATCTGTGTCAGTGGTGTAACATTGTATCTGTGTCAGTGGTGTAACATTGTATCTGCGTCAAAGGTGTTACACTGTATCTGTGTCAGTGGTGAAACATTGTATCTGTGTGAGTGGTGTTACATTTTATCTGTGTCAGTGGTGTAACATTGAATCTGTGTGAGTGGTGTTACATTGTATCTGTGTCAGTGGTGTAGCATTGTATCTGTGTGAGTGGTGTTACATTGTATCTGTGTCAGTGGTGTAACATTGTATCTGTGGCAGTGGTGTTACATTGTATCTGCGTCAATGGTTTTACACTGTATCTGTGTCAGTGGTGTAACATTTTATCTGTGTCAGTGGTGTTACATTGTATCTGTGTCAGTGGTGTAACATTGTATCTGTGTCAGTGGTATAACATTGTATCTGTGTCAGTGGTGTTACATTGTATCTGTGTCAGTGGTATAACATTGTATCTGTGTCAGTGGTGTAACATTGTATCTGTGTCAGTAGTGTAACATTGTATCTGTGTCAGTGGTGTAACATTGTATCTGCGTCAAAGGTGTTACACTGTATCTGTGTCAGTGGTGTAACATTGAATCTGTGTGAGTGGTGTTACATTGTATCTGTGTCAGTGGTGTTACATTGTATCTGCGTCAAAGGTGTTACACTGTAACTGTGTCAGTGGTGTTACATTGTATCTGTGTCAGTGGTGTAACATTGTATCTGTGTCAGTGGTGTTACATTGTATCTGCGTCAAAGGTGTTACACTGTAACTGTGTCAGTGGTGTAACATTGTATCTGCGTCAATGGTTTTACACTGTATCTGTGTCAGTGGTGTAACATTTTATCTGTGTCAGTAGTGTAACATTTTTTCTGTGTCAGTGGTGTATCATTTTATCTGTGCAGTGGTGTAACTTTTATCTGTGTCAGTGTTGTTAAATTGTATCTGTGTCAGTGGTGTAACATTTTATCTGTGTAAGTGGTGTTTCATTTTTTCTGTGCCATTGATGTAATATTTTCTCTGTGTCACTGATGTCACACTGAATCTCTGTCAGTGGTGTAACATTTGTCTCTGTGTCGGTGGTGTTACATTACATCTGCGTCAGTGAATTCTGTGACATGGATGCAGCATTTTTTTTGTCAGTGATGTGACATTTATCTGTGTCAGTGTTTTGACATTTTATCTGTGTTAGTGGTCTTACATTGTATCTGTGTCAGTGGTGCTACATTGTATCTGTGTCAGTTTTGTAACATTATGTCTGTGTCAGTTGTGTGACAATGTATCTGTGTCAGTGATGTAACACATTATCTGTGTAACTGGCGAAACATTATGTCTGTGTCAGTAATGTAATATTGTGTCTATGTCAGTTTTGTGACAGTGTATCTGTTTCGGCGGTATTACATTGTATCAGTGTCAGTTGTGTACCATTGTATCTGTGTCAGTGGTGTAACATTATGTCTGTGTCAGTGGTGTAACATTTTATCTGTGTCAGTGGTGTTACATTGTATCTGTGTCAGTGCAGTTAGATTGCATCTGGGTCTAAGGTGTAACATTGCATTTATGTTACTTGTGTGACATTGTATCTGTGTCAGTGATGTACTATTGTATCGTGATGTAACATTGTAATTGTGTCAGTGATATAACGTTTTATCTTTGTCAGTGGTGTTACATTGTATCTGTGTCAGTTATGTTACATTGTATCTGTGACAGTGGTGTAACATTTTAACTGTGTCAGTGATGTTACATTTTATCTGTTTCAGTGATGTCAAATTGTATCGTGATGTAACACTGATGTTACAGTGTATCTGTGTCAGTGGTGTTACATTTTTTCTGTATCAGTGGTGTTACATTGTATCTGTCTCAGTGGTGTAACATTTTATCTGTGTCAGTGTTGTTACATTTTTTCTGTGTCCGTGGTATAACATTTTATCTGTGTCAGTGGTGTTACATTGTATCTGGGTTAGCGGTGCAGCATTTTATCTGTGTCAGAAGTGTAACATTTTATCTGTGTCAGAAATGTAACATTTTATCTGTGTCAACGGTGTTTCATTTTTTCTGTGTCATTGGTGTAACTTTTTTTCTGTGTCACTGATGTCACATTGTGTCAGTGGTTTTACATTGCATCTGTGTCAGTGATTACTGTGACATTGATGCAGCATTTTATTTTTGTCAGGGGTGCGACATTTGATCTGTGTCAGTGTTGTGACATTTTATCTGTATAAGTGGTGTTACATTGTATCTGTGTCAACGGTGTTTCATTTTTTCTGTGTCATTGGTGTAACTTTTTTTCTGTGTCACTGATGTCACATTGTGTCAGTGGTTTTACATTGAATCTGTGTCAGTGATTACTGTGACATTGATGCAGCATTTTATTTTTGTCAGGGGTGCGACATTTGATCTGTGTCAGTGTCACCACTGACATTTTATCTGTATAAGTGGTGTTACATTGTATCTGTGTCAGTGGTTTAGCATTGTATATGTTTCAATTCTGTAACATTTTATCTGTGTCAGTGATTTAACATTTAATCTGTGTCAGTGGTGTTACAATGTATATGTGTCAAATGGAGTGACATTTTATCTTTATTATACCTCTTGTGAAATTCTTGAATTATGATTGGCTAATAAGTATTCGGACAAATTTAATGTCACCCTGTGGTTTAAACATATGATAAGAAGAAGTGATGTGACATAACCTGACAACACTTAGTAACGGTTGACATTATGAAAAATGTCACGTGCGCAAAAATGTTGCGTATACTGTTTGAACGCTCACGTTCGCGTGTTCTTAATCAGGACAACGCTTTTCTCTTAAGTAATGTTAACTAAAGATAAATGTAACAAGCAGTAGACGAATTGTTTACAGATGGATGGACCAGGTTATGTACTTTGGTTGCACAATATAATAAAAGCCAACAAGCCTCGAAATTTCTCGGGTTGACAATACGGACTGTCACCCAATCATAATTGTAATATTTATTTAGTGTCAGTGGTGTTTCATTGTATCTGTGTCAGTGGTGTAACAATGTATCTTTGTCAGTGGTGTTACATTGTATCGGTGTCGGTGTTGTAACATTTTATCTGTGTCAGTGGTGTCACAATTTATTTGCGTCAGAGGTGTAACATTTTATCTGTGTCATCGGTGTAACATTTTATCTGTATCAGTGGTGTAACATTTTATCTGTGTCATCGGTGCAACATTTTATCTGTGTCATCGGTGTAACATTTTATCTGTATCAGTGGTGTAACATTTTATCTGTGTCAGTGGTGTAACATTTTATCTGTATCAGTGGTGTAACATTTTATCTGTATCAGTGGTGTACGTTTATCTGTGTCAGTAGTGTAACATTGTATCTGTGTCAGTTTTGTAACATTTTATCTGTCTCTGTGATGTCACATTTTATCTGTGTCATTGGTGTAACATTTTATCTGTGTAAGTGTTGTAACACTGTATCAGTGGTGTAACATTTTATCTGTATCAGTGGTGTAACATTTTATCTGTATCAGTGGTGTAACATTTTATCTGTATCAGTGGTGTACGTTTATCTGTGTCAGTGGTGTAACATTTTATCTGTGTCAGTGGTGTAACATTTTATCTGTCTCTGTGATGTCACATTTTATCTGTGTCATTGGTGTAACATTTTATCTGTGTAAGTGTTGTAACACTGTATCAGTGGTGTAACATTCTATCTGTGTCAGTGGTGTAAATTTTAACTGTATCAGTGGTGTAACATTTTTACTGTATCAGTGGTGTAACATTTTATCTGTATCAGTGGTGTAAAATTTTATCTGTGTCAGTGGTGTAACATTTTATCTTTGTCAGTGTTGTAAAATTGCATCAGTGATGTCACATTTTATCTATGTCAGTGGTGTAACATTATATCTGTTTCAGCGGTGTAACTTTTTATCTGTGTCAGTGGTGTAACATTTTCTCTGTATCAGTGGTGTCAGTGGTGTAAATTTTATCTGTATCAGTGATGTAACATTTTTACTTTATCAGTGGTGTCACATTTTATCTGCGTTAGTGTCGTAAATTTTATCTATATCAGTGTCAGTGGTGTCACAATTTATTTGCGTCAGAGGTGTAACATTTTATCTGTGTCACCGGTGTAACATTTTATCTGTATCAGTGGTGTAACATTTTATCTGTGTCATCGGTGTTTCATTTATCTGTATCAGTGGTGTAACATTTTATCTGTATCATCGGTGTAACATTTTATCTGTGTCATCGGTGTAACATTTTATCTGTATCAGTGGTGTAACATTTTATCTGTATCAGTGGTGTAACATTTTATCTGTGTCATCGGTGTAACATTTTATCTGTGTCATCGGTATAACATTTTATCTGTATCAGTGGTGTAACATTTTATCTGTGTCAGTGGTGACACATTTTATACCTGTCAGTGGTGACACATTTTATACCTGTCAGTGGTGACACATTTTATACCTGTCAGTGGTGACACATTTTATACCTGTCAGTGGTGACACATTTTATACCTGTCAGTGGTGACACATTTTATACCTGTCAGTGGTGACACATTTTATCCCTGTCAGTGGTAACACATTTTATACCTGTCAGTGGTGACACATTTTATACCTGTCAGTGATGAAACATTTTATCCCTGTCAGTGGTGACAAATTTTATCCCTGTCAGTGGTGACAAATTTTATCCCTGTCAGTGGTGACACATATTTTCCATTTTATTACTTACAGAAACAATGCCTGGGGTGAGTATCTTTAAGCTCTCGTTAATCCTATACTTAAGTAAATTATACGTGTATTTTAAGTGTAAGTTACGGTAGGTGTACACGGGTATCTCGAAACATACTTAAACCTCTCTTAAGATAGGAGTTACGGAGACCTTGCGTCCGGAACGTCATGCTGTTCGTTTTGTTGACAAAATCTTAAAATCTGTAATATTTTATAAATAACAGTTAGATTGATTGGTCAATTATGTTAAAGCGGGACTTTCAAGGTGAAAATTCAAAAATAAAAAGTAAATCGCTTCTTGATCAATAATTCTTAAAGCGTTATATTCTGTAAAGTTAAAAACCCAGTGTCTTTTATGGATTTATACAACAGCCAAAAGATATTGGTGCTGTAATTACCGATAATTAGCGCATGTGTGGAATTTTACCGTAAAAAACACCTTAACATTATTTGTTCGACAAGTAATGGAATTGAATTGTAAAAATTAAAAAAAAAATAAATAAATAAATAAATAAATAAATAAATAAATAAATAAATAAATATAAAATAAAAATGACTTAATTCTCAATGTTTTAAACATTTTATGCTAAAATTACTATAGTTAATAGAAAAATTGATGAATAGAAGGACTAGTTTTACAGACCTTCTTTCAATTAAAAAAACCACGGTGTCAATTTCTTTTATTACAATCACATCTGTATTAGTTGCTGAACGAGTACATGAAATGGTCAACGGGTATTTTCTGTAACCCCCGCTTCCTATACCAATTAAAGCTGCATTAACTTTACCAAATTTCTGAATTTTTTTTTTGATTTTCTAAAAATATATTTTTTCAAAAGTAGATATCTTCTAACCACGATCCGTGACATTCATTTTCTAAAATTTCATTTCTTTCAGCTGTAAATAAACGGAATCCTCTGACCGGTTGGTCAGTGTTCTACGATGGTAATTATGAGCTTGAAGCATGCGCACGGATGTACGGAAAAGCCTAGAATCGAAAGTGAAACATGACAGATTTCATTAATTGTCCTTCATTAATATCAAGATGTATTTGAAATGGTGTTATGTATCCCTTACTAAGTCACAAATGACAAATTCAACGAAGTTCTGTGTTTAATTTATCGTATTTCAACATTTGGAAAGTTGTGTTTAAATGACCCGGGTTTTGATGACGTAACCATGTTCTAATATTAGATCCCAAATGCTGCATCTCGCTGGGTAAATACTGTAATGTCTGTATTTATTCGAGCTTTTATCGTTGAACCAAATGTAACATTGTTCATTAGGAACATTATTAATTAGATTAGCACCGTTTTTTTTTCTTTGGAAAACTTAATGCAGCTTTAACTAAACCCGACACTTATAATAATGATGATGATAATAATAATAATAATAATAATAATAAATATTTTTTAAAACAAATTGAAAAAACAAAAAAAAAATGGAGGTTAATTATCAAAATTAAAAATGCTGTTTCTTGAGGAAAGCGAACTGATAAAGAGATATAGAAAAAGTGGTAGGATTGGTCAAAAACAAAACTGCTAAATTGCAATGAAAAATGAAAACTGGTGGATGGAACGCAACATTCTACCCAACTAAATGAGCTAACACATGGGTATAAGCATAATAATCGTGACCTTGAAAAAAATCAAATGTGAATTTATTCTAATACAATTTATAATTTTCTATGCGCCCGTGCGCACGTGTGTGTGTGTGTGTGTGTGTGTGTGTGTGTGTGTGTGTGTGTGTGTGTGTGTGTGTGTGTGTGTGTGTGAGAAAGAGAGAGAGAGAGAGAGAGAGAGAGAGAGAGAGAGAGAGAGAGAGAGAGAGTTTTTACACTTTATCTCAGAAATGGAAAGAGAGAGTAAGTTATTACACTTCTTCTCAGAAATGGAAAGTTTGGACAATGTTTTCTTCCTTCTACCACGTGGTTACGGATCGTAAATAAGAGTTAAGGGAGGTCCATTCCTCTCTTAAAAACGTTCCGGTTATGGTCCTACTAACGAATGCTTCGAGATATAGGTGAATGTTTTAAGATCATCGTAAGTACACGTTACGTATCCGTAAGTCTTAAGAGAGCTTCGGGATACTGGCCCCAGGGGTGAGTATCTCGAAGCTTTCGTAAATCCTATACTTAAGTAAATCATACGTGTATCTTAAGTGTAAGTTATGACAGATGTACACGGGTATCTCGAAACATACTTAAACCTCTCTTAAGATAGGAGTTACGAAGACCTTGCGTCCGGAACGTCATGCTGTTCGTTTCGTTGACAAAATCTTAAAATCTGTAATATTTTATAAATAACAGTTAGATTGATTGGTCAATTATGTTAAAGCGGGACTTTCAAGGTGAAAATTCAAAAATAAAAAGTAAATCGCTTCTTGATCAATAATTCTTAAAGCGTTATATGCTGTAAAGTTAAAAACCCAGTGTCTTTTATGGATTTATGTAGCAGATAGTGTTTTATTTAATATTTAATTTAGTAAAGTTAATTAAGGTTTTTTGTATTTTAAGTTTAATTAAGTTATTAGTTAAGTTATTTTTTTTAAGAACTAATAGTTTGTAATTTGGAAAGGAGCCAACTAAGCCTCCTTATATTTCTATTTTATAATTATGTCCCTTGTTTGACCATCACTCTGATTGGTCAGATTTTAGGAGGGACATTTAGATTTTTTTACCTGGGTTTGAACAGGAAAGACACATCTCATGTGGATTATTGATTTGGTAAGAAAAAAGTAATTATTTAGCAGTTGGTAAGTTAGACAAATTATACTTAAAAAGATTTTGTTATATTTTTATATACTATACATCATATTTTTGTTAATAGTAAATCTTAAATTAAATTTATCCTTATTCCCTTATTAACTGCACTGTATGAATGAACTGTGTGAAAGTTTCCATATACATAAATTATAAATATGAATGCTACAGCTTACATTCAGAAAATCATTTATTTTTACCTTAATGAGTATAAAGTTTAAAGAATCATTTAATTTATTCTAATTGGTAATCAGTGATCCATGTTTTGGGATGTTAGTTTTTATTTGTTATTAGTACTGGAAATACATGTATGTGTGTTTCATAATTTGCATCAGCAACCTATTTAGCATTGTCTAAGTATTTTTATTGTTTTGTCCATAGGTTGTTGTAATAATATAACAGGTTAAATAAATATATATATGTAATACAGTTAAATGAGAAATGCACACCTGAGGCCACACTTTGGTATGTGAATAGTATTCATTAGTGTTTACCTGTAATTCAAGTTAAATCATCTCTATAGTTAAAGATATATACATTGATTGTTTTAAAGAATGATCAAATATTATTTCAATTTATAATTGATTTTATTACTTTCATTAAATGGTTTACATATTTTAATATATTTTAAATTAATAACATATGCCTTAGATTCTGAGTCAGATATCCATACAGTGTATATTTTATGTAATAGGCCATTATACCTGATACTTTAAACTATCATATTTGGAATAAAGTATTAAATAATATATAATGATATAATGTATTATAAAAGGCATATAACTGTTTTATGTATCTTAGGGTATAGGGTGTTATGTAATATTATTGTATTAGAACATGTGATTATTTATTGTTTTGTTTCGTTTTAGGGTGTTCATGTACATTTCCTGTGTATTGTGCATTATACTGTACCATATTTTGTACCATGAATAAAGCAACATGTGAACCCTAGAAAGTTTTCTCCGTTATAATTAAATACGCCAGAAAAACTACCCGTTACATTTATACAACAGCCAAAAGATATTGGTGCTGTAATTACCGATAATTAGCGCATGTGTGGAATTTTACCGTAAAAAACACCTTAACATTATTTGTTCGACAAGTAATGGAATTGAATTGTAAAAATTAAAAAAAAAAAAAATAAATAAATAAATAAATAAATAAATAAATAAATATAAAATAAAAATGACTTAATTATCAATGTTTTAAACATTTTATGCTAAAATTACTATAGTTAATAGAAAAATTGATGAATAGAAGGACTAGTTTTACAGACCTTCTTTCAATTAAAAAAACCACGGTGTCAATTTCTTTTATTACAATCACATCTGTATTAGTTGCTGAACGAGTACATGAAATGGTCAACGGGTATTTTCTGTAACCCCCGCTTCCTATACCAATTAAAGCTGCATTAACTTTACCAAATTTCTGAATTTTTTTTGATTTTCTAAAAATATATTTTTTCAAAAGTAGATATCTTCTAACCACGATCCGTGACATTCATTTTCTAAAATTTCATTTCTTTTAGCTGTAAATAAACGGAATCCTCTGACCGGTTGGTCAGTGTTCTACGATGGTAATTATGAGCTTGAAGCATGCGCACGGATGTACGGAAAAGCCTAGAATCGAAAGTGAAACATGACAGATTTCATTAATTGTCCTTCATTAATATCAAGATGTATTTGAAATGGTGTTATGTATCCCTTACTAAGTCACAAATGACAAATTCAACGAAGTTCTGTGTTTAATTTATCGTATTTCAACATTTGGAAAGTTGTGTTTAAATGACCCGGGTTTTGATGACGTAACCATGTTCTAATATTAGATCCCAAATGCTGCATCTCGCTGGGTAAATACTGTAATTTCTGTATTTATTCGAGCTTTTATCGTTGAACCAAATGTAACATTGTTCATTAGGAACATTATTAATTAGATTAGCACCGTTTTTTTTTCTTTGGAAAACTTAATGCAGCTTTAACTAAACCCGACACTTATAATAATGATGATGATAATAATAATAATAATAATAATAAATATTTTTAAAACAAATTGAAAAAACAAAAAAAAAATGGAGGTTAATTATCAAAATTAAAAATGCTGTTTCTTGAGGAAAGCGAACTGATAAAGAGATATAGAAAAAGTGGTAGGATTGGTCAAAAACAAAACTGCTAAATTGCAATGAAAAATGAAAACTGGTGGATGGAACGCAACATTCTACCCAACTAATTGAGCTAACACATGGGTATAAGCATAATAATCGTGACCTTGAAAAAAATCAAATGTGAATTTATTGTAATACAATTTATAATTTTCTATGCGCCCGTGCGCACGTGTGTGTTTGTGTGTGTGTGTGTGTGTGTGTGTGTGTGTGTGTGTGTGTGTGTGTGAGAGAGAGAGAGAGAGAGAGAGAGAGAGAGAGAGAGAGAGAGAGAGAGAGAGAGTTTTTACACTTTATCTCAGAAATGGAAAGAGAGAGTAAGTTATTACACTTCTTCTCAGAAATGGAAAGTTTGGACAATGTTTTCTTCCTTCTACAACGTGGTTACGGATCGTAAATAAGAGTTAAGGGAGGTCCATTCCTCTCTTAAAAACGTTCCGGTTATGGTCCTACTAACGAATGCTTCGAGATATAGGTGAATGTTTTAAGATCATCGTAAGTACACGTTACGTATCCGTAAGTCTTAAGAGAGCTTCGGGATACTGGCCCCAGGGGTGAGTATCTCGAAGCTTTCGTAAATCCTATACTTAAGTAAATCATACGTGTATCTTAAGTGTAAGTTATGACAGATGTACACGGGTATCTCGAAACATACTTAAACCTCTCTTAAGATAGGAGTTACGAAGACCTTGCGTCCGGAACGTCATGCTGTTCGTTTCGTTGACAAAATCTTAAAATCTGTAATATTTTATAAATAACAGTTAGATTGATTGGTCAATTATGTTAAAGCGGGACTTTCAAGGTGAAAATTCAAAAATAAAAAGTAAATCGCTTCTTGATCAATAATTCTTAAAGCGTTATATGCTGTAAAGTTAAAAACCCAGTGTCTTTTATGGATTTATGTAGCAGATAGTGTTTTATTTAATATTTAATTTAGTAAAGTTAATTAAGGTTTTTTGTATTTTAAGTTTAATTAAGTTATTAGTTAAGTTATTTTTTTTAAGAACTAATAGTTTGTAATTTGGAAAGGAGCCAACTAAGCCTCCTTATATTTCTATTTTATAATTATGTCCCTTGTTTGACCATCACTCTGATTGGTCAGATTTTAGGAGGGACATTTAGATTTTTTTACCTGGGTTTGAACAGGAAAGACACATCTCATGTGGATTATTGATTTGGTAAGAAAAAAGTAATTATTTAGCAGTTGGTAAGTTAGACAAATTATACTTAAAAAGATTTTGTTATATTTTTATATACTATACATCATATTTTTGTTAATAGTAAATCTTAAATTAAATTTATCCTTATTCCCTTATTAACTGCACTGTATGAATGAACTGTGTGAAAGTTTCCATATACATAAATTATAAATATGAATGCTACAGCTTACATTCAGAAAATCATTTATTTTTACCTTAATGAGTATAAAGTTTAAAGAATCATTTAATTTATTCTAATTGGTAATCAGTGATCCATGTTTTGGGATGTTAGTTTTTATTTGTTATTAGTACTGGAAATACATGTATGTGTGTTTCATAATTTGCATCAGCAACCTATTTAGCATTGTCTAAGTATTTTTATTGTTTTGTCCATAGGTTGTTGTAATAATATAACAGGTTAAATAAATATATATATGTAATACAGTTAAATGAGAAATGCACACCTGAGGCCACACTTTGGTATGTGAATAGTATTCATTAGTGTTTACCTGTAATTCAAGTTAAATCATCTCTATAGTTAAAGATATATACATTGATTGTTTTAAAGAATGATCAAATATTATTTCAATTTATAATTGATTTTATTAATTTCATTAAATGGTTTACATATTTTAATATATTTTAAATTAATAACATATGCCTTAGATTCTGAGTCAGATATCCATACAGTGTATATTTTATGTAATAGGCCATTATACCTGATACTTTAAACTATCATATTTGGAATAAAGTATTAAATAATATATAATGATATAATGTATTATAAAAGGCATATAACTGTTTTATGTATCTTAGGGTATAGGGTGTTATGTAATATTATTGTATTAGAACATGTGATTATTTATTGTTTTGTTTCGTTTTAGGGTGTTCATGTACATTTCCTGTGTATTGTGCATTATACTGTACCATATTTTGTACCATGAATAAAGCAACATGTGAACCCTAGAAAGTTTTCTCCGTTATAATTAAATACGCCAGAAAAACTACCCGTTACATTTATACAACAGCCAAAAGATATTGGTGCTGTAATTACCGATAATTAGCGCAAGTGTGGGATTTTACCGTAAAAAACACCTTAACATTATTTGTTCGCCAAGTAATGGAATTGAATTGTAAAAATTAAAAAAAAAATAAATAAATAAATAATAAATAAATAAATAAATAAATAAATAAATAAATAAATAAATAAATAAATAAATATAAAATAAAAATGACTTAATTATCAATGTTTTAAACATTTTATGCTAAAATTACTATAGTTAATAGAAAAATTGGTGAATAGAAGGACTAGTTTTACAGACCTTCTTTCAATTAAAAAAACCACGGTGTCAATTTCTTTTATTACAATCACATCTGCATTAGTTGCTGAACGAGTACATGAAATGGTCAACGGGTATTTTCTGTAACCCCCGCTTCCTATACCAATTAAAGCTGCATTAACTTTACCAAATTTCTGAATTTTTTTTTGATTTTCTAAAAATATATTTTTTCAAAAGTAGATATCTTCTAACCACGATCCGTGACATTCATTTTCTAAAATTTCATTTCTTTTAGCTGTAAATAAACGGAATCCTCTGACCGGTTGGTCAGTGTTCTACGATGGTAATTATGAGCTTGAAGCATGCGCACGGATGTACGGAAAAGCCTAGAATCGAAAGTGAAACATGACAGATTTCATTAATTGTCCTTCATTAATATCAAGATGTATTTGAAATGGTGTTATGTATCCCTTACTAAGTCACAAATGACAAATTCAACGAAGTTCTGTGTTTAATTTATCGTATTTCAACATTTGGAAAGTTGTGTTTAAATGACCCGGGTTTTGATGACGTAACCATGTTCTAATATTAGATCCCAAATGCTGCATCTCGCTGGGTAAATACTGTAATTTCTGTATTTATTCGAGCTTTTATCGTTGAACCAAATGTAACATTGTTCATTAGGAACATTATTAATTAGATTAGCACCGTTTTTTTTCTTTGGAAAACTTAATGCAGCTTTAACTAAACCCGACACTTATAATAATAATAATAATAATAATAATAATAATAATAATAATAATAATAATAATAATAATAATAAATATTTTTTAAAACAAATTGAAAAAACAAAAAAAAAATGGAGGTTAATTATCAAAATTAAAAATGCTGTTTCTTGAGGAAAGCGAACTGATAAAGAGATATAGAAAAAGTGGTAGGATTGGTCAAAAACAAAACTGCTAAATTGCAAAGAAAAATGAAAACTGGTGGATGGAACGCAACATTCTACCCAACTAATTGAGCTAACACATGGGTATAAGCATAATAATCGTGACCTTGAAAAAAATCAAATGTGAATTTATTGTAATACCATTTATAATTTTCTATGCGCCCGTGCGCACGTGTGTGTGTGTGTGTGTGTGTGTGTGTGTGTGTGTGTGTGTGTGTGTGTGTGTGTGTGTGTGTGTGTGGTGTGTGTGTGTGTGTGTGTGTATGTGTGTGAGAGAGAGAGAGAGAGAGAGAGAGAGAGAGAGAGAGAGAGAGAGAGTTTTTACACTTTATCTCAGAAATGGAAAGAGAGAGTAAGTTATTACACTTCTTCTCAGAAATGGAAAGTTTGGACAATGTTTTCTTTCTTCTACCACGTGGTTACGGATCGTAAATAAGAGTTAAGGGAGGTCCATTCCTCTCTTAAAAACGTTCCGGTTATGGTCCTACTAACGAATGCTTCGAGATATAGGTGAATGTTTTAAGATCATCGTAAGTACACGTTACGTATCCGTAAGTCTTAAGAGAGCTTCGGGATACTGGCCCCAGGGGTGAGTATCTCGAAGCTTTCGTAAATCCTATACTTAAGTAAATCATACGTGTATCTTAAGTGTAAGTTATGACAGATGTACACGGGTATCTCGAAACATACTTAAACCTCTCTTAAGATAGGAGTTACGAAGACCTTGCGTCCGGAACGTCATGCTGTTCGTTTCGTTGACAAAATCTTAAAATCTGTAATATTTTATAAATAACAGTTAGATTGATTGGTCAATTATGTTAAAGCGGGACTTTCAAGGTGAAAATTCAAAAATAAAAAGTAAATCGCTTCTTGATCAATAATTCTTAAAGCGTTATATGCTGTAAAGTTAAAAACCCAGTGTCTTTTATGGATTTATGTAGCAGATAGTGTTTTATTTAATATTTAATTTAGTAAAGTTAATTAAGGTTTTTTGTATTTTAAGTTTAATTAAGTTATTAGTTAAGTTATTTTTTTTAAGAACTAATAGTTTGTAATTTGGAAAGGAGCCAACTAAGCCTCCTTATATTTCTATTTTATAATTATGTCCCTTGTTTGACCATCACTCTGATTGGTCAGATTTTAGGAGGGACATTTAGATTTTTTTACCTGGGTTTGAACAGGAAAGACACATCTCATGTGGATTATTGATTTGGTAAGAAAAAAGTAATTATTTAGCAGTTGGTAAGTTAGACAAATTATACTTAAAAAGATTTTGTTATATTTTTATATACTATACATCATATTTTTGTTAATAGTAAATCTTAAATTAAATTTATCCTTATTCCCTTATTAACTGCACTGTATGAATGAACTGTGTGAAAGTTTCCATATACATAAATTATAAATATGAATGCTACAGCTTACATTCAGAAAATCATTTATTTTTACCTTAATGAGTATAAAGTTTAAAGAATCATTTAATTTATTCTAATTGGTAATCAGTGATCCATGTTTTGGGATGTTAGTTTTTATTTGTTATTAGTACTGGAAATACATGTATGTGTGTTTCATAATTTGCATCAGCAACCTATTTAGCATTGTCTAAGTATTTTTATTGTTTTGTCCATAGGTTGTTGTAATAATATAACAGGTTAAATAAATATATATATGTAATACAGTTAAATGAGAAATGCACACCTGAGGCCACACTTTGGTATGTGAATAGTATTCATTAGTGTTTACCTGTAATTCAAGTTAAATCATCTCTATAGTTAAAGATATATACATTGATTGTTTTAAAGAATGATCAAATATTATTTCAATTTATAATTGATTTTATTAATTTCATTAAATGGTTTACATATTTTAATATATTTTAAATTAATAACATATGCCTTAGATTCTGAGTCAGATATCCATACAGTGTATATTTTATGTAATAGGCCATTATACCTGATACTTTAAACTATCATATTTGGAATAAAGTATTAAATAATATATAATGATATAATGTATTATAAAAGGCATATAACTGTTTTATGTATCTTAGGGTATAGGGTGTTATGTAATATTATTGTATTAGAACATGTGATTATTTATTGTTTTGTTTCGTTTTAGGGTGTTCATGTACATTTCCTGTGTATTGTGCATTATACTGTACCATATTTTGTACCATGAATAAAGCAACATGTGAACCCTAGAAAATTTTCTCCGTTATAATTAAATACGCCAGAAAAACTACCCGTTACATTTATACAACAGCCAAAAGATATTGGTGCTGTAATTACCGATAATTAGCGCATGTGTGGAATTTTACCGTAAAAAACACCTTAACATTATTTGTTCGACAAGTAATGGAATTGAATTGTAAAAATTAAAAAATAAATAAATAAATAAATAAATAAATAAATAAATATAAAATAAAAATGACTTAATTATCAATGTTTTAAACATTTTATGCTAAAATTACTATAGTTAATAGAAAAATTGATGAATAGAAGGACTAGTTTTACAGACCTTCTTTCAATTAAAAAAACCACGGTGTCAATTTCTTTTATTACAATCACATCTGCATTAGTTGCTGAACGAGTACATGAAATGGTCAACGGGTATTTTCTGTAACCCCCGCTTCCTATACCAATTAAAGCTGCATTAACTTTACCAAATTTCTGAATTTTTTTTTTGATTTTCTAAAAATATATTTTTTCAAAAGTAGATATCTTCTAACCACGATCCGTGACATTCATTTTCTAAAATTTCATTTCTTTTAGCTGTAAATAAACGGAATCCTCTGACCGGTTGGTCAGTGTTCTACGATGGTAATATGAGCTTGAGCATGCGCACGGATGTACGGAAAAGCCTAGAATCGAAAGTGAAACATGACAGATTTCATTAATTGTCCTTCATTAATATCAAGATGTATTTGAAATGGTGTTATGTATCCCTTACTAAGTCACAAATGACAAATTCAACGAAGTTCTGTGTTTAATTTATCGTATTTCAACATTTGGAAAGTTGTGTTTAAATGACCCGGGTTTTGATGACGTAACCATGTTCTAATATTAGATCCCAAATGCTGCATCTCGCTGGGTAAATACTGTAATGTCTGTATTTATTCGAGCTTTTATCGTTGAACCAAATGTAACATTGTTCATTAGGAACATTATTAATTAGATTAGCACCGTTTTTTTTTTCTTTGGAAAACTTAATGCAGCTTTAACTAAACCCGACACTTATAATAATGATGATGATAATAATAATAATAATAATAATAATAATAATAATAATATTTTTTAAAACAAATTGAAAAAACAAAAAAAAAATGGAGGTTAATTATCAAAATTAAAAATGCTGTTTCTTGAGGAAAGCGAACTGATAAAGAGATATAGAAAAAGTGGTAGGATTGGTCAAAAACAAAACTGCTACATTGCAATGAAAAATGAAAACTGGTGGATGGAACGCAACATTCTACCCAACTAAATGAGCTAACACATGGGTATAAGCATAATAATCGTGACCTTGAAAAAAATCAAATGTGAATTTATTGTAATACAATTTATAATTTTCTATGCGCCCGTGCGCACGTGTGTGTGTGTGTGTGTGTGTGTGTGTGTGTGTGTGTGTGAGAGAGAGAGAGAGAGAGAGAGAGAGAGAGAGAGAGAGAGAGTTTTTACACTTTATCTCAGAAATGGAAAGAGAGAGTAAGTTATTACACTTCTTCTCAGAAATGGAAAGTTTGGACAATGTTTTCTTTCTTCTACCACGTGGTTACGGATCGTAAATAAGAGTTAAGGGAGGTCCATTCCTCTCTTAAAAACGTTCCGGTTATGGTCCTACTAACGAATGCTTCGAGATATAGGTGAATGTTTTAAGATCATCGTAAGTACACGTTACGTATTCGTAAGTCTTAAGAGAGCTTCGGGATACTGGCCCCAGGGGTGAGTATCTCGAAGCTTTCGTAAATCCTATACTTAAGTAAATCATACGTGTATCTTAAGTGTAAGTTATGACAGATGTACACGGGTATCTCGAAACATACTTAAACCTCTCTTAAGATAGGAGTTACGAAGACCTTGCGTCCGGAACGTCATGCTGTTCGTTTCGTTGACAAAATCTTAAAATCTGTAATATTTTATAAATAACAGTTAGATTGATTGGTCAATTATGTTAAAGCGGGACTTTCAAGGTGAAAATTCAAAAATAAAAAGTAAATCGCTTCTTGATCAATAATTCTTAAAGCGTTATATGTTGTAAAATTAAAAACCCAGTGTCTTTTATGGATTTATACAACAGCCTAAAGATATTGGTGCTGTAATTACCGATAATTAGCGCATGTGTGGAATTTTACCGTAAAAAACACCTAACATATTTGTTCGACAAGTAATGGAATTGAATTGTTAAAATTTAAAAAAAAATAGAAAATGACTTAATTTTCAATTTATTAAACAGTTTATGCTAAAATTACTATAGTTAATTGAAAAATTGATGAATAGAAGGATTAGTTTTGCAGACCTTCTATCAATTAAAAAAACCATGGTGTCAATTTCTTTTATAACAATCACATCTGCATAAGTTGCTAAATGAGTACATAAAATGGTCAGCGGGTATTTTTTGTAACTTCCGCTTACTATACCAATTAACTAAACCCGCCACTAATAATAATAATAATAAATATATTTTTAAAACAAATTGAAAAAAAAACGAAATGGAGGTTAATTATCAAAAATAAAAATGCTGTTTCGAGAGGGAAGCGAACTGGTAAAGTGATACAGAAAAAGTGGTAGGATTGGTCAAAAACAAAACTGCTAAATTGCAATGAAAAATGAAAACTGATGCAGGGAAGGCAACATTCTACCCAACTAAATGAGCTAACACATGGGTATAAGCATAATAAACGTGACTTAAAAAAAACCAAATGTGAATTTATTGTAATACAGTTCATGGTTTTTTATGCGCCCGCTTGCCGATGTGTGTGTGTGTGTGTGTGTGTGTGTGTGAGAGAGAGAGAGAGAGAGAGAGAGAGAGAGAGAGAGAGAGAGAGATTTTACACTTTTTCTCAGATATGGAGAGAGAGAGAGAGGAGAGAGAGTAAGTTATTACACTTTTTCTCAGAGATGGAAAGAGTTATTACAATTTTCCCGAGAGAGAGAGAGAGAGAGAGAGAGAGAGAGAGAGAGAGAGAGAGAGTTAATAAAGTTAAAGCCTTTAATCCAATTATTGGCACCATTATAAAGTTGGACAACGTTTTCTTTCTTCTACCACGTGGATACTGATCGTAAGTAAGAGTTAAGGGAAGTCCATTCCTCTCTTAAAGTTAAGAGAACGTTCCGGTTACGGTCCTACTTACGAATGCTTCGAGATACAGGTGAATTTTTTAAGATCATCGTAAGTACACGTTACGTATTCGTAAGTCTTAAGAGAGCTTCGAGATACTGGCCCCAGGTTTGTAGATAAAACTTACTATCAAAAGATGGTTTATCTGTAACAGGAGGGAAGAAACATCTAAAAAAAAAAAAAACACATCCTCACCGAGTGTCCCGGCTGAGGATCGAACCCAGTCCTTCTGAGTGATAAGCGAGCGCTCTACCACATGGCTAAAAGATCCTGATAGTCTGGCAGTAAATCACTCTATTATACCTACTATATTCACCACGACTAGCTCAATTCCGCTACATTCCTCCCCTGTTATCTTGAGATTTCCCACCTTCGAAATCTCACACAACCCCTCCGTGGGTTATTTTGTTGGGTGCCAAATGTAACAAGAGGGAGGAAACACCTGAAAAAAAAAACCATCCTCACCGAGTGCCCCGGCTGAGGATCAAACCCAGTCCTTCTGGGTGATAAGCGAGCGCTCTACCACATGGCCAAACTGCAGATCCGGACCAGATAGTCTGGCAGTAAATAACTCTATTATGATTATACCTACTATAAACACCACGACTAGCTCAATTCCGCTACATATCAAACAATGAAAAATAATGTCATTGAGATATGATCTGAAATGGCTAAAATAATGGAATGTCGGTAGTGTGACATCGTCAAACAGAGATGTAACTGTTTCATCACTGTGATTTTTTGCTTTTTAGACTATAGTCGTTTAAATTTATTTGCAATGCAACTGCTATAAAAAAAGAAGCTCATGACATTTAAAAAATGTAAAAGCAGCTTGAGACAATGACATCTTGAAGAGTCACTCAAGGATGAGTGAATCTTATGAAATCTCCGACTTTGGACGGGTACTGGAGAAACTATGATGACCAGATGTGTATTTTCTCAACCATCACACTTATCAAGTTAAAAACCTCAAGAGTTTAAATATAAGCTTTATATAACCTCACACTTAGATGCAACAAAGTTTACGTGTTAAAAGTTATTTCTTTATTATTTTTATTTCTTTATTTACTTAATAATTAATTAATTAATTAATTTGTTTGTGTGTTTATTTGTGTTTTTGTTTGTTTATTTTATTTTATTTCATTTCATTTCATTTCGTTTCATTTCATTTTATTTTATCATTACCAACAATAGTCATTTATTTATTTCATTTTATTTTATTTTTGAAAATAGGCTAGATACCCCGAGCATACGCTTCAACTTTTTAATTAGGTTCTCCTGGCAAGTGAAGAACTTTTAGAAGGTTACTGTGAAATAGGTCATAAAAGGAGCTTGACCTTTGCCGCAAAGTTTGCGTTTGGTAATATGGCTGCGAATGTTGCGAAGTGGAACATTTTATCTGGACGTATACGGCTATTGACAGCCGTTGTAAAACGTCCACATACATGTAACATAACGCGCAGTCCATCTAGTTGTACCGTGCATAAGAGAAAATATGCAACAGAAACATCTCCGAACTATGATGACACATTTAAGAGCGCCATAGAAAATCCAGAAGAATTTTGGGCCAAGGCTGCAGAGGATCTTGTTTGGCATAAAAAATGGGACAAGGTTTTACAGAATGATAACCCTCCTTTCACTAAATGGTGAGAAATAAAACATACTTATTGTAATTAATAAGGAAGTATTTTTTCAAGATATTTTCACTTATGTTTAGATGTCACCAGGCTCAATTGTAGTTTCTTTTTCTTTTTTCTTTTTTGTATGTAGGGCCTAAATATAAATAAATTTTAAGTTCTTTAAGAGATTCCTAATCCCATGTAATTAAATTTTCAGCTCAAAACACTATGGGTAACATAGATGAGCTAGTAAATTCCATTTCTTACTTGATGAACATCTCAGTTTCTCGGTGGTTGCGGAGAGGTTGTAGGTTCCTATCCTATCCAGATCATGCATTTAAAACTTTACATTTTAAGATATTGCTTCCTTCCCTAAAGCTCGGCATTCAGTCCTCTGAATGCCATCAACTGGTTAGCCGAGTGCCAAGATAATGGACTACAGAAGTGGTTATATATGATTTGCGGCTTACTGACTCGGTAAGCTAGCAGCTTTTCAAAAAGTCACCCTGAGTGCATAATAGACCATAATACACACTTGCAGATCTGATATATACATGAACTTAATTATTTTACAGCGATTAATAACCTTGTTTTTGTTCCAAATAGCTGAAAAATTACTGATGCAATGTTAAACAGCATTACAATAACAACAACTTGAGAAATGAGATGAGGAAGTTAGTATTGTTCCAATGCAATGTTTTGCAGCCATAAACATAAAATTTTCAAATTTTGTATTTTATATATTAAAACAATCATTGAAAACTTGATGCCATAAAGTGCACTTTTAAAAAGAACACAAGTTCAAACATTCATTAAAGCTGCATTAAGTTTTCAATTTTTTTGATTTTCTAAAAATTTATTTTTTAAAGAATAGATAACTTCTAATCATGATCCGTGAGATTCATTTTCTAAAATTTCATTCCTTTTAGCTGTAAATAAAAAGAATCCTCTAACCGGTTGGTCAATGTTTATTGATGATTAAATTATGAGCCGGGAGCATGCGCACAGATGTACGGTAACTCGAGTAAATCAAAAGTGAAACCTGACAAATTGTATTAATTGTCTGTCATTAATATCCAGATGTATTTAAAATGGTGTTATGTATCCCTTACTAAGTCACAAATGACAAATTCAACGAATTTCTGTGATTAATTTATCGTATTTCACCATTTTGAAAGTTGTGTTTAAATGACCCGTTTTTTTTTTTCATGACCTAACCATGTTCTAATAATAGATCCCACATGCTGCATTTCACTGGGAAATTATTGTTGTTTCTGTATTTATTTGAGGTTTTATCGTTGAACCAAATGTTACATTGTTCATTAGGAACATCATTGATTAGATTAGCACTGTTTTAATTTTTTCTTTGGAAAACTTAATGCAACTTTAAATACCAGTAAGTACACAAGATATTTATATGGCTAATGGCCTATTATCAGCCAAATGACAGATTTTATAGCAAGCAAGTGAGCAGATTTTCCCAACATGATATTGCTGAGTGATTGTTGTCCAAGGTTGTGAGTTCAGATTCCTGCAGATTGGTGTTGTGATTCCCAGGCATTGCTTTTGACTTGCATCATATTATGTGTTGATGTGATTAAAATCCCTGCAACTACTGCCTTGTAGTAAGATAGCTCATTGCGTTGGCAGTAACAAGTGGTAAGAATAATCTATCGAGTACAGAATATATATCTGTATGCCTTGAAGGCTCATTGGTAGAGTTGAGTAATGGTGTTTAACATCCCAGTCAAGAATATTTCACTTACATCGAGACCTAGCCAGCTATAGGAGAAAGTGCAGAAATTTTGCCTGTGCTTTGTGCTGATGGCATTATACAGTAGGGTTCTTTATCATGCCATGCCTAGGGTGACACAGGACCTTGTTTTTTTTAAGTTCCCATCCGAAAGAACAGTGACTTTCATTTCGTAATGCCGAGTGCTGGGCAAAAGGACAGTCACTACCCACTTCCAAGTCTTGGATCAGACCCGGTCAGGGTTTGAACCCACAACCTCCCACTTACAGAGTGAGCACTCTACCAACTGAGCTACCGCAGTGGTTCAGTGGTAGAGCTTTCATCTTGAGCACTGAAGGTTGTGGGTTCTGACCCAGGCTGGGTTTATTTATACTCAATACTTTTAAATTGAAAATATTGCTCCCTCACCTGGCACTTGACAGTATTAACTGGTTCACCTAGTGCCAGGATAATGGACAGGGGGAGTGGTATGCTTGTCTGTAGCATACTGACTTAGTGAACTAACACATTACCAAAAAGTCATTTTAAGGGTGTGTTAGTACAGTGCAGGCAATAAAACACACTCACAAACTTGTTAAATAAATCTATCAGTAGAGATTAATAACCTTGATCTAGTCACTAATAGCTAAAAATTGCTGATGCGACATTACTACAAACAACCAATTAGTTCATCACACTAGTTTTGCCAGTGTGACACCTACCCCATAAATATACTACTAGTACCCTGAAAAGGGTAATTAAATTATTTTTTTTAATTTTGTTACTTTAAAAGCAACACAGAGAGTCCCTAGTTAAAGCTGACAATTCTCTTTGAACTTGTAAACAAAAAATTTATACAATGTATGTCATATTTATAATGTTAAACAACATGTTTCTGTATTGATGAAGGTTTGAAGGTGGTGAAATAAGCACATGTTATAATGCAGTGGACCGACATGTGGAGGCTGGAAATGGGGACCACCCTGCAGTTATATATGATAGTCCTATTACTAAATTTGTCCAAACTATTACATACAGTGAATTACAAGATGAGGTAACTTGTTATATGCGGATCTAATTTTCTGTTTGGTTTATCGTATAATGCCTGTAAAGATAAAAGTTTTCAAATAATACTCAGTCAGTTTCAAAAACCTATATATGGTTTACATTATAAACAACTATGATGTAATTATAAATTGATAGCATGATATATATTGTGTAAAAACATTTAAAGCAGTTTTACATTACATGTATAAGAGAACAGAACACAAATTCACTTTTCTTTTCTTTTATTTTTTCAATATAATTTTTTTGTTTTATTTATTTATTTATTTATTTATTTTATATTAGTGCACAAAACATTTTTTATTTTTGTATATAAAGTTTTTTTTACAGTCAGTTCATAAATAAGTTTATTATAAAGTTCAGCTTGCACACTAAGATAATGGTTAATTGGATAGGGAACTACGGTAATCATTACCTTTGTCAATTCTGTTTGTCTTTTTATAGTGTTAGTCATGCACAATCAGTGTGAGAGATGTTCCTTTTTACAAACATCTTTTTCTTATATTTTAATTGAGATATATCAAGAATAATGTTAAAAGCTATGCTTTACCATTGCAGTGAGCGTGAATATCAATATTAATGTTTCAATGGTTGTTTTTGAATGTACAAATGTAAAAATTTGTTATGAATTAGGAGAAATAGCAAACTATGCTGTTCTTTTTCATATATATTAGTTGACTGGAGTGAAATAACAATGTTTAACACCCACGTCAGGATTCTTTCATTTATATTGATGTTGTCAATTCTGAGATGATAGAGGAAAACAGGAATACCCAGAGAAACTTCCAACCTTCCGCAAAAAACTGACAAACTTTCCCACACTTGGATCTGCCCTAGCAGGATAGGATTTTAGGTAGTGAGAGGCACTGTGATTGATACACTTTAGACCACTCAGCCACCATGGTTGCATAATGGATAAGACTATGACCTCATAATTCAAGGCAGAAAGTTTCACCTGGGTTTATGTTGTATGCCCTTGAGCAAAATACCAAATTTTGCACCTCGAGTAAAACCAGCTGATAAATGAATGGAGATTGTATAGAAATGCCAACAACCAGCTTAATGATAGACTGTACCTCCCTAGATGTTTCTTCTTAGTAAAAGTAATTTACCCTGATTTTGATTCATGTCATAAATTTGAGTTAACACAGGACTTAACAGCCTTCAAAGTTAAGACAGACTTTATCTTTTAAAATATTTTATGTTGATATTTGTCAGGTAAGCAGATTGGCAGGTGCTTTGAGAAATCTTGGTGTAGAGTATGGAGACAGGGTCCTAATCTACATGCCAATGATACCACAGGCATTGATCACCATGTTAGCCTGTACACGAATTGGGGCCATTCACTCTTTGGTGTTTGGAGGTTTTGCAGCCAAAGAGTTATCTGTCAGAATCGAACATGCAAAGGTAAAAGAGAAAGATTTCCATAATGACCGAGATCTTAAACCTCAATTCATTAAATTGTGCTACTGTTAAAATTGTTATTGGTACATTTGCAAATGGTTTGATTTATGTAAGGTCACCAAACCATTTAAATTTAGGTGTTCATCTGAATGGAACCTGCCAGCATACCACGTGATCAATACATCTTAACGTTTGTGCGGAATGAAATGGATTACGTCTACGTCAAATATTCCCGAAAAAAAATGTCGTTATTACGGGAAAACGTAACTTATGCGATTCCATTGTCAGTAGAAATAATTGTCCCGCACAAACACTATGAGGTATCACGTGGTACTCTGGTGAATTCCATTGAAGACAATTGAAGTTCAACAGTGTGACCTGCAATATAAGGTGTCCATGAAAGAGCTGTAGTGTTTGAACCTTTAAAAACTGTCTAGCACCCCATTTTAGCTTCCTGTCCTGTCCATGAAGCATAAGATATTTTTGAAATTTGCATGCAATATGAAAAATTATTGGTTTTTGGATCTCTTGTTTATTCTATTAAAATCAGTATCTGTCATGAAATTCGGGACGTAATTATTCTGAAATATATATTTTTGAAACTTACTTGGCAGTTCAAATGTGACAGTAATTTTGACAGTTCCCATGAACTTAAACACATACCCCTCTGGTAGACCCAATTAAAAAAGACTTCTTATTCTATTTATCAAATACAGTGTGTACTATTTTGTTCTTAAAATAATTGCAAATGTGTTAAAAAATCTAAATATAATATAGTGGATGGCTTGTTCACATATTTATAAAAGACATAATCAGAACAGAAAATTAACATATTTATGTAGCACTAAGTGTTGAATCAGCCCATTTTCCATGAAACATTTCCATAGCTGTGGCATGCAACAAATGTGCATCTTATTTGCAATGAAACTGTTTGTTCCCCCATGCAATAGTTCATGTTTTGTTTTTGTTAGTCTTACAAGAAATGAAAAAAAAAAAAAAAAAAAAACTCAAAATATACAAAAAAATATGATTTATTTTTTCCTCACAAATAAAATTTTGCAAGGGTTATAAATAGTCATGAAGTATTTTAGTTGTTTCCAGTATATAGAATTTTAAACAGAATTTGATGAAATGTCAAGCAAGGCTTAAGTAGTATCATAGATGTTTTATAACATTTAGAGTTATTGTCCTTTGTTTATTTTCTTTAATTTGTGTTGTCATTGCTTTAAAAAACCAATTTTTAAAAAGAATCTGATATATAAATTAAGTATGATTTAATAACTTAGAGGAGTTTATGTTTCATAACTTCTTCTTCCTTGAAGAGTTATTGCCCTTTGTTAATTTCACTTGGATCCCTTGTCGGCGACCTGACAACTTTATTTCTAAATAATTTTTTTTTTTAAAATTAAAGAACTTGATATAAGGATTAAGATTGGTGATATCTTTGATGAGATTGTGTTTTATAGCCTTCACTCCCTTTTAAATAGAGTAACTGACATTTCTTAATTTTGCTTCTTGCATTGGCACTAGTTTTCATATTGTTACATGTATTACACAGTATTTCCATTATGAAATGATTTGTATTACCAGTGATGCCATGTTGTATAATGTTGATAAGTTTTCAATATGAGCTCTAGGATTTATTCTGTAAGTATTTAATTTAAACAAGGAAACATTTTCAAAATATTTGTTATGTTTTAAGTTATTGTAAAAAGGTTTGTGTTTGTTATGTAAAATACTACAGTTATACATTTTGTTATGCCTGTCTATTACTTTGCCAAGTAATCGTCACATTAATGTCTAAAACCATGCAGCATAGTGGTAGACCATTTTACAAATGTTAGCACTACATTGATATTTTTCTAAAGTGTTTTTTTTATTATTATTTTAGCCTAAGATTGTTGTGAGTGCCAGTTGTGGAGTGGAACCAGGAAAGTCTGTACCTTATAAGCCTATGTTAGATGGTGCACTTGAATTGAGTTCTTTTAAACCAGAAAAATGCATAATTTATAACAGACCAGGGGTAAGACCTATTTTACATGGGATTTTGATATTTATCTTTCCCAAAAAGAAATAGACATGCTGGATTTCTGAAACTGTTGACATTATTTTGATCAGAATTAACATAAGCTTGGACTTATTTAACATTTATATTTAATGTTTTTGATGGACTAAACTGTAATTGCAGATTTTTAATGCACTAACATGCAGACAGAAATGGTTGTTCTTTTACTCATCTTGCCTATTGAGATCATTACCACATAAAAAGTATGCCACTAAATTCAAAATTCAAGTAATTTTTAGCAGGGAAATTAGTCTTTACCACATACATGTAAGAATGCCTTTATTTTTGAGATCTACTTGTATGAAAATACCCAATATTATCACTCTGTCATGTTCTCATGTCTTTCTAATTGTTATTTTAAGGATCATCTAAATAAGATACTACCACCTGATATACTAGTATATATTGATATTGTATGGTGCCATATACATATTTACATGTATTATGAAAATAGAAGAGCTGTGAAGTTAAATTTCTATATTTTTGGGTTTTTAAATCTACACTACAAGATTTGTTTTACTAATTATTGTATAATAAACCCAGAAGGTTATGAATGTCTTGCCTGAAAAAAGAGAACAGTTAAGTTGTTCATCACCAGTGTTGTTCAAAAGTTTTGGTTTAAGTTATTTTAAATCTATTTTTCCATAACCTTTGAGTGAATAAATGAAAGGAAATTTAAACTTTACATATAAATTATTTATTGAAAACACAACAGCCATTGCATAAAAAAGGATGAATGACCTTGACCTTCAGGGAAAGAACAGTATGTTTATCCATGTTCTGTTTACAGTGTTTTTCAGTTGAAACTTTTGATCTATGGATATGTTGCAGTAAAGATCTGATTTGTTATATATTTAAAGTTTGATTTTGCCCCAATGACACCTGAGAGAGATGAAGATTATGACTTATTAGTATCTATGTCCGATCCAGTAGACTGTGTACCTTGTCCTTCTATGCATCCTTCATACATCTTGTATACATCCGGGACTACAGGTCTACCAAAGGTAAGTATTATTACATTCTTTTATAAGTAATATTCATGGGAAATGAATATTATGATTGCCATAGTCAGTGGTTAGCAACAAATGCAATTAATGGTCAAAAAGTACTGATGGGACAACATCATAGCTCTTGGAATATTAAATCAGTGGTCCATTAACTGAACCAGTTAAGAGTACAATAAAAATGTTAGATTCATCTTGCAGACAGACACATGACCACAGCTATTTTAAGCAGACGCTTTCCAGCTCAGAAATTTAAACTTTCCAAATAGCTATTTGCCAGATTTTATAATAAGATATATATATATATATGTACATGTATTATTAAGGGATTAATTATACACCTTGCGATATGAAGGTATGTAACATGGAAATTAAACTTTTAAAATTCTGAAATGAACCTGAATTCCAGATTGCAATTGATTTGTATAGGACTTAAATGTACATGTAAATGTTTCATATGAAATATGTATTTGTTAACTCGGTTTATAAAGCAAAATTTTGATTGTCGGGAGAAATGGTAGTAGAGAATCAAGGTTGTCCTGCATGTTTGTATTTGTAGGCTGTAGTTAGACCCAATGCTGGACATGCTGTTGTACTTAAATGGTCCATGTGGCATCTGTATGGTATGAAGCCAAAAGAAGTAAGTATATATACATATTGCAAATAACAAATTTCTTGCTATCACATAAGTTCAAGTGAAAAAAATATTTATATGAAAGTGCTCAAGTGTACATTTTCATTTAAATAATCAATGAAATAAATGAAGTGCAAAATAAATATTATATCAGTTCAATTCAATTCAATAAGTCTTTATTGGCTTTAAACATAACATTATATTTATAGCCAATACATATATAAAATCCCAAAACAAATTATTAATGTTCTATTGAGTACATAATCTCTTCTCTTAAATGCATAATACAGATACTTTGCTGAATTGACAATAACATTCCCTTACTTATCAATAATTGGTTTTTGTCTATATACAACAAACTCTTAATAGTTTGATTTTATTTTTGACAGGTATGGTGGGCAGCATCAGATCTAGGATGGGTTGTTGGTCATTCCTATATAACATATGCACCTCTTTTGAATGGAAATACAACAATTATATATGAGGTAAGGAGGTTGTGAGGAGGTTTGTATGGACAATGGTCAGTTTTTATAAAATTCTAAAATTTGATAAAATAACTCATTTAATTTTGGCATGCATTACACAGAAAATTTGAAGATTCATAAAACATTTAATTTGAAATTGGATTTCACTGATTATAGCTTTTTTCTATGTTATTAATTATAGTATGTTGGTAACCTAATATAAAATTTACTGGCACAATGCTTTTTTCATTATGGTAGTGGTCACCAACACACTAATGAATTAATTTTAAAACAAATGAAATCTCATTGTGAGTAGGGAAAAGTAACATCAAGAAAAAAACATCAGTCAGTTGAGCAAACTATTCAACATACTATTTTTGTTTCAATGATGACTGTCAAGATTGATAACTGAGCATGTTTACACCATATTGACCCATTAAAAAATTAATGACTGAATTCAAATTTAATTAAGACAGTTAATGATGATTTCTGACAAATCATTTGCATAAAATTATTTTATGTGCTTTCTGTGTCTTAACCTTTTTAATGTGAAAGTGGTGCAAGATGTCGATTATCTCTTATGATAGTTTGACCGTTACACCATATATATTCTGGGTATTAAGGTCGTACATAAATATTTTCTTGTTTTCAGGGAAAACCAGTAGGAACCCCAGATCCAGGAGTTTACTTTAGAATTTTGAAAGAGCATGATGTAGCTGGACTGTTTGTAGCACCTACAGCACTAAGAGCAATTAGAAGAGAGGTAAAGAAGTTATTTATCGTTGTGTCTCATGCAGACTGCTAGATGACAAAAAGGAATCGGTTTAATAGTAGCTTTTTGTGGTTGTGTTTTCAGATGATTACTTCTGTAATATTGGTTTGATTTACACCAAGCTTGGTTATTGTGTTGATTTTTGAAATGTCTTGTTTAAGTTGATGTGTATTGACATCTTGGTTTAACTAATTAGCACACTACTATCTAAATGGATGAATGCATAATGCAGTCAGATTTGAAAATGATTTTTAGACCAGATTTTTAAAAAAATTTTTATTTGGTTTGGTAGAAAATTAAAAACATTAGTTAAAAACATTGATGCATATTTATAAAACTCATGATGATGTTGTAATCTGGTAAAAAAAAGTCTACAACATCACAAAAATATTTAATGTCTTCTAATTTTAGTAATTCCTTTTCTACATAAAAATAATGAGTTAGAGATATTAAAAGAGAGTGACTAAAGTTGAGGGAAATAAAAAATCAGGATGGATTATGTTTGCTAGAAATGTATATACAATGTGGTTTTCAAGTTTGCATTCTTTGTTTTAGCTTTTCATTTTGTCTGCAAAGATTCAATATGTTCAATATGAAGCCAGACTGGACAGAATAAAAGATATTTGAACTATTATTAGTCGCGTTACCTTTCTCAAAATTAAGAGAGTTGTTTAGTGGTGTGTTCTCGTATCATACTTGTGATATTTGTTACTTCTTAAAAATTCAGTTTTGAAATACCTATTCATATAAAGATTACAAAAGGTTTAATTTATGTGCAAAATGGATGATTTTTTTTCTAAATGACAAATTACATTGAATGTGGAGTAAAATATTACAATACATTATTGATTTACAGTACAGTATCTAAATCTGAATAAAAACAAGAATGTTTAGTCTAATTTTGCAATGTTTAGTCTAATTTTGCTTATTTTACCCTGAAGAATAAAAATTAATTTGAATAAAATTTATAATTAATATTACATTCTTTAAAATAATTTCACCATATTATGGAAAAGACTATAGCAAAACATTTCCAGGTGAGATCTTAATTGTGTATTTAACAATGCTGGCTAAGTGGGAAGACCCATAATCTCGTGCATACATTGTAAATGTGAATTCAGAATTTATGTTAACATTTAACTTATAAATTTTGGTTGAAATGACTATTCATCATGATTATTGCTCTTTATATTACAGGATCCAAAAGCTGAATATGCCAAGAAATATAAACCTTTAAAGAAGTAAGTTTACATGTGTTTTAACTTAACCCTCCCCCCTCCCTGTACCCAGAATCATCATGATGAATAATGTTTATTTGTATCATGGATTGGTTACTTAGTCTATACACAAAAGCTTTTTAAATTGTTTTATATGTTTAAGTGCGAATGTGTCTTGAAATCCTTCTTCTAATTTTCCTTCATCATCATTGAACAAACCATCTCTTTCCTAAATGCCACTTTTAGAAGTTATTTTAAAAAAGACTATAAACCACTCCATATTGGCAATTTGGCACATACTTATTCTGTATTAACACAATTTAATGCTAAAACACTTGAGAAGCCAAATCAGGAGTCTCTTTCTTCTTCTTTGAATTAATTGGAAAATATTTACAAAAAAAAAGATCACTAAAACAAACACTATTATTCAGTATGTAAAAATCAGGTTTGTTTCATTGCATTGTATGAGGTATTGCTTGGAATAAACTTAATAAACTTAGGTGTCTAATGAAAACTAGTTAGTCTGATTGATTCAATAAGCAAATTGTTAAGTTCTGATACACATTTGCTTGGCCATTGAGCTTTATTGACACAATGGTCCAAATCTGTAGTGATTAGTTGATTAATGGACAAACAATGTATTCCTGATATTATAAGCATCAATCATTACTGATGGTTCATCTGTTACAAGTTGTCTCCAGTAGTACTGATAGTAATTCGGTAATTAATAAGTCATAGAGATGCTAACATGGTAAATAAAAATGATTTCTGATTGTCTTATTGTTGTTTTTATGATCAAAAAACAAACACTAACCTTGTCTATTGTTTTTAATTTATCAAACGATTTAGGGGCATTCAAACCCATTAATTGTTAGAATAAATAGTAAAAAATGGTGATACTTTCTTTTTAACAGGTTGCTGTTAAATCATTTGTGTGAAAAAAAATACTGTGGTAAAGTTTTCCCAGTACACCAACAGTACACCGTAACTTACCAAACAATAGATCAACAGCTTGTAAACATTTATTAGTCAATATTTCATCACAACAGTTCTTTTTACTCCTTTCCATTTCAACACTCTGAAAACCAAGATTCAAAGTTGATGTCAGATGCATTATAGATTATTTTACTTAATACAATTCTGTTTAGATTTCGCGGATTGTTTGTTGCTGGTGAACATTGTGACAAAGAGACAATGGAATGGTCTCGTGAAGCATTCAGCGCTCCTGTATTAGATAATTGGTGGCAAACAGGTAAACTTGTACATACAAGTACATTGTGTTTGTACATTGTAATTGTTGTTATAGCAAGTAAACTTTTACATACATGTATGTGTACATTGTGTTTGTCCATTGTAATTAGGGCCCTGCATTGTGATGCGGGTGCCCTATAGTAATCACCTTGTCCACGTGTCTGTCTGTGCGTTCAGCATGATATCTTGAGAAGGAATGGTGGAATTTTTATGAAACTTGTTTGTTATAATTAGTACAGAAGTCCCTTGCTCAAGTTCGATGTTCAACAAATTCAGTGCATATTTAATGAGGCTGCTGCAATCTGATTGGCTGAATGTTTTCTGCATGATATCTTCTAAAGGAATGATGGGATTTCAATGAAACTTGCTTGTGATACTAAGTATATAAGTCCTTTGCTCAAGTTCAATGTTTGACAAATTTGTACATTCATGTACATTGTGTATATAAACATTGTTATTGTTGTAAAAAAAGCTAAACTTGTACATATGTTTACATTGTGTATGTACATTGTAATTGTTATAGCAAGTAAATTTGTACATTTATGTACATTGTGTATGTACATTGTAATTGTTATATCAAGTAAATTTGTACATTTATATACATTGTGTTTGTACATTGTAATTGTTATAGCAGGTAAACTTGTACATACATGTACATTGATTGTGTATGTACATTGTAATTGTTGTTATAACAGGTAAACTTGAACATACATGTACATGTACATTGTGTATATGCATTGTAATTGTTGTTATAACAGCCAAACTTGTACGTATGTGTACATTGTTTATGTACATTGTAATTATTGTTATAACAGCTAAACTTGTACATGTACATACTGTGTACGTTTTATATTATAATGGTTGTAATTTTTTTAATTCTGAATTTTACCTCTGTATTTGTTAGTTTTTATCTAACTGATGCAAAAACAACATGTATGAACTCACCAAAGGGGTCCCATAAATGTAAAATAGGGAGAAAATCTTTGGTAGGAAAGTAATGCTGTGCCTTGGATATTTGATAATAAGCCTTTAAATGTTTACTGTGAAAAAAGATGGATGACTGATGATTTTGAAATTCACATAATTAGTTATAACATGTATTTGAAAATAAGGACATTGACCTACATGTATTTCTAATTTATTACAAATAAAACTTGTAAAACTGTGTATAAAAAAAGTAAAAAAGTATAAAACTTGGCAGGCTAGGAATACATTTCTGTATTTGTATACCGGTATTTCATCTGGTGGCTAAAACAAGAATGTTCTCCATACATTTGGGAAAGTTTGTGTGACTACTACCAGATTCAAAAATTAAATTAAGAGTTCTGTTTTAATTAAAAATTTATTATCACATTCTAATGATATGTATGTTTATATTTTTGAAGCACTGGTAATAATTTTTTCATGTTTTCAGAAACTGGTTGGGCAATTACAGCCAGTTGTATGGGTGTAGGAATGGACCCCTATCCAGCCATGGGCGTTGCTGGTAAACCAGTCCCAGGATGGAATGGTAGGTACATAGTATTAGCACTTATGGGTCATATGCAGTTAAGATTTGTTCATAGCAGTACCATGGCTTCCAAAACTACCTTAAAAAATCTTTAAAAACGATCTCCCCCACAACAAGTAGAGGTAAAATTTAATGTGACATACATGTTTTAACGCAAAAATGGAAGTGTGGGATATTTGAAATTATCTAGAATTTTAATTGAAAATCTGGGACTTTTTTCACCATAGCCAAGGGACACTTAAATCAGAATTATTTATTCTTTATTTCATTATGAATCCCTCTTTTAAACATAAAAACAGTGTTCTGTATTTGTTTACACAAGAAGTTGAGAAACCGTTAGTAGATTTAGAAACATATGTATAAATGTGGTTTTAAATAAGTTTAAACATGTTAAAGAACTTGATGTTTTGTGTTTATGGGTATATTTGGTAAATACAAATTGAACTGTTACAAAACAATCTATAGTTTAGAAACTGCCCCGAGATATGATTTCATTTCTAAAAAGATTATAAATTTTTCTCATAAAATGACAAGCTTGTGAAAATTTGGGACAGGGAAAACATTCCAAAATTTTGTGTGTTTCTTCAAGACGGTTTTTAAAAAGGTCAAAATCCAGGTCTGATAACACATAGGTTTTGATATTTGAATTCATGAGCATCATAAGCTTTGTTCATGTTGTAAAATTTTGTTTATATGAGGTTACCTTTTTACATGTTTAATTTTGAAAACTTTGTATACTGGCTGGTGATTGACTATTTAAACAGATAATGAGATGTGTCCGTTTGATATACAGAAAGTATAGATGTAACCATTTGACATATGGAACAGTTTTTTACCTTTTTATTATTTTATTTATTTTATTTGCAGATTATTCAAACAAATTGCCTTTCATTTTACACCAATTCATTGTAAATCTGCCACATTGAATTACTTTTATTGTCAAAAATCATTGGCTCTTGCATAATTAAAATTGTGTCTGACACGGCTGTCTGAAATTCAGATTCAGGTGCAATTTGGGCAATTAACAGCCAAAATTGACACGGTATGTGATAAGTTTTCAACTAATTTTAAGTGTTCAATAATTTAGATTTGAATTTCATTGTAGTACAAGTGAAGCGTAAAGATGGCACCATAGCTAAACCTGGTGAGCTTGGGGACATTGTTATTCAGTAAGTTTACATATTAAACTGTACTGTAATATAACATGTAATTTTTAAGACTAGTTAATGTAGTTTATTTGGTAGACTAGTTCACTTAGTTGACTAATGCATATCTTCTGACTGGTCCCCTGTCATTTCCTGTGAAAAATGTTAGAAAGTTTTCAGCATTATTAGAAAAAAATAAACTTAAAAAAGCAGAGGGGATTTGAATGCAAATAATGATAGGTATAATTAGTTTTTAATTTTGAAAATTCTGTCTTCACAATTCTCAGATACAAAAACATCATTTCTTTGATATTTCTAAATAAAAATGTATTTTTGTTCTAACATTCCATTGTTAGAAATCATTCAATGTCACTTGGTGATAGAGGATAATTCTTACTGCTCTCCAAATAAAAATGATTTGTTTTATAAGAAGTTTTTTCTACCATTGAAGAGGTTTAGATTTTTTTAATTAAAAATTATGCATTGCTTAAGTAAAGTATTGACAGGGAGATAATAAAATCATTTTGACTTAAAAGTTGTTCTTTAATTTAACGTAAATGTTTATTCAATAAAATTGGATTATTTTCACTTATAATAGGCAAAGAAGTGATGTCCATTAAAAGTTATCCCTAATAATGTTTGGGTGGTTTATAGTGTTGAGGTGTATTCCTTTCATTTGGAAAGCATTTTGGTCTTTCTTCATTTATTCATTTATTAATTTGTAATGTTATTGTTATGTTACAACTATGTATGGTTGTTATAACTTAAAAAAAAATGCAAGCCAGTTTAAAGTGAAAAATTTGCTAAAATGCCATCAATGTCAAATTTGCAGATTTTTTTTTTATCTGACCTGTAAATTCTCTTGCTGTCAAGTTTGTAGATATCTACTTTGTACCAGAAATACAAGTCCAAATGCTGCTTAGTTTGTAGAAATCTACTTTGTACCAGAAATACAAATCCAAATGCTGCTAAGTTTGTAGATATCTACTTTGTACCAGAAATACAAGTCCAAATGCTGCTAAGTTTGTAGATATCTCAATGTACCAGAAATACAAGTCCCAATGCTGCTAAGTTTGCTGCTGGAGATTTTTACTTGTAAGGTTTTTGTCTGACCTATACAATCTAACAATGTCAAGTTAGTAGATTTTTTTCTGACCTATAGGTCCCAAAAATACCTAGTTTGCAGAACTTAACCAGACTTGCAAGCACAACACTTCCAAGTTTGCAAATTTTTGCCTGACCTGTAGGTTCTAACACTACTAATTTTGCAGACTTTACTCAACCTGTAAATCCCTACAATGACAAGTTCGAATATTTTACCTGGCATGTTAATTTCAATACTGCCCAATTTTCTGATTGCCAAATCTATTAGTACTAACTCTGTCAAGTTTGAAGTTTTTTCCTTACTGTAAAGTCCCTACACTAGATAGTTTTACCTTACCTGTAAATGCCAACAGTGTCTTGATTGCTAATTTTTACCTTTCCATATAAGTCCCAAAAATGACTAGTCTGCTTATGTTACCTAATCTATAAATCCAAACACCACATAGAGATTTACCTCACCTTACCCGTAAGTCTTAGCACTGCTTAGTGTACAGAGATTTACCTTACATTAAGTCCCAACACTACTTAATTTGGAGACATTTACCCTAACTGTAAGTCTTAGCACTTGTAAGTTTGCTGATTTACCGTAGCTGTAAATCTCATCACTGCTTAGTCTGCAGAGATTTACTCTACCTGTAAATCTCAACACTGCTAGAGATTTTTACCTTACCTGTAAGTCCCAAAACTGCCTAGTTTGTAGATAGTTACCTTACCCCTAAGTCCAAAAACTCCTTAATTTGCATAGATTTACCTTACTTGTAAGTCCCAACACTGCCTAGATTGTAGATTGTTACCTTACCCCTACGTCCAGACACTGCTCAATTTTCAGAAAATTACCTTACCTGTAAATCCCAACACTGCTAGAAATTAACATTACCTGTAAGTCCCAACAATGCCTATTTTGTAGATATTTACCTTACCTATAAATCCTAACACTGTCTACTTTACAAATATTTACCTTACTTGTAAGTCCCAACAATGGCTAGTTTGCAAATACAATGTATTTACCTTACCTGTAAGTCCCAACAATGCCTAGTTTGTAGAAATTTACCTAACCTGTAAGTCCCAACAATGCCTAGTTTGTAGAAATTTACCTAACCTGTAAGTCGCAACAATACCTAGTTTGTAGAAATTTACCTAACCTGTAAGTCGCAACAATGCCTAGTTTGTAGAAATTTACCTAACCTGTAAGTCCCAACAATGCCTAGTTTGTAGAAATTTACCTAACCTGTAAGTCGCAACAATGCCTAGTTTGTAGAAATTTACCTAACCTGTAAGTCGCAACAATACCTAGTTTGTAGAAATTTACCTAACCTGTAAGTCGCAACAATGCCTAGTTTGTAGAAATTTACCTAACCTGTAAGTCGCAACAATGCCTAGTTTGTAGAAATTTACCTAACCTGTAAGTCGCAACAATACCTAGTTTGTAGAAATTTACCTAACCTGTAAGTCGCAACAATACCTAGTTTGTAGAAATTTACCTAACCTGTAAGTCGCAACAATACCTAGTTTGTAGAAATTTACGTTACCAACAAATCCCAACAGTTCCTAGTTTGCAAATATTTACCTTACCTGTAAGTCCCAACAATGCCTAGTTTGTAGAGATTTACCTTAGCTGTAAATACCAACATAGCCTAGTTTGCAAATATTTACCTTACCTGTAAATACCAACGATGCCTAGTTTGAAGAGATTTACCTTACCTGTAATTTCCAACATTGCTTGCCAATTTACCTTACACTGTCTAGTTTGCAGAATTTTGCCTTTCCTTGTTTTGAGTACAAAATAACTTGCATGTACACATGTACCTAGATAATGGAAAACAGTGACAACACCGTCATGTTTATGCCCTACATTAACATTTTTGGTTAAAGCTTATTTTAGTGCACTAGATGTGCAGTTGAGTTATGTTGTTATTTTTAAATTTAAACTTTGGGGTTTTTTTCGGTTCCCTTTAACAGGATTTTTTGAATTAAAATCCATAAAATTTTTTTAAAAATTAGTAAAATTGATCTTCTTAATTTTAGATTTTAAATGGAACTATTAAACAAGAAGATTTAAGTAGCAGGTCATTTCATAGTGATTTGTTTGTATTATAATTGCATTTTAAGTGATTTTTTCTATATTGAAGTTTGTAATTCAAGTGAATTGTTAAAGTTTGTATTTTCATGGCATTGTTTTAACCATGGTTTTTAATGCATGTGCATAAATCATTTGAGTTTTTATTCTTTAATGTTTATTTGTTTCTCTTTTGACATTCTTGTTACTTTATTATGTTTTTTTACAGCAGATATTATACAATTATATGTTTTGCTCAGCCTGAGATTATTATTACAAGTACATGTATATGATTCACTTTGTTAGCATAGTTTCTGACCATTTTCGTGCTCCATCATTTAGTATATATGTACATATAAAGTTTCTAAACTCAGAGAATATTTAGATCACAAGCAAGCCACATGGTCTATACAACACATTGAGGTTTCACATCGTGTAATCAGGTTTCATATCATGTAATGAGGTGTCATATGGTGTAGTTATGTGTCACTAGATATCACTTGGTGAAGTGATGTGTCACATGTTGTCATGATGTGTCACATGTTGTAGTGATGTGTCACATGGTGTAGTGAGGTGGCACATGGCATCATGAGATGTCATGTGGTGTCACATAGTGTTGTGATATGTCACATAGTGTTTGATATGTCACATATGTTGTGATATGTCACAATGTTGTGATGTGTCACATGGTATAGGAGATGACACATAGTGTGATGATTAACTCCATTTTAGTTTGTATTAGTCATAATGCAGTCATTTTATGTTACTTCCCTGTTGTTTTTAAAGTAAATGTGAAATGTTTTCCATTTTTATAGTATTTGTCTATACAATGATACAAACATCCATGGGATCTTTGGCTCTAGCTACTTATTGCTGCAGAATTTTTTTCATACACATATATGTCAGAGGTTGAACAATGTTTCTATGGACAGCTTTGATAGTCAACAGTCACCATATTGAATTTTTAAACACACACACACACAACAAACACACACACACACATATATTCCTTTTCTGAATTATTTGTAATCAACTAAAAATTATAATTTACTCTAATACTTGAATGTTAATGCACTTTAAAACCCTTGTTTAGCTTTCATTAAAATGTTATAATTATATCAGTTAATCGTGTAATGATTGTTCTATCAATGACAGGTTACCTCTACCACCTGGAAGTTTTAGTACTTTATGGGATAATGATGATAGATTTATGGACTTATACTTTAAAAGAGTACCAGTGAGTAAGAACACACACACACACACACACACACACACACACACACACCATGTATTACATTATGCAATTTATGCAATTACATTTTTATTGTTCGCCCTACACAAACACATGTACATGTATCTAGGCAAAGTCATATTCTCTCTCTCTCTCTCTCTCTCTCTCTCTCTCTCTCTCTCTCTCTCTCTCTCTCTACACACATGGAAGAAGAGTTTCCATTTTCTGAGAAAAAGGTTTTTAAAATTTACAAACAATATTTCTCGAGCTAATAATGTTTTTCCACAAGCTTTTGTATGTATCAGAATGGTTTTTAATTTTTGTTTATTAATTATTGGAAATTTACCATATTGTTTTGACTGATTTGAAACATAACTTTCAGAATCTAATGAATAAGGACTATTTGGGTTCTGATAAAATAACCTGCACCAACAGCAACACTTAATATTTAATTTTCCTGTTTTATATAGTGATTTGTCATCAGACATGATAATATTTTATAAAGACACAATATATACATGAAACAAGTAAATTGATTTAGGAACAGTATTTTTGGAAGCTGAGAAATAATTAGGTATATCTACATGTATATGAATATTTGCTTTCTCTCAAACAGGATGTGCAGACCATGCTTAAAAATGGTGGGGTCCTCTAAGATGACTGTTTTATATATTTATATATATATTGTAATATTCAGTTTACCATTTAAAGGGTTACTACTGACACAATGGATTCTGGTTTTATTGATGAAAATGGTTATGTAGCTGTTATGGCTAGAAGTGATGATGTCATCAATGTGGCTGGACACAGGTTGTCTACTGGAGCACTGGAAGAGGTAATACGTATTTTATTTGTTGTATACTGTAACTTTTTACTGGAAAAACTTTGTATGTATTAATTTTCCAATATATGTATTTTTGAATATCACAGAATTCTGTCCTTATGAATATAATACATGAAGGTCATCGAACAATTTATGATCTACATTTATTATCTTGACTAAATCACAAGATTGGAGATTGATTTTATTCAAGAAATTATCAAATTTAATAGCTAGCAATTAAAATTGGTTTGTAGTAGTCATGAGTCCTCCTAACACCGTCAAGTTTGATTTTGTTCCCAACTCAAGTCAGAATGGTACAAAAATCTCATACTTTGGTAGATTTTGGGTTTTCCTGTAAGAGCATTTTGAAATAATATAAAAATGCTGGCATGCTAAAGACTGGCCTGCATGATATATCATTCAGGGATAAAACAGACATATATTAGTTTATGCAGACTTATTACTTGTGAAATAAGTATTGGGTGAATGTTTTTTTCCTTTGGGTATACTAGTATCGAGAAGTTGGTAGAAAAGAAATTTGAGGACTGAGCAGCATGATTTTTCGCCCTTTTTTAGTTTATTGTTATGTTAAGTAGCATTTTGTGGTCAAGTTAACTAACATTCTAAAATCTTTTCATCACTTTTGCACTCATGCACAAAATTTGCCCAAAATGCTTTGGGAATAAACACTTAGTCTATGAGCAAGAACTTGTGTTGTATAAGTATTTGTTAGATTAAGAATATATTCTTGTATAGATTGTCTAAAGGATTACTCATATGTAATATCAAATAAGATTTCTTGTGTTAATTATTGTATTATTTACCTGCCAAACTGATAAAATAGGTGTCAACAAACTAGCTTGGAGGTAAATCTGCATTTAACTGGCATCTACTGGTAATTTATTGATCTGGATTAGGCCATGGTGCATTTAAGATGATTAGCCATTAAGCTCCAGTTGTGCCTAACAATTTTTTTTAATTACATTTTAGGCAATACTTGGGAGTGATGATGTTGCAGAAGCAGCAGTTATCGGTGTACCTGATAAATTAAAAGGACATATACCTCTTGGTCTTTGTGTATTGAAATCAGGTAAAATTGTAATATAGATACTTTTGCCAAATTTAATTTTTGTTCATGATAATGCAGTATGTTCTTTCCATACAGTACTTGTAATATGTGTTGTGTCCTTGGTGGAAGTGTTATTATTAGCTTTGTTCAAGCTTTTTTTATCTTTAAGGCTGGATGTTAATCAACTTGATTTTTAGGTTTTGTTACAGTATATCTCATTGTGTGATTAATTCTGTTGTATGAAAACTTTTGATTTCATTAGGTTGGAGGATGCAGTAGATGTTACTTGGCTGCATAATAATTGAAGACACAGTATGGTACCTATATTAGTAGTTTAGAAAAAAAATGGTCACAGTGTGATTTCAGAGGGGAAAAAGAAGCTCCAGTTAGATCGTAGAGAGTGGAAGCTCTCAAATTCCAACCCCCATGTAAGAAATGGAGACATGGGGTGAAATCTGTCATGCCCCCATGATCGTAAGAAGAGGAGACAGAGACATGGGGTGAGACCTGCCATGTGTGAAGCTAGCCAGTCATCTTAAAGGGAGACTACTAGTGTAGACAGTGCTTCCAAACTTGCACATTAATCAAAAGAAACTGATGATGTTGATGATGATGATGATGATAAGACTGGAAAAAATTCAACCATATTGAAAACATACAGGGTTAGGAGATCAGATATTTTATGTATTTTATATATATATAAAAAAAAAACCAAGGTGACCATTTTCCATGTGGTGACTGAATCATATTTTATGTATAGTTCACTAACACTTATAAACCTTTTGAAAACATTCTTGATTTTATTATTTTCATTTGAAGTTCATCACTTGAATTTATGTTAAAATAATATCTATGTCATTTTGTCATTCTGTTTTGTGTATACCTGTAGGTGTTGCTTCTTCAGATGAAGTTATAGAAAACATTAAAAATCTAGTAAAGACTAATATAGGACCAGTAGCTGCCTTCAAACATGCTGTGGTAGTGCCAAAACTTCCCAAAACAAGATCAGGTAAAATAGCTAGAGGAACCATAGCCAAATTGGCAGCAGGACAGCCATATCAGGTAAATTGATGATTTGGTAAAAACACTGTTTTTGGATTATAAATTTGTTTGTTTGACACTTGAAATTATCATTTACCATGTATTTAGGGGCATACAGAAGCATTCATAATAGCTGTACATGTCAGGCAAAAAATCATTTCAGGTGACATAAAAAATCACCAGTCAGACATTTTTAGACTATAATTCATTATATTAGATGCCTTTATTTAGCCTAAGACTTGTACGAGTGCAATTTAATCTTAGCATTATTGCCAGCCAAATCACATTTGACTACCCTGATGTTACCATGACTATTGGTATGATGTATATATATCTTGTTTTATCATTGTGCACTTGGGGCGACTTTTAGCTGACTTTCCGAACCATTATCTGAAATAATAAGTCAGCAGCAGTTTAAAATTAAGTAAATTGCTTTAGGTCACAAAATGCTCCATCTGGATTTGAACTCCTGACTCTCGGATCTGAAGTTCATTACTTATACCAACAGAGCTACATGCTTCTATCAAATTCTCAACATACATGTACATGTAATTTATAATCTTACTTAATCAATAGAGTGTCAGAATATTGGCTTGCAATTTACCGGTCTTAATCAATAATCATCAAGTAAAGAACTTGTTCAAATACAGAACTACTAGAAGTTTTGGTTTACGGTAGTTGTTCAGATAAATGTTTCCAGTTTACATAAGGTTGTTTAGGTTAGATAGGGTTTAGTTTACTCAGGTAAAACTGTTTTAGATTATAAAAGGTTTAAGTATACAAAAGTTGTTCAGTTTCGAATTTTAATTTAAGTTTTAATTTTAAAAAAGTTAAGATGAAACAAGATTGTTCATATTACACAGGGTTTTAATTTTAAAAAAGTTCAGATTAGACAGGATTTTAGGTTTACCAAGGTTAAATTTACAAGCAGTATTAAAAGTACATTTATGTCCTTTAAAGCAATAAGTCAATGTTTTTTCTGTTAAAAAAAAACCAATGCTGAAGAGGACAGTTGACAAAGTAAACTTGGGGTGAATTAAATGTGAGGGACTTAAAAGAATAATAAATATTTTGTAGATAAGACAATTGACATCTAAAATATCAGATAATTTTATAATGAAAAAAATTTCATGCTGTGTTAACTTCATTTACAGATGTATTTCAAAAGTTGGGTTGTCACATGAAAATAAAATATTTAACAGGCTTCAAATTATGTAAATTGTCCTTGAAACAGAAAAAATGCAAACTTGTGATTGTCACATGACAAAACTTACTAATATTTATTGAGATTGCTCTTGTACAAAGGGGACCACTGTGGTAGCTCAGTTGGTAGAGTGCTTGCTCTGTAAGTGGGAGGTCGTGGGTTTGAACCCTGACCGGGTCTGACCCAAGACTTGAAAGTGGATATTAACTGTTCTTTCGCCAAGCACTCGTTATTACGAAAATGAAAGTCAAGGTTCTTTTGGATCTGGAACAAGGTCCTGTGTCACGTAGGCATGGCACGATAAAGAACCCTGCTGTATAATGCCATCAGCACAATGCACAGGCAAAATTTCTGCACTTTTGCCTATAGCTGGCGACATCTTGATATAAGTGAAATATTCTTGACTGGGCATTAAACACCATTACTCAACTCAACTCTTGTACTGAGGAGAGTGCATATTGATGTTGGTCACATGATGCTATAGACACTAGTAATATTAAAACCAGTTTATAAATACAGCTATTTAATTTTAGATTCCTGTTACTATTGAGGATCCAGATGTGTATCCAGCTATTGAAGAAGCATTATTGAAGATTGGATTTCCTCCGAAATCTTGATCAAAATTTGTTAAAGATTTAAAACTCAGAATATTGTTGATCTGAATGAAAAAAAAAAAAATTCCAGTGCCTTATATCAGACATGTAGTATATCAGTGTTTTATCATTGTAATGAATACATTTTAAAAATTACTGAGTACATTGACATTGGATGAAGATTAAGAATACTCTAGCATAATGGAAATACATTTAATTCACTCTTTAAAATAGGAGGAAGATTTAGTGGTTAATGAGAACTGTCTTTCAACAAATCTGAAGAAGATCACACATTTCATAAGAAAATGATACAGTTTCCATCATTATTTTTACACATCATGCATTAGAAAACATATTCAGTATTCAGAAGAGGTAGAAAAAATTACCAAATGAAAATTCATAGCATTGTGACAAGTTACAGAAAAATATCTAATAGTTACCATTTAAATGAGCCTAAATTGACAAAATTGAATTATGGAACAGTTTTATTATAGTTAACTATTAAATGAGCATTTAGTTGTAGTTATAGTTAAGCTAACGGTAGGTTCACTTATAAAATTGTCCTCAAAAATTCATAATTAAGGTGTTTTATTTTTACTAAACTTACTGCTTAGTACTTCTGTAATAAGGTAATTTTTATTTTGTCCGAGACAAATCTGCAGTGCAGAAATTCAAATAATTATGATGTAGTTTGAATAATACTTTTATGGCTGTTCTCAGTCATCTCCACAGTGGAGAAGCAATTGGTGCAATTTTTTACAGAAATTCTTTTTGATAACTTAATACAATAATAATCGTGAACAACGTGATGATTGTTTGCCAAATGACAAAGTTTAACTTCCCTGTCTTCCAACTGGTCAGCATGTCAAGATTGGGTAGTTTTTTTTTGTAAAATCAGTTTAAATTCTTTAAAGTCAAAATGGAGTTCTTTTTTACAGGCTATAAGTTAAACTATATTTTTACATGTGTAAAGAATCTAACATATTGTTAATTTGCTATACATATAGTTTCAATTCCTGATTGTAAAAAATGCAATTTGCATTAGTTTCAATTTTTTATTGTAAAAATCACAATATGCTACAGATTTCGTAGAAAATCTTTGAGAAAGTAACTTATATTAGCATACATTGAAAAAGCAATTTGACAAAATTCAGAAATCTGGCTAGATACATGTACATGTATAATTATGTAATCTTGAATTGTGAAAACCTATGTACTATTGATTTTATGATCATGTTTTATTATATGTACATGTATATAGATAACTTATACAAACATGTCATAATGTTAAAAAAAATACTATAACAACACAGTTATATATAACAACACAGTTATATACATATATAACAACACAGTTACATGTATAATATAACAACACAGTTACAATGTATATATAACTACATGTACATGTAATATAGAATATAGAGTGGAACTTAAAGTCTAACATTGTCAAACCAGGTAGGATGATATTTGATATATACATTACTTGGGGCTATGTTTGTGTGTGTTTGTCTTCTCTTTGTTATTGTGGCGGACCTTTGTTGCACATTTGTCTAAATCATGTGTTTGTGGAGAATTTTTATCGCTTTAATTGCCATTTTTTGGTTGTTTTCTCATAGTATCTTGCTTTCCTCCATCATTCAAGAACTTATTAACTTTGCATAGATGTAAATGACTGAGGTATAAAATACCACTCTTTCTTATTTTGTTTACCTAACATTACCTGAAAATATTTTCTTAAGGCCAAAACTTGACCTTTATTACCTACCCTTTGCTTCATACTGACTTTACGTGATGGTGATATGAGCAGTATTGCCAGCTATTTTAAAACCAATCCAATGATTTCTGTGACATTTGTTTGGAAATAATTGTAAAAATTGTGCTGACATTTCAAAATCAATCCAGTGGTTTCGGGGATCAGTTTCTTAAATTAGTATAAAATTCATACTGTCATTTCAAAACTGATCCAATGATTTCTGTGATCTTTTTTTAAATTTAATATGAAGTTCATGTTGGCCCTTATTTCAAAATTTTTATGTTTTTAATGTTGATATTAAATATTATTTTAACAGGGTATTTATTTTAAATTTGATGTATACTCAGATGACCCTTGTTGCCATAATATGCATTCTTTTTTTTGTTACAGTTCTTTTGTTTTTCCTTTTCTTTAAATGTTGTTGTTGGTAATTCATATCAAGAAAATGATACATCATTCAAACATTTTAGATATGAATTATAAACTTGGAGTTTTAGCCAAACATCTCAAAGATCATTTGTACATAGTACAACTTATTTTTGTGTGTAACAATTGTTATTAGTTAGTGACTGGTATTAATTATATGTACATGTATTTGCATATTTTACAGAGTTTGTGTGTGATAATTATATTTTACACCTAAAAAGTGCTGCATAATAAGTCATTTAAATTGCTTATTGTATAAGGGCTGTGGTAAAACCATGTCAATTTTTGTGCGAGTCATTTCTCAGCGATTTTTTTTTCTGTTGACTAGTTTGTTGTGAATTTGGCAGTTTAGGGCCTTTGTTTATTGTTACAATTTCAGATTGATATTTTTCTATAGTATGGTGTATATATAGAATATAAATAGTTATTTTTATAGTTTGGCTTTGCTTTTGCTTTTAGTGATTGCTAGCAATGCAGGTTTATATCCCAAAAATTATTCTGCTATTTAGCTCAAATGTATAACAAACATATATATAACAGCTAAATATAATACTGTAAGAACTAACATAAGCCAAATATTAAATAAAATAAATAAATAAATAAAAAGCAAACAAAGTTGTATTATTGCAGATATTTTGTTCAGAAAAAAGCATACAGTTTAAAAGTCTTAATGTAGGATTTGTATCTATGACAACATTATTATGTATTTATTCATGTTACAAACTTGTTTATATGTGATGTCAAATAAAAAAGTGACTTAGTTTCAGCAAGATAAAACTTTTTAGTCCGATACTGACAAATTTTATTGTTCTATTCATTGTGTTTAATTATCACTTCTTGTATATTAATGACGATATTGTTTGTGTGTTTGCACGGATGAATATTCCATAGTACCAAATGCTTTTTGTATACAACCTGCATTAAAACAAATTTTATGTAAAGCTCACATCATACCTCAAGAATTCAGCAAATGCCAACTTGTTAAATTGAGACACATGTACTGTACAAATATCGATTGTTTGTTTCAGTAATAATTTATGTCATTCTAGTGAGATCTGAATTGTTTGTATTTAAACAGAATTAATCCATGCAATTTATTGTTTATTATGTGATATTTTGAAACATTTTAGGAAACTTTTACATTCTCGTTGTTTTTTGACAATTTGCAATATTGTAATACATGTTTAATCATTACTCAAGAAATGTTGATCACAGAAAAAAATTAGGATAATTTATTAAATTTAGAATGGCTGCTTTAAGAAACCTTCTCAGCAAGAACTATAATGTACAAAATGTTGGAATTGTTTTCATGAAATCAGTTTTGTTTATACACTAACAATTTACGTTTTTTTAATATGTACGTTATAATTATACATAATGTAACTATTTTTGTTAATAGGTAGAGATGATTTATAATCAGAATTAAAAAAAAAAACATTGATTCAGCTTTTATCGTCTATTTTCTTCACTGATGATGACCCATTTAATTTCCTGCAACTGAATACAATGTACAGAGTATATGTACACTAGACTATCCAAACCCTTCCACCAGATACATGTATATTCTACATGTACCCACAATGCATGGAATTTTTAAATAAAATGCAATACAATTTAAAATCATTAATTGTAAAACTTCAGACTTTAGATATATTTATGTTAACTATATTTTATTGAGTCTGAAACAGCCTATATTATCTAAATAGGATAAGCACTCATTTATTGTCCATATCTTGATTGTACATGTATAAAATCCCTTATAAGGCCAGATAACCATTATTGCTCACCTGAAGAACATGTTCAGTATTTTGTAATATTTTAATAGACAGTTTTCATAAACTAAAGGGCCTCTGTACAGATCCATTTCACCTCTCATAAAATTGTGTCAATATAAAATTACTGGTTCCAAAGATGCTATGTTTAAAATATCAAAGGACTAGCTATTGTATGCTCTCCATAGAAGATTCTTAAATATTTAAAAGGGTACACTGTTTCCCATTTAGATCCTCACAGCTACGATTTATGCAAATTAAAACAATGCAACATAGGATTTTAAATATTTAACTTTATGTGTGCTCATGAAAGATTTTTAACTACTCTGTACTCTCCATTCTTCTGGAAGGAAGGAGTGGACGATGATACCAAAAATTTCAAGTCTTTAAATTCACATACTAAATATTTTTATACCTCATGAAAAATTCTTAAACTATTATTGGTCAATTTCTAACTACGTGGTATGAAACAATTCACAATGTCTGGTCAACAATGCCATGGGATATTGTAATGTTCACCGATAGGCACAGAAACTTACGACTGTCCATCACGGAAACTACCGAGTTATCCTGCTAAAGATTATGTTAGTTATAGACCAGTATTTTCTACAGTTCCTTATCAGATGTAATTTTACACATTTTAAACAGACTTTGTTGGAATAAAAGGTAAAAGAAATCAATTTTTGTTTGGTATAATAAAGTAAAAAGAGCCCTTGGTTGAGGGAAATATGGAGGATGGTCTCCCCGAGGGAACATTATCTCCTGAGCCGACTATTTATATATTATTAATGATTTTTTAAATAACTTAGTAATTTCATAAAATAATGTATATAAGCTGACAAAAAGTATTAGTTAATGTTGAGCTCAGTTTTGATAGCCTTTTTCAGATTTTTAAAAAAAAAATTCATTTAGTATTGTATTAGGTTATAAATAATGGAATTATTATACAATGTACATGTACTTTGCATAAAATTCTGCAATTCTTTTACCATTTGTAGTTTTAAAACCAAATTGAAACATTTAATGAATGTATAATTGCAAAAACAGGTATGTCTTTGCAGGAGATGAAAATGGAACTTTGACAAATATAGGATACTACTACTATATTACAAAGCTTATACATGTACATGTATATACTAGTGTACTGTATTATTGGCTCTTGTCTTTTGAGTGGGCTTGTCTTCTACTCTTTGTGAATTAACCTATTTCCTATTTAAACTTCATTATGGAAAAGAATTATTTAAAATTAACAACTAGAAGTACAATCCTTTCAACAAATTTTATTTAAATTTCTCCAATAGGAGCAAAAAAATATACATTACATCAATGGAAATTCTTCTCTTATCTGAAGAGCTGACCAACAAAATAAAAAAATATTACACTGCATCTTGACATTAACATACAAAAATCAATTAATATCAAAATAAAACATTTTGGAATGAATGTAATTTGGTAAACTCTGATATAAACACATCTGGCAGAATAATTGTACATAAAAAAAGTGTGCTTTCAAAAACTGAGTATTTCATAATGAACACCTTTGGTTGAATAATTGTAATAAAATGAATCAATAACAGTAGTATTAACTACTTTGGAATGAAGAGATTTAGCTGTACAACAAATATGAGACTTAAATACAATTAATTCTAAGTGAAATATATCTGAATAAACGTTTTCATTACTTTGCATAGAATATTGTTAATGATTTTGATGAAAATGAAATTTTGATAAACAAACTTTTCTGATGAAATATAACATTGACAAATAACAATTTTAAAATGCATGTAAATCAACTTGAATCCAAACAAATATTTTCATTAAACATTTAAAATGCACATTTATTGTGTCCACACATTTTTCCATCAGATGCTTTTCTCTTAAACAATACACACATACCTGATACCCTTTATACATGTATTAACATCAGTTTATAAACACATACACCGGGTTCTGGAAATTTTAGTCCTAACCATCAGACATTTTAAAGAAAAACAAAAAACAAAACAATTTTTATACGCCCGTCATATGACGGGACGTATTATGTTACGGTGCTGTCCGTCCGGGCGGGCGGGCGGGCGGGCGGGCGTCTGTTAACAATTTGTATTCCGTTCAATAGAGACCACAAACATTTATGGATTCAAATGAAATTTGGTATACAGCTTTACCATGGTAATACCTTGTGCAAGTTCGAATTACAACTTTTTCGGATTATTTTTGGAGGAGTTATGCCCCTTTTTTAACTTAGAAATTTTTGTATGTATGACCATGTGGTTTCCGATCATCAGAGCCTACAACTATTTATGGATTCAAATGAAATTTGGTATACACATTTACGATGTTATTATCTGGTGCAAGTTCGAATTACAACTTTTTCAGATTATTTTTGGAGGAGTTATGCCCCTTTTTTAACTTAAAACACCTTTTTATCATACTGCACAGATCACGACAACAGTTCAAATTATAATTAAGCTTTATAGATATAAATTATTTCAGGTTGGTTAAAAAAAAGGTTCTCAAAACATTTCAGACAAAAATGTATTTGTTTCCTAAAATCTTCCTGCATGCAATGCTTAACACATGAAAACACTGCCATGACCTAACATTATATTTTAAACTTCTTCCTTCCTGGAAATGAATATGAATTATATAGCAGTCTACCACTATCCATTTAGCAATATATTTTTACATACATATATCCTAGTTGTACTTATACTTCTCAGTAAGGAATGGAACAATCTAGAGGATTAGTGACGAATTCATTCGGAACATCCTCTGGATGTGAAATGATAAAGGCGACAACTTTCTCCTTTTTAGCAGCATATATTTGCATCTTGGGGACCTTGAAAACTCCTCGATAGATTTTGCTAAAAATTTCTGAGGTTATGGAGTCTAATGCGATCTAGCTATCTAACTTGGTGAAATTTTTGGGAAAAATCGGTATCATACTTAATTTTGGGGTCAAACATGCGAAAAATGAATTTTTCCAAAAAACAATTACGTTTAACGCACTCCTGTTCAATAACAGTTCATTGTACGAAAAAGTCGTCCATTGACCGAAAAATGTTTAAGATCTGACGGAAAAGACGGTATTTTTATATTTTTTCTATCTTTTACATAAAATCCAAAATAACTGTTTAAAGTCGGCGCTATCATCCAAAAACAATTTAACGTACCGTTTTGAATTCGTACCCATATTAAAGTAACCAATTCTTTACCAAATTATTGGTAGGTTTGGCACTTATCCGTTAGGTCTGTGTCAAACTTTTGAGTGGCAAGTTCTGTGGATGAGCTCTACTGATAGAAATCCTCTAGATTGTTCCATTCTTTCCCGCGAAACCCCTAAAGGTGTTGCCACACTAGTAAATAGTACTACTCGATCAATATAACACGGGCGTATAATGCTACGCTCGGCGGTGCTCTTGTTAAAAAAAGTTATTAAAAAAATAAACACCTACATGTACATTGTATATATACAATATGTATACATCTTGTTTTATAGCATGACAACAATAAAATACAAAACACTTATTATATCAACATCAATTTTGGTTTAACATTTACATTGATGGGAACAAATCTATTGCATACTTATTTGAATTCCAGTCAGACTGGCCACAGGGTTTTCAAAGTTTCTATACATGTCTGTGTGTATATACAATGAAATAAGAGTTTTTTAAAATACCAACGATAACTTCAAAAAATTACTGAATCAGATATAAGGTTCTAATATTTATCATTAGTCTTTCTTTTAAACTGAGGTGGTTCTTTCAAACTGAATAAACTCTCAACAAACTTATCTAAACATCTGTAGAAATCACATTTATAGCTCTGAATTGTAAGTTTTATTATTGCAATTCCATACAAAAGAAACAAGAGGCCCATGGGCCTTAACGCTCACCTGAAGATATGTCTAATATTGTTTGCAAAGTGCAATAGACAATATATTAAGTACAGAAACTTTAAAAGTTTTCTCAAGTTAAGAACTCCCACAAAACTTAATCAGAAATATATCCATTAACTTTTCATTTATAAGTACCTTATAAAATATGCATGAAGTAACTGTAGTGTAATCATTAATCAATTTCAGTATAATTATGCAGCTATGTCCTTGACTTTGAACATATATGACTTCAAACCATATATGATTGTCATGTCAATACCTACAATATTCTAATATACATGCCTATACAAAAAGTTGATAGTTTTCAAGATAATTAGCAATTTAAGTATTCTTTTGCAGCTGTGACCTTGACTTTTCAATATATGACCTTGAACCATATATCAAAATAATCGTCATGTCAATACCTACAATAGTCTAATATACATGCCTATACAAAAAGTTGATAGTTTTCAAGATAATTAGCAATTTAAGTATTCTTTTGCAGCTGTGACCTTGACCTTTCAATATATGACCTTGAACCATATATCAAAATGATCGTTGTTGCAAAACCTACAATATTCTACTATATATGCCTATACAAAAATTTAACAGTTTTCAAGATAATTAGCAAGTTCAGTCTTCTTTTGCAGCTGTGACCTTGAACTTTCAACATATGACCTTAAACTATATATCAAAATGATCGTCATGTCAATACCTACAATAGTTGAATATACATGCCTATACAAAAAGTTAATAGTTTTCAAGATAATTAGCAATTTAAGTCTTCTGTTGCAGCTGTGACCTTGACCTTTCAACTTATGACCTTGAACCATATATCAAAATAATCGTCATGGTAATACCTACAATAGTCTAATATACATGCCTATACAAAAAGTTGATTGTTTTCAAGATAATTAGCAATTTAAGTATTCTTTTGCAGCTGTGACCTTGACCTTTCAATATATGACCTTGAACCATATATCAAAATGATTGTTGTTGCAAAACCTACAATACTCTACTATATATGCCTATACAAAAAGTTAATAGTTTTCAAGATAATTAGCAAGTTCAGTCTTCTTTTGCAGCTGTGACCTTGAACTTTCAACATATGACCTTGAACCATATATCAAAATGATCATCATGTCAATACCTGCAATTGTCTAATATACATGCCTATACAAAAAGTTGATTGTTTTCAAGATAATTAGCAATTTAAGTCTTCTGTTGCTGCTGTGACCTTGACCTTTCAACTTATGACCTTGAACCATATATCAAAATGATCGTTGTTGCAATACCTACAATATTCAAATATACATGCCTATACAAAAAAGTAATAGTTTTCAAGATAATTAGCAATTTAAGTCTTCTTTTGCATCTGTGACCTTGACCTTTCAACATATGACCTTGAACCATACATCAAAATGATTGTCATGTCAATACCTACAATATTCTAATATACATGCCTAAACAAAAAGTTGATAGTTTTGAAAATATAGTGACAAATATATAATTTCTAGCAATTACCCCAATCAGTGCCTTACAATTTCCCCATTTTGGGCCCCATGGCTATCATTTGTGCAAATCTGAAAATAGATGACCTAAGGATGTTATAAATGAAATAACTAAGGTATATCTCTTGTACATTCAGAGGAGAAGATTTTTAAAGTTTTTTACTATTTCCTCCCTTGTGGGGCCCCAAGGGGACATAACTCCTTCATTTGTGCAAATCTGAAAGGGCTTCACCCAGGCATGATGGTTACCAAGTTTCATTAAATTAAACGCACGACGGACGACGGACGACGCACGACGGACGGAGATGGATAGCAATAGCTCATCTGAGCTTTCAGCTCAGTTGAGATAAAAATGTACTTTGGTATAAGGTTCATGATACATTCGAGTATGAATCCTATTATACCAATCTGGAATTACATGTATATCACATTTTTCCTTGAACTTTCATATCTAAGCAAGCATATCAATAATTCTATTTTGGGGGCTACAAATTTGGAACAACTTCAAACTTCATATAGTTAAATTACAAATGTTTTGGTTTTGATAATATTATACAAAAATAAACATGTACATGTACACTTGTATGTCAGCATGTAAGCAGATCTTTAGTGAACTTATAAGTTCACTGAAAAAAGTTTGAATTATACAATTTTGTAAAAGAAAAATCATGAGAATCAACTAATTGTTACAATAGCAAAGGTTTTTGGTGTTTAAGTTATTTAAATTCTACTCTTTAAAAACGTATAGCCAGTTCGAACTTTAATAGTAAAATGACTAAGACTAGAAGTGTTAACAATTAATAAAGTGTATACATATACATGTATATATATATTTTTTTAACTGAATAAACCATTAAAACCGCTAATTACATGTAACAAATTTGAACAATAAAATACATTGTTATGTACAATCAACACTTCAACAGATGGAGAGTATAAATATTTTAACTGACATACAAAATTATAAAGTTTTACCAACTATCAACTTTGAAAGGAAAAGTTGTACATTTGATTATCTAATGTACATTTAAAAAGAATAACTACATGTACTGTAACTTAACTATGTGTACTATAACTACTACTGTAAAAGGTTGTAAAGACATTTCAAGTAATGTTCAATCTTACAAAAAAACCTGTAAAATTCACTTGAGTACACTAAACCTTCTTTGAATGGAGTAAAACGTCTATGATGAATGACCAAATCTGCTTTGGCTAGCCTAACCAACTGCAGTAATAATGATGGAAACATTTAAAGTTCATATATATTTTGATTTATCAAAACAATTTTTTAAAAACTAGCAGTTGTTTTCAAACTATAAATTTGCAATTTTCACTGCGATATAAATTGATGAATTTATCTCATTAATCTGAAGTATCTTAAAAATCAAATCTTTAGTTTTTTTTAAAAAAATATTTCAAAGGGTTACAATGTCATTAACTTTTCTGCATTTTTCTTACAATCAAAACACTTTGAATACCTTATACAACTTTAAACTTTGCATTCATGTCATCCACTGTTCTCTTCATGCGTTTTCTAATACATGCAAAATAAACATGTACATTTGAAAATGAATTTTAATCTTCACATATTAAACAGTATGCATGTGCATGTACATGTGAGAGTATAAATGTGTATGCAAAATGTTCTGGAAATTAATTATCTTAACACACTACTAAATAAAATTTTTGCAAAACATATAATTTAAGAGCTTCTATAAGAAGATTTTCTGTAATTCTGAATTAACATAGGTATAATTTAAATTACCTGAACCTTAAAAAGATCAATACCTCCTTTAAGAACAACTCAACACCTAATAATAGTATTAAATCTATTATATGATGAATGTGCTATATTTTCTTTCACAATTTACATGTACATTACAATTTTTGGCACCAAACTAATAAATGCCCTACATGACTTAACTTACATATACATGTACATGTATATATTACAAATACTGTTACTTTGTGTATTTAAAATGAAACCCTTAATCTAAAACCATTCAAATGACTAGTTCATGCTATAACTGACAATAGAGCTAAAAAAGAAAATCCTAAGCAGTAATTGTTTTTCAGCATAAAAGTTATCAACATTCATGGTTTTATGAATAATCATCACTAATAACATCGGTATAATTACATTTTCGTCTTTAGTAATACTTTTGAGAATTTTAGCAAGTGTTACTAAAAAACAAAATTGTTTTACAAAAATCTTGTACTAACAATGGACATACATAATGATAAATATGTAATTGTAATAACACAGTATTAAAATAATTCTCTTTGATAAGTTACATGACTTTGTACATGTATATCACTATTTCTTTCTACTAAACAATAAACATTGTCATGTACAATTTTAACAAACTTAAGTCAAATAAAAATTTTAAAATGAACAGATATTATCTCAAATATGTTCTTAAAGCTTTAGATCATCTTTGGTTAAACTAGATAATAGCAGGACAGCATATTTATGCTACATGTAGTGTGAAACACTGTATAAAAATGATGTCACTGTAAGTGTCCAAGTCAAATTCTGTAATCATTCTAGTCGAGACTGTGTTTACTTTGACTTCAATAAAGATGGTAAATTTATCTTAGAATCTTTCATTTTCCTAATTTTGGAAATTCTTCTGCAAAAAGTGCATGTCGTCTACAGGTAGGACAAGTTCTCTCTCTTTTCAGTACCCATTCCTTTATACACTACAAAGAAAAGCATTTTCATTCAACATTTTCATAAACATTTCAACATATTTTGAATGTAATTATTTTTTCAACAATAGACACAATGTTACTGGTATGTATGTCTGATTTACTCATCTGATAAAGATGGAAAAATTCCATTATAAAACAACTGGGTTGCAAATATATACTTTTTTTTTTTTTTTGTGATCAAAAGAGCAAATCCTTCTTTTTTTTTTTTTTTTTTTGGTTAATTCACAAATGACACATTAAAGTTATCTTTATTAACAATTCATTCAATCATCTTCAAAAATAGCTGCAATATTATAAAATCCACAAAATTAACTAGGTTATGACCTTGCATTTTGTAGAGCATTTCAAAAAATTATCAATGACAAAAAATCAGTCTATATCATTTGAAATATTCAAACTGCAACAAATCATATAGAAAAATTATTTTTACAGTGTTGTCATTACGTGCAGATAAATGTATAGCATTTAGCTTACATACAAAATACTCACTTTAGAATGAAAGACATGATTACAATCCAGAGATTTGGTTTCAAAGGCACTTAATCCATCATGACAAATAACACAAATGTCTTCATCATTATCAAAATCCTGTTCAGTATAAAATAAAATAAAATTCTTAATATTTCTTGGAAAACAAGTGTATATTCCATAATAGTGTTTCAGAACATAATTCAATAGATTTTAAAGAAAATTACACCTTGCTTAAAATGCATGTACCCAGTATAGTTTATAATTTGTACTGTAATAGATGAATACACAAAATGACTTGTTCTTACTTCTATATCATGAAATTGCAATCACTGCAGTTTGAAACCATACTACTACATGTACATAAAAGTTATCTGTTTCTTCAATATCACTGTTTGTTTAGATATGTAATTATGTTTTTATTGATAATGATTCTATTCTCTAGATTCTAGTTTTAACACCCTTCATGTCAAAAAGATTGTTTAGGCTGCAACTTTTGAAATCTTAAAACCACTGCTAAATTATTAGAATTTGTAAATAATGCATGTACATGTATAAAACTAATATATGGTTCAAGGTCATACCTTCAAAGGTCAATGTCATAGCAGCATAAGAAGACTGTTTTGTATAGGCATGTATATTAGAATACTGTAGGCAATGACATGATGATTATTTTGATATGTGGTTCAAGGTCATAAGTTCATATAAAACTAATAGTATAATAACCAAATATATAACTTTGAGTGGATAAAAAATTACAAGTATCAACACTATCTGAATTTAATGCTACAATACATCTCATTTTTTCATTACTGTTTCTGTATACTTATTAACTTACCAGGTCAATCTTAGACATGTCATAAGATTTTCTGAGAAACGGAGGTGTAAAACCACTTGATGTGGGTGGAGGTGTTGCAGAATGTAGACCAGTTGGTGGAGATGATGTTTTCTGAAATAATAACATTACAACATTAACTATACTTGCTTATCTTTCAACAAAATAAATACAAAATATACATGTATACTACACAGACATTATGCTAAAATATCACAAAAACAAATTTACATTTATACAAGTCTCAGTAACTCTGAGATAAGATTTTGTGTACTTGTTTCATATAAAATAAACTTTGAAAACTGATCATTTATTTAGATTATGTATGTTGTATAAATTTTCTTATAATTAAAAACAGAAATATGAGAGAGAGAGAGAGAGAGAGAGAGAGAGAGAGACAGACAGACAGACAGACAGAAAAGGAGATGTATATATACCACAGCTTTCGGAACAGTTGTCTTTGTTGATCTAGTTTTTACAATGGTTTTTGCATCATCAAGAATCTGTTTTAAGGTCAGACCACTTAATCCACCTCGAGCATTTCTAACATCTGTTATTAACTGGATGCACTCTACCCTGCAATTATGACAAAAAGACTCAACATTCAATCAAAGAATAAAACTAAACACAAGCATGATACACCCATTTGTAGTTGAGATTAGGTTGTTAACTTAAATGACTAGTGCATTCCCTACAACACATAAATAATCACTGATGATCAGCTTCTGCTTTTAATCATAAAGTCTTATTTTCATGGAGATAACAGAGCTAGTTGATGAGATTTTAACTCTGTGTGTGTGCGCGCAGCATGCACACATATATGGTATGAACTTTTAAAATCAAGAGGATACATCGACTCCCTTCCCTCCCGATTGGCAAAGGTCAGGTGAGCTAAAAACTACCTACTTTTTGAGAAAATTTACAATTACACGTAGATCTAAAAATTAAGCTACAGTAGACACCGATATATGTAATCATTACCTATTTAATCCATTAAATGCGTCTGATATCCTGGAAACTAGGGTTTCAAAATTAGACGCTTTCTGTGCTGCTTCAGACTTAGTTCCAGAATTCTGTTTTTTCTTTGACTGTGCAGACAGCTTGGTTACCTGACTGCCTGTTGGGGCATCCTGCTTTTTTTTCTTTTTCGTTACCTTATTTTGAATAAATAAACAAATTATTTAATTAATAGAAATATAAAGATATTTTCTGGAACAGTATACTGATCTTACACAATATTAAATTTGCTGAATTTCATTGTATTAAATCACTGATTTACATTTAATAAGAATGAGAGTTTTCTTCATGTTTTTATTATATAATCCTAGAAAATTTCATTTTTGTAATGGAAAGTTTATCCTTCAATATAGTAGAGCAGTCAAAGTGTTGGCAATACACACAATTTAGGTCACATGTCAGAAACCTGAGAGATCAGAATAATGTTACACTATTATATCATACATGTAAATGTTATCTATTGCTTTATTACATTAATTTTTGGACATATTACACAAGAAAACATATTGATGCCCCTCCATTACTTTGCCATCTCAAGTATCATAGTGTTTTGGTTTCCCTCTATTATTTTGTCACCTCATGTATCATAGGCTACCATAAAAAATATCAGATTACTAGTGAACAATACATGTAAAAGGGTCACTCTTATACAAGTACTCTCAATCACATTATGCCAGAACGAGAGCTAAGGGAGCAGTGGTTTGGTGACCACACATATTTTGGACAAACAAATCAAAGTTTTACTAGTACCTGTTGCCAGCTCTCTCCATCACTTCCATCTTCAGATTTCTTGTCTTCTGTTATAGCATTTTTGAGTTTTGGCATGGTGATCTCTGAAATATTACCTACACACTCTCCCATCGGAGGTGTAACTGCTTTACCTGCAAATCAATGTCAGAGAATAATGATTAAAAAAAGAAGTATCTTTTTTTAATTTCCATAAAATAATTTACATCAGAAGAATGCTTTGAATTTAGTTATTCAAAAAATTTAATTTCGTAGATTACATTAAAAAGTAATTTAAATGTTGATCACAAGGTAACAAATGCTATTTGGGAAAAGATTTAAAGAAAAAAAAGTAAAAACATACATCAGTGACATCACTGTTTTAAAGAAAATGAAATGCAACAACAAATTTTAGAAGTATACAACAGCTTGCCTGTTCATTTACAGACATTCATCAAGTCAAAAATAAATAAATAAATACATAAATAAATAATAAATAAATAAATAAATAAATAAATAAATAAATAAATAAATAAATAAATAAAAAATCATCAAATCAAAACTTATACCTTAGATGCTAAAATAAATCTTAATGATCCTGCAGTTGTATGACATAAAGCTATTATGTATTTCAATCAGGCTGTATAATGTGCACATACATATAAAGTAGATAAGATATGCCCACATAGTCCCAAAGCACAACTGAAGTTACACTAATGAGTATAAATCTTGTCTGGTATCTACTAGATCTATACTCTTCAAGCATAAGAAACAAGTCAACTACTGCCACAGCAAAGGCAACATAAATAATGGGATAAATATGAGAACAAAAATGGTGGTACCGGTAAGTAAAAAGCAGTTTTTCTTTATGTTAAATATTATCAGACTGAGTTGTCTTTATATATATATATATATATATATATATATATATTGGTCAACAACATCAAATAATTTTTTTTTAATTTCTTCTAAAAACATGTATTTAAAATTTGAATATTTAACATCAAAACATCTCCAGTCACAAATTTGAGGTTAGCAGGCCCTGTGGTTTCAGAGATAATTGTCAAAAGATTTCCATAAAACAAATTCTTATCTGTGTGATCTGCCAAAATTTTTTTTTTTTTTTAATTTAATGTTTTTGACCCCAAATCAATTTCCTGAGTTTAAAATTGTAACTATATGTACATGGTTGCAAGAATACACCTGAGATGACACTGTCATCTTTAACATAATGGATGCAACATGAATCACCATCAGCCAAGGATCTTCCAAGCAATATTTTGTTTTTCATTGGCTTGGTGCTTTCAGAAAAGATTAACGTTACTGCATGAATGCATACAAGCACATTCATTATGATATATGTTTAGCTTGTTTATTATTAGTTCAGCTTATAAACAGCTGTCTAGGTGTTTGTATTACCAAACCAGTTATTACTACAGTATAGGACTATTATAATACAGGATGTACTTATACATGATTAATAATAAGAAAGAAAAACTGGGTATACCTGCAATATGAAAAATTATACCATAAGATTAATTTACATACATATTCATCAGAAAGTAGGAATATCATGTTGTTCACAGTAAACCACATTCACCACCTAGTATATCATGATGTGTACTACTATCAGTCCATAATTGTCATATACCTATTTGGTGAACAAAATTCCATACTGAAACAAAATCATTCAAAAATATCAAAAATCAATGTAGAATTCACTGACCTAAAATTGTGAAAAATAACCAGACTTATTCAAAATGTTTCTTTAATTTTGTGTGTATAACAATTTTTTAATGTTTTCAGAAAAGATAACAAATTCACTATGTACAAAATGTACCTTATGCACCTTTCTAGTTTACCATATAAGATGTCATTTCAATATTCATGATGATCACCCCTTGAAAAATCTGAACAACAATGAACACCCATTTATTAACTTATGGCTCTTTCCTACATTTTTTTAATTGACAAAAATCAGAACTTTTTAAACTTTATCTACTACATCTTTTGACATCATTTTCTTTTTCATATTTTTTAAAAATTCAACACCATGTAGTAAGGAAATGTGATTTGCATATATTAATTCCTTTGATCTTTATCAACCTTAAAATACCCTGATGTAATCTTGGACAAGGCCCAAAAGGATGATTTGAGTCATTAAATTTCAGCTTTTTTCCAAAAATTGCTCTATGTACAAAAAATTCAGAGATTTTTTAACTTAAAAATAGAATTTGGTTAGGTCAATGTTTTTTAATTCAATCTTACTGTTATTTTTATGAGGAAAGTTTTGAATAAAAGAAATATTTAGAAAAAATCATGTGACAAACAATTATGGACCAATAGTAGAAGTACATTAAGTTAGTTTTTCTCAATATTAAGCCTACCACCATATATCAAGCAGTTAAGCAATACTCATCTAAAGTTATATGTTTAACCTTACATTCTTGATCCTGAGACACGGGAGCACCTTTTGCTGCTAGCTGTGCATACGAGAACTGTGATAAGCCACTGGTTTTATTTCTTTCCCAATCATTTCCTTCCTCTTCTTCCCGTTTTTCTAACCATGAAAAAACAATCTCAAATGAATTAACAATTTTATCAGTTTCAAATCTGTTATTTGAAGACTTACCACTAAAACCTCCTGACTTTGACAGCTTCTGTAAACCAGGCACCTGCTTTTCTGAAGACACCTGACTAAAACCAGCAGGGTTTACCAGTAATGACTTATGTACTGAGGTATCAGGAAAATCGTCCAGACCATTTACAGGTGTTGTCAATAATGGCTTACATGTAGATTTAGCTGCTGGGTTATCCATCTCTTTTTTAGGTCGACTATCTAACACAAAGTTGGTATTGTCATAAGGATCAATATCATCATCCCAGTTCTCCTTAACTGATGTTTCTGATGAATAACTACCTTGTCTAGAGCTTAAAGCTTCACCCATCTTTTTCTGTAATCTTGGGGGTAAGTTTTTGACATTTGATTTATCATTAAACTGTGGGGTTGTTGGTCTTGATGAGGAACTTGAACCTGATACACTTCTCTTTCGTTTCACACTTTCAACCCCTAAATCATAATTTTGTTTAGATTTCTGAAGAGTATTGTCAACATGAGGCACTGAAATCCCAATGTTTCTGTGTTCATCAAATGTTCTTGCTGAAGAACTGACAGCAGTGTTAGTACTACTTACAGAAGTCATTTTACTTGATGTAAAATCATCAAGAAAGTTTCTTGGTTTAAAAGGTTCCTTTTTAGTTTTTGATGGATTTTTATCCTCCAGTTCAGGTAAAGAATCTGGTCGTTTATCAAATCCTGGAGGTAATGGTACAGACTTATCTTCATAAATTTCTAAATCTTCATGTTGGCCTATAACATCTGTCACATCAGAACTTGAAAATGACAAGGGTGTTTCTTGATGATCAGACAGATAATTATCAGTATCAGATTTACTAGATGCACTAGTACATTCAATTCCAGATTTGCTTTTCAAAGGGTTATGTCCCTTTGCAACATAACACTGTAAAACTGCTGTTTGCTGCAGTGCAACTACTCTAAGCATTTCTGGATTTTTGGCCATATCTGGATAAGCTTGTTTCAGCTGAGTTACAACTGCTTCAAATAATTTTAGATCAACCATGTCTGCTAAATTCACTGCTGGTGCTGAGAAGTTTTCAGGATTCTGTGTATTAGGAGGCTGGTTTAAATTCCTGTTGTTTGCTATATGCTGTAGATTTGGTGTTTGGGCACCAATAACTGGGACTGAAGGAACTACTGGTGTCGATATACCAGGTTGATTTGCAGACATTACTGGTCTCCCAACTGGCATTTGGGAATGTAATGGTATGCCAGTAGCAGGTAACTGCATTGGAACCACAGGTGTATATCCTGGTGGTTGAGCAGAAATTGTGGGATTTCTAACTACCTGCCCAGGTATCATATTGCCACCTCCCATCACACGACTAGTTTGAGACATACCATAAATCAGTTTCTGGTCACCGGTATGCACAACACTTGAATCAGCTAAAGGCTCAGACAAAGAACCTATTGATACTGGTATTGTTGTGTTAAATGTCACAGAAGTAGTAATTGCAGAAATTGTTGGTGTAGAATCAGATGTCACTGACATACTTTGAACAGAACTGATACTAGATGAGACAGTACTAGGTGAGGTAATAGCAATACTATTTGTCACAAATTTGACATCAGATGATGTTGTATCAACACTGTCAAATATTGAGGTAGATTGCGTCCCTAATAAAGATAATGATGATGATAAAGGAACTTGTGTTGTAAGCCTTTGGCCTTCTTTGTTTATACCCAATGCAAATTTATTAGCAAACTTTGATACTGGAATATTGGATGGTTCTGATACAAGTCCATCAACAAATTGCAAATCTGATATAACTGAAGATTCTGCCACACTCTCACATTTATTAGTACCAGATTTGTCCTCAACTAATAAATCAGCATAATCTTTGTGAATATTCTGCAAGTATAAAACAGTTATACATTTTATTTGAATATAACTATTACTTATATACACTAAATAAAACAAGAACTGTCAGTAAGCATAGATGACAGGAAAAATTCTAAGATGTAATCTTGTGACCTTTTCCACTATATTTGAAACTCAACAAAACACATTTATGATAGTGTACAGATATTAAAATAAATAAATGAATTTTACACTACTAAGAATGCAAGATCAGTTTTTCTAATCAAAAGTGTTGACAAATTGATTCCATAAAAAGCAGAGTCTCCGGTAATTTTCAACACGAGTGTTCAGAAAAAGTTCAATCTGCACAAATACCACAGGCCTTAACACTCACCTGAGGATATATCCAAAATAATTTGCAAAATGCAATAGATAATAATTAATTACAGAAACTTTTCAAGTTTTTCTCAAGTCTAGAACTGCCACATTAGTTAATCAGAAATATCTAGTCACATTTCATTTATAAGTAGCTAATATGCATATAGTAACTATAGCATAATGAATTACAAAGTATTTTCAGATACTTATGCAGCTATGACCTTGACCCTTGAATATATGACCATAAACCATATATCAAAATAAAATAAACCTCTGGACAAATTGTATGTACTGCCAAATTGTTACATGTGTGAAAAATTTAAGTCTAGAAATGGCAATAAATCCACAAAATTCATCAGATCCAACTGATAATTGCAGATGCACAGGTTTTTTTTATGATGCCTCATATCTGTGCATAGTTTCAGAAAAATTGGATCATACATGACTGAATTAAACTCAAAACAAATCATGTCTACAAACAGACAGACAAGGTGTTTCCAGTAAATGCTCTAACTTTGTTGAAGGGGGAATAATAAATGATTTACCTGTTCATTTTCTAAATTCAATACATCTTTGTCAGATGATGGTACATCAGCTACACGTATGCTATTTTCCTCCTTATTTGAAATTAGTGAATCACTATTTATAAAACTTTTGCTGTTAAAAGCTGTCTTCTCACTTAATTTCACTTCTCCTGAAGACAGGTCTGTATCTATAGGTTTCAAACTTGCTGATTTTAAATCAGTGTTCATAAAAGAAGCAACTTCATCATCGTCCGTAGATAAGCTAAATGTACGTCTGTGAGCATTTGGCTTTTCCCCTATTGAACCATGTCTATTTATCTCCAAATTTGATTTAGATTCAAATGAAAATTTGCCAGAATCCAAATCAGAATTGGCTAATTTCTTTTGTGCACTTATGATATTTGAAAAATTGAATTGTTCACTGATATGTTTTTTCATAACTGAATCTGAACTGATGTCACCTGTGCCAGCAGTTTTTCTATCAACAACTGATGCGCTTTCCATGCTTTCAGAAAATGACAAGCTATTACTATTTTTAGAAAGAGACAAGCTTGTACTGCTATCAGACATAGGAATACTGGTCATTCTATCAAAAACAGGTATACTTGTCTTACTGTCAGATGATACTGTGCTGGACCTACTTTTAGACACTGGCATGCTCATTATACCTTCAGAACTATGTAAACTGGTAAGACTGTTAGAAAATGGAAAATTGCTCCTACATTCAGAAACAGGCAGACTTGGGCTAGTACTATTCTCATAAAATGGTATACTGCTATTTCTATCTGAAACTGGTATATTGGGTCTTTCAGAGACTTGATAACCATTTTCACTTGGAGGTATGTTTACTGTTGACAGACTTGTAGTCACTAGAGATTCTTGTGGTTTAAAGATATTTTTCTGTCCTTTAACATGTGTCTCATAATTTTCCTGAAATAAAAACATCCATATTAACATGTAAATAGAATCTCACTACTTATTCAAAAACAAGCACTTAAAAACAAAAAAAATAATAATAATAATTCCCTATCAATTTATAGGATGGATTTGATTTTTAACGAGCACCGCCGAGCGTAGCATTATACGCCCGTGTTATATTGATCGAGTAGTACTATTTACTAGTGTGGCGACACCTTTAGGGGTTTCGCGGGAAAGAACAATCTAGAGGATTTCTATCAGTAGAGCTCATCCACAGAACTTGCCACTCAAAAGTTTGACACAGACCTAATGGATAAGTGCCAAACCTACCAATAATTTGGTAAAGAATTGGTTACTTTAATATGGGTACGAATTCAAATTGGTACGTTAAATTGTTTTTGGATGATAGCGCCGACTTTAAACAGTTATTGTGGATTTTATGTAAAAGATAGAAAAAATATAAAAATACCGTCTTTTCCGTCAGATCTTAAACATTTTTCGGTCAATGGACGACTTTTTCGTACAATGAACTGTTATTGAACAGGAGTGCGTTAAACGTAATTGTTTTTTGGAAAAATTCATTTTTTGCATGTTTGACCCCAAAATTAAGTATGATACCGATTTTTCCCAAAAATTTCACCAAGTTAGATAGCTAGATCGCATTAGACTCCATAACCTCAGAAATTTTTAGCAAAATCTATTGAGGAGTTTTCAAGGTCCCCAAGATGCAAATATATGCTGCTAAAAAGGAGAAAGTTGTCGCCTTTATCATTTCACATCCAGAGGATGTTCCGAATGAATTCGTCACTAATCCTCTAGATTGTTCCATTCTTTACTGAGAAGTATAAGTACAAATAGGATATATGTATGTAAAAATATATTGCTAAATGGATAGTGGTAGACTGCTATATAATTCATATTCATTTCCAGGAAGGAAGAAGTTTAAAATATAATGTTAGGTCATGGCAGTGTTTTCATGTGTTAAGCATTGCATGCAGGAAGATTTTAGGAAACAAATACATTTTTTGTCTGAAATGTTTTGAGAACCTTTTTTTTAACCAACCTGAAATAATTTATATCTATAAAGCTTAATTATAATTTGAACTGTTGTCGTGATCTGTGCAGTATGATAAAAAAGGGGCATAACTCCTCCAAAAATAATCCGAAAAAGTTGTAATTCGAACTTGCACAAGGTATTACCATGGGAAAGCTGTATACCAAATTTTATTTGAATCCATAAATGTTTGTGGTCTCTATTGAACGGAATACAAATTGTTAACAGACGCCCGCCCGCCCGCCCGCCCGCCCGGACGGACAGCACCGTAACATAATACGTCCCGTCATATGACGGGCGTATAAAAATGATTGGTAACAAGGGAAGATAACCATCATCTCTACTGTAAATATGTGGTATTGTGGGAGAGATGACTCTTCATCAAAGATCAGTAAGGTATACCAATTTTTACCATATTAAATACATTTAAAGTAGCAGGTGGTGCTGGTGGTGATGGAATGTCATACACCACAGCAATGTGTCAGTTCTAGAACGGTAGAAGAAACCATTAGTGCTGACACAATGCTGGCCAATACAACTGTGATGACAAAGAAGACTGACCCAAGACCTTTTCCAAGTACATATATACATGTACTTGTAATTTAGTATTTGATACTCCTTTAATTCCCTTTAATACAAAAAAGCTTATCAGATTTCTGCTGTACTAGGATAACATTAACAATGTTATACATGACTTAATCCACTATTTCTTACATCAGAATACATATATTTCAGTGTATATGTGAAATCATGACTGCATGATGGTGAAAATAGGTACCATACCAAGATATTGAAAAAAAAAGTTTATCTAATGAAACTTACTCATAAAGTTTCCATGATCATTCAAGTTCATCAAGTTCTTTCAATTAAAAAAATATCCAATCATGCAACAAAATTTACAATTAAGAAGACCTTAGTTATAATGCATTAACACAACCTACCTGTCTGTTGACAACTTTAACATCACATGGTCCTATAGGGATAGATAGACCTAATGTTGGTACCTGCTGCCATACATGTCCTTCATTAAGCTGATCTTCATACATCAATAACTTACTCTGTAATGTAAAGATATTATATATACAGTGCAACTTCCGAATACCGGCCTACTATGGGACCAAGGAATTTGGCCGGTTTTCAGAGGGGTCTGTTTATAGAGGGTCTTACAAATCCGGAAGTCCGATCCAGTCCAAATCTCTTTCAATTCAGAATTTTATCAAACATAAATGTCAATATATTCTCATAAGCATTGATCTTACATTAATTCTTGAACTTAACAAGTACCTTGTGCATAAATCCAAAGCTTACAAACTGGCAGATTATTACAAACAACTGTACAATATCAAAAACGGAAACAAGTGTGCTGTTTGTGTTAGTCAGGCACACAAGTTACTGTTTCCAGTTGAAAATGAAACAATTTACTTTTTCAAAATATATTTTTTTTAGAAATTGTTTACGCTATTTATAACATATGAAGCAAAAATGTTATCTAAATCACTTAAAACGAGGACCGATTCGTTAATTACAAGCCTATTCGGTATCTCTAGTGACACGGATCATGGCGAAGTGAATGTTTTGATATTAAATAGTAATAATATTGTTTAAAAAGTGTCTAAATTTTAAAAAAAAGAAAGAAAATAATGATTTTTGAAATAAAAATAAATTTCTTAATATTTTTGCATTGCGTTAAATTATCGAACAATAAAGGAAACAAATTAAAATTGATTCAATTATTTATTCAAGTATATCTGCACAGGTAAACCGGTCTGCCAGTACAATGATGTGTGCACTAGGATACTTTGTTATTTCAGTAATCTGATTAGCAGATAGAAAATCACCTGTCCGTTATGGTTCATTGATGCATTGCAATTCCCGAAGGCCAGTTTTCGGAGGTAAATTATTAAGATGTTACATGATTTCCGCACCTAAAAAAGGCCGGTGTTCGGAATTCAGAGGGAACGGTTTATGGAAGTTTATTTTAATATAAACAATGAAGGATAAATTCAGGACCAGCCCGGCATGTTTGCGGTTTGTGGAGGTGATCGGTTTTTAGAAGGGCCGGTATTCGGAAGTTGCACTCAATAATAATTCTACACAACTGTGTGTGTGTGTGTGTGTGTGTGTGTGTTTATGTGTGTGTGTGTGTGTGTGCGCACACACTTTTAAAGTACATGTACATGTATATATCCTTAAATAACTGATGTTTACTTTTTCTGTGATGTAAAGACATGATTTATATGCCTCACTGTTAGTGGCCATGTGTGTTTGAGGTTATACCACTTGAAAATTTCAATAAACAGTCATAGGGTTAAATCTGCTGAATGCAAGCATTTATTGTTGACCTCACACGAAAGGGCAATCCCATCTAAAGAAAGTGAAACTTAAGTTAAATATGCAAATTTGGCTGCATGAAAGATACGCACCCCTGAATTATTTTATGAGTGAAAATTTATTTCATAGCATATAATAGTTATCATCTGGTCAAACATATTTTATATGTCATTTTTGAAAATAAAACTTACTTGCAAGATATTAGTTTCAATTTTTAAAGAAACAATTTTTGATTCTACAATTTCTTCAAGACTTCTCCTTTCATTTCTGTAACACAAAACATAATATTCATTTGCAAACTTTAAATATTTTAGCACTATACGAATGCAATACCAGTAGTCAGTTTTTTTGGTGTAGACAAGCTGATGATATGATTATTGTTCACTACAAAAGAGTATACATCTGATTCAGCTTTAACCTAAAAATGTTTCTGGCAGAGGGATTTAATAAAACTACATGGTAAAACATTGTGTAAAAAAAATTAAACATGAGCAATACCCTGAAGAATAACACTAGTTTGATCAATAATACATGTATATGTACGTGTACCAGTATGCAGATACACTGTACTTGTAAATCCCAATACATGTAGTAAACTTAACAAAATAGTTCAACAAGAGAGTTTCAACGCCAAATCAGAAAACTGTTTTTCGTCTCTACAATTCAATAATTATTTATTTAGCATCAAAATGACTACTTCATATATGTTGTACAATTTAATGTTTTTAATATTTCTTTACAATCATATGATACTGGATTACCTTATAAAGAATTTAAAAGAAAAAAGTTACAGTGTTTTTGTTACAATAATAATTATCTTCAAAGTATAATTTTTACAACTAGTCTAGTCAATCTACAGTTTGACCTCAAACTAATTGCAACAGAATAAATTTTGTTGGTAATATGCTCTCAAACAAATGAAATGTTTTTAGTAAAAAGTCTTCTAAAATCTGACAAGAGGAAACAAGTTTTTGAGAAGATTTAATTTCTTATGGGGATTTCTATAGACAAGGGAGATAACTCCTTGTAAAACAGGGGAGTTTTAGTCCAACAATCATGTTTTTTACTATTTTAACAAAATGTAAAATAAAGACCCTGGAATTAATCAATCATAATTGATTCCATATGTATATTCCACATTTCTGTTTCCATTTAAAGTGAAATCATTGGCTTATTTTCATTCAGTTGAATTCTAATTTTAATCTTTCACAATCTAATGTTTCTATAGTAATAAGAAATTAACAACAGAATACTCAAAGTAATGAAGTAGAAGTATAGAAAAGTTATGTTTTTAACCTGAGATATACTATTTTATCAAATTTTGTGTATAACAAAATATATTTGAGGTGAATAAATCTTTTTTTCATCTCATCAAAATGCCCTTAATCAGCGTTTTGCATAAATTCTTTCAACAAATAATTTAATTTTTTTTACATTCTATTTAAATACTACATTCTATATTGTCTTAACTTATCTATTTTTAGCCTATGTATATATTTCCATTTAATTTCTAGGTTGTTCTTCATAAAGTATCAGAGAAAACTTGAAGTTTTTGAAAATTTTTGTGTAAAATTTAGGATCACAACACAAATTTATCTCCCTTCTCTATAGAAAATGCTATTGGTAACTTCAATTGGTAAAAAACCCAAATTTCACTGGATTGAAGTTGGCAGATTTTTTATGGTGAATAAAAACACAATTCCTAGAAAAAATCACATAAAAATATTTTCTGTTGCAATTACTTTGAGGTTTTACCCTATTTTTTCATAGATTGACTAGACTAAATTTTATACATCAAACTTCATAATCAGCTTACACAGAAGAGAAAATTTGCAGCCAGTGTCCTTTATTTTTCTCTATATCTTCTATCTGACGTTGAATTTCTGCCATACACACCTGATACCTGAGCTGAAGCAATTCTCTCTGAAAACACAAACAAAATGATAATTATAATAAACAACAGCTAATGACAATGGAAAGGTAAATATTCTTAACAAACAATACAATGTCAAAAGTTAACAATCAATACACATGTCAAAAGTTAACAAACAATACACATGTCAAAAGTTAACAAACAATACACATGTCAAAAGTTAACAAACAATATACATGTCAAAAGTCAGGGCTCAAATTAGATTTTAAAACAGGGAGAAGTGACTTCTCCCTCAGCCAAACTTAGGGAGAAGTTTTTGCTGCAACGCAATTCACGACACTGGAATTTCTGTCCTCCTGTCGCGATCATACGTTTTATATATTGTATTACAAAATAGACATTGTAACATGCTGGTCCATCTTCAGAAATATGCATGAGATAATTTAATGTAGTGTTTGAAAAAGATGTCCAAAACTTTAATAAAATCCTATTTTTGGTGGGAAAAAAAAACCTTCTACAAGGCACACTTGAAATTGGAAGCAAAAGTGCTATCTTAAATAAACTGCTGTTTGTCATCAACTGGCTCCTTAATGTTAAAGTTGGCTAATTTTTGGATCATACTTTTCAGGAGTAAGATCTCACCCTGATTTTGTTTCAAAATGCTATTTATTTATTTATTTATTATAAATATTTTAAATATTTATTTATTTGCTTTAAGTATTTGAACTCTTTTTTAATAAATAATGACAATAGAGGTGAGCAGTTAATAAAATTTTAGATTGTTATATAACTTTTTTCATATGTAACATTTACATTATACAGATGGCAATATAAATTATATGTGAAAGTAAATATTAAAATATTGTTAAAAGAATTTTGATAGTTTATTTTTATTAAAAATAAATTTATATTTTCACAAAATAATTTTCCTTGGTGAACGTAATTTTTGAGGTGTTGTCTCATCTAAGAAAGGAGAAGAACCACCTTACATTCCAAAAGCATCACTTTGTTCAACTTTGACCTGACCAATGAAATGTGTCGAATTCATATGTTGGTAAGTTGGCGGAATTGTAAACAAATCCACCGGTGATGTCTCATTTTATTATGTTGATACTTGTGTTAAAGTTTATACAATGATTTTATTTTGAAAATAAGTTATCTGTCTTTGATATCAAGGTGGTTTTAATCACTTTCAATTTCAATGAAAAATTACAGGCACGATCCAATACAAATATCGCCGAAAATCCATAACACAAGGAATGCTGTATCAGATAATCAATGTATATTGGGGCTGTAAAATTGCCTATTATCTTAGGCGTGTGGAAGAAGCCCTTTCGTGAAGCATTAATCCGCTTAATTACTCAACCAATCAGGATAATTAACATGCATCATGACACCTGTAAATCACATAGCCAGCAGCCCGAACATATCGGGTTTTATTGTTAGATAATGAGTTTCAAAAATAAGGGCGACTTCAACTTCGCTTTTTCATATATATATCATATAGCAGTGTTTTTTCCAGAGTGCGTTTCTTGCGTTTTTGACGCGATTTTTTTTATGAATGGTGCAACTTGGTTTTGCTGTTGCGTTATTTTTGATGCAACCATTTTTACAGATTGAAATCGGCTACTGTAAATTATAAAAGGTGTCGAGAATGAAAACGAAAGTACTGAGCGTAAATTCCGTATTGTCGTACCACATGACTATCGTACCATATTAAAGGAAGCTAATTGTTAATATAGGAACCTGTCTATATTCTGAATCTTTGAAATGTTTGTATTGAACACTTAATTTATATGGTCATTATAAGCGGCTTTTGCATCAGACATACAAGAAAAGTCGAAACGATCTCGTTTAACAACGTTTTTAAACATTAAACGACTTGTGTCAAAGTCCTGCACGGAGCTCTGAACATGACCAGGTGGCATCTGGTAGTAACTTACTTGCCGACGACTCACAGTCAAATTAAAAAAACTTATGTAAATCGAGATCTTAATAAAAGTTGGTTAAACAAATATCCTTTAATGATTTATGAAAATAATAAAGTCATGTAAAACAGGCAGAAGGAGTGGATTATAATAATGAATGATAATGGTCTGTTGACTTGGGTTAATGGTATACCATTCAGTAATTTCTGTTTTGGGATACTGTTGCGATTTTATTGTTTCAAATATTATAGATATAAGTAGCATTTGAAATAAAACATTTAAACACAGACAGTCGGAGAGATTAATACAGATCCTCTAATTACAAACAAAATAATTTTATTTCCTTTATTGTAAAATATCGAAAAAATTTATTTTTATTCCAAAAATTTCATGACCCCTTCATTTATTTTGAAAAATGACCCCCTCTTTTCATGTTAGGGGGGGTCATCAATGACCCCCTGTTTTAGTAAGCTGGAGAAAACACTGATATAGGGCGAAGTTTTTTTAAACAGGGCGAAGTTATCACCCAATTTTGCCCTTATTTTGAGCCCTGCAAAAGTTAACATGTCAAAAGTTAACAAACAATACACATGTCAAAAGCAATCTAAATATATACAAAGAGTAGAAATGAGAAGGAATTCAGTGAATTAGAATATCTTGTCACATACATGTACATGTAAGTTCAATAATATATGATTCCATCCTTACAGTCACTTATTAAATTTTATTAGGTAATACTAGAGGTTCTCAACAGTAGTCATCAAATAAGGGTTATTATTATCAAAAACAAAATTACTGAAATTTCTGCAAATTAAATACAAGTACATACTTATGAAACAAAAGACATAAATTCAGAACAAAAACAATTTTATGGTTTCTTTGTAAAACATGAAACTGAACGATGAGCCAAGATAATTTCTTCTAGAAAAATGATTTTTAATTTCAGTTGAATAAACCAAAAGAATAAACAGGTAGTTTTGGTCTTTTTTTCAATACCTACAAGTACAAAATGCAGATAAATGTATTTTAAATTTAATACAGATTAAGTTGTTACCTTTAATTTACTTACCTGTGTGTTCTTTAACAACCGGTAAATATTGTTATTCTCATCTGTTAATGAACTTTTATTTTTCTGTTCCACTTTGTACATCATCCCCTTGTCACAGCAACTGACTGGCTCTGTCATCATACCACTATCAGATTTTACAGGTGGTGGCAGATAAAACTCTCCTTCCTCATCATCAAAAGTTTCAACTGTGTTAACACATACTTCTCTCAAGTCACATGACACAGTTTCAACCTGTTGATCATTGTGCTTCACTTTCTTAGTGTTACTTGACTGATCAACTGTTTGAACTCTTTCAGTTTGTGTTGATGAATGCATAGTTATTTTGATTGATTGAGGCATATTAAAAATTGGGGCACTCGCTGGCATTTGTAAACTTGGCCCAGCCATATTAACTGCAGCACCAGGTTGATATTCTAATACATGAGGATCTAGAACTGTAATGTAAGCACTATGTTCATTCCCATTTTGTACCATAAAGTTTCCACTCTCACCAGGTATAAATTCTGACACATTGGCATTCAATGTTTGACCCGACTTCACTGATTGGTTAAGAGTAAACTTTTCAGAATCAGTTACAACATTACCTTTGTTGCCCTTTGGTTTGAATTCTGGTGTAGATGGATTAAGTAGTTTCTTAAACTTATTGTTGTCAGAGGTAACTGCATCATGTTCTTGTTCAATATCTTCATCAAAACTTTTAATATCTCCATTTTCTGTTATATTATCTAAACCTGTTATACTATTTCCATTTTCAAATTTAATGACTTCAAACTTAGGTTTGAATTCAGGAACAGCTGGATTTAGCCCATTAGAAAATTTTAAATCCTTTTTTTCCTTGGATTTAGTTGTCTCTGCTTGGCTTTCTTCACTTTGTTTTAAAGTTCTGTTATCATTCATATTGGTATCAGACTCTGCAGCAATTATCCTACGACTCTTTGACACTTTGTACGAATCATTCTCTGAATCAGTTTTTACTTTTTCACTTTGTTCTTCAGTCTCTTTGTTACTTGAATCTTGCCTGCTGATGTTTTTATATTCCCAAGAATAAAGACGTTTCCTTGTCTCCACATTATATCCCTCTTTTTTCAACTCTTTGCAGGCATTAGCTATGCAATCAGAAACAATTATTGATGCTAAAGTTTTGAGTTCATCTTCATTTCCATTTTCAAAATTGGTTTCATCATTTGCTGTTTTAATGTTTGTTTTGGGACTACATTTATGGGATCTGTTATTTAAAACAAAGAGTACTTGATTACCCAAAATTCCACAATCCTCCGACAGAATATCAACATTGTCATCCTCACCATTAGATGTGTTATTACTATCTAAGTCTTCAGCAGCACTTTTAAAACTGTCCTCATCCTCATTGTGAAAGACAGCTGACTCAGATCTCTTTGGACTTGGGGATTTGATGGTGATACCATGCTGTGATGCCATGTATTTAAACAAATCTTTATTTTCACAAGAAGTGGTTTTCTCTTTTGAAACATCATACATAACATATGAATCTACATCTGGTGAACCAATTTCTTCCTTTAAAACAGTTTCACACAGGGTAGAAGAACTACTATTAAAAGATTCTTTACCAGTTTCAAAATCTTTGTTTTGTTTCAGTGTCTCATCTTCTACAACACTGAAAGTTTTCGAAACACTTTCAATATGATCAAAAATTTCATTTGGATTCACAATTTCAACACCATATCTTGCTGCTTTTTCTTTAAATATGTTGGAATTCAATGAACTGAGTGTTTTGTTTACTACTTCTGTTGCTTTGGCATTTTGAGTTAGTTTTTCAGCTACCTTTTGATGGCTGTCTTTTTTAGTTGTAATATCTATCCCATACTTTGAAGCTTTAGCTTTGAACATATCTTCAGCAGATGAGACAGGTATATCTGATTTCCCTTGATTATAGGAACCTAAAATTGTATGAAATTACATGTATTACAATGAGTTTAATGGTAAAACATCAGTATTTATTGCTGAAACTTCAGTTTTTAATCATTAAAACTGAGGTGTAATGTCTAGAGATTATAATATGCAAGACAGGGTTCAACATCTTAGTTGAAATCATTCCATTCACCATCTAAAAGTGTAGTTGCAGTCAAGGTGTACCTACTGGGCAACTTCATTATGAAGATTTCAGCAGATAAAGTGAAAGTAGAAGACAAAGACATTATGTAAACACAGCAGGGTTTGACAATTTTTTTCTACATAGATGGCTTACAGAGCTAGTTGGTTTGTGAAAACACCAGCCATGCATTTATTTTACTAGTCTCATGCCACAGGTGCAATACATGCCCAAGACATGATCAGCTAGGAAATCAAGGGTCAAGAAACTGAAGTACCCTTTAAAATTAAGTATGTAAGCTTTTGCTTGGAGGAATATTCTGCTCAACAGTAACTGATCATGTAAAGCCAATCTAAGGACCAAAGACACTATTTTAAGTTTGAAAACTTGTTTTTGATTTAAGATTGTAACCAAAAGACAAAATTTAAAAGGGGTTTAAACAAGAGGCCCATGGGCCTTGACACTCACCTGAGGGAATGTCCAAAAACTTGCAAAAAACTTAATCACAAAAACTTTACAAAATTCCTCAAGTTTGGAAATCCGGCAATAATTAATCAGAAATATCTAGTCACATTTCATTTATAAATAGCTTACCGTATATGCATGATTTAAATAGTACAATGAATAATTTCTAAATAATGATTTTGACCTTTGAACATATGAACTTGAACCTTATATCAAAATGGCCGTATATTAATACCTACATTATTCTAATATAAATGCTTGTACAAAAAGTTAATGGTTTTCAAGATAATTAACAATTTCAGTATTCTTCTAGAGATATGACCTTGAACTTTCAACATATGAACTTGATCCATATATCAAAATGATTGTCATATCAATACCTACAATATTCTAATATACATGCCTATAAAAAAGTTAATAGTTTTCAAGATAATTAACAGTTTCAGTACACTTATGCAGCTATAACCTTGACCTTTGAACTTATGACCTTGAACCATATATCAAAATGATCATCATATCTATACTTACAATATTCTAATATAACATGCCTAAATAAAAAATTCAATGTTTTCAAGATAATTCACAATTTCAAGTACACATATGCAGCTATGACCTTCACCTTTCAACATATGACCTTGAACCATATATCAAAATGATTGTCAAATCAGTACCTACAATATTCTAATATACATGCCTTTATAAAAAGTTAACAGTTTTCAAGCTTATGCACAATTTTAGTATTTAAAGCAAAAAATAACATTTCAGGGGCAACAACTCCTACATGAATTATCATATAGTTACGAAACTTGGTACCTTTTTAAATTTTGTCATGGGAACATTTTGACAATGTTTTGAATTCCTATATCTCTTAATATTTGCAAAAAATTGCCTAAACCTGCATAAATCACAAATAAGGTCATGACTTGATTTGTGACCTTGATCCTATTTTAAAGGTCATTTCAAAAGTCAAAACTGAAAACCCCAAGTCATTATCTGTTCAAATAGTCAAGTTATAACAATTTGAAGCCATTTGACAAAATTTTTAAAATTAAACGCAACAAGAGGCCCAAAAGGGCCTGTGGAGCTCAACTGACAAAAATGGTTCTTGTGCCTCCATTTATATAAACTCGGTACAGGGACTTGAGCTGATGTAAAATGCTAAATATAAAAGCTGTAGGCCTTACAGTTTCAGAAAAGAATATTTTTAAATTTGACTTCCCATATAAGTATATATAGATACAGTGAAACCTGTCTATAAAGGCCACTCAAGGGATGTGGCCAAAGTGGCCTTTATAGACAAGTTCTATCAAGGATCATCAAAAATTATTATCTGAATTGTTCTTTATCATTTTATTTTAGTAACCAAATTAAACTGAATAGTGCTAACCATGCTAAACAAAAATATGTCTAAATGGTTGATTGTTCTATTCTCTCTCTATTTATTTATTTATTTATTTATATATTTGTTTTTTGCTATGTATAGGGGTGTTGCATAGTAAAGTTTTATCCTTAGAACGCCTACACCTGTACCAACATAATTGGGTCACTTCAGACCCACATCACACTCTTGCTAATTCAAACTTCAAAGAAAGTTGTTACATTATGAATTACATGGTTTAGTGATCAGAGAAGTGATTATCTGTGTCATATGTAACTGTCAAATTTACTGTTTACATATTGTTAATAAAAATAACAATTTTTTTTTTTCTGGTGCCGAATTCAATCGTAGTCCATGTGGAATTGAATATAAATCGGTGCCGAAAATATATCATTGCCAAATGACTTTTTACACTGGTGCCGAAATGACTTGAAATCACACTTTGGTACGATTTCCAAACTAATGAAATTTATGTCCGTTAGCGGTAGAACGGCAAACACGGTTTCTTGCACAAGATACATTTGCTTCATATATATAGTCTGATAACACAGCTTTGATTAAATTGATTTGTGTTCGTCCAGCACCATAACTTCCGCTAGTTTCCTAATACTTAATTTCCCTTTTTCAGATTTATTTAACAATTCTACTCGCTGTTAGTCAATGCATTCCATTTACTATGGCCAAATGAAAAAACAACATCAAATATTATTGCATGTAAAAAAAAAAATATAAAAAAATGTCAATGTAAGCTTTACTCAATATGGCTGCTTAGATAAATATAAACAGAATTGCATTATGGGATTTTTTGTTTTATGCCGACTGGTTCCAGAAATTTCCGGAAACTGATGAAGTTTTGTAAACATTGCAAATGGCAGCTATAGACAATTCTGTTGAAGCTTGGGGTTGGAAAAATTTTGGCCGTCGGCCTCTTAAGACGGTGACCGCTATATAGAGGTGAAATAAAGAGCAAAATTCATCGGGGGGAATAAGATATGGCCGTTATAGACAAGTGGCCGCAAACACAAGTTAGACTGTATATGCACCCCTGGGTGGGACCAAAAATGGCCCAGAGGCCTTTATTTGTACAAACCTGGTAAAGGGACTTGAGCTTATTGTGAAAGCTTTAAGCCTTACAGTTTCAGAGAAGAAGATTTTTAAATTTGATTTCCCATATATGCATATGTAGATATATTGGCCCTTGGGGTGGGACCAAAAATGGCCCAGGGGCCACCATTTGTATAAACCTGGTAAAGGGACTTGAGCTGATATTAAATGCCGAATATAAAAGCATTATGCCTAACAGTTTCAGAGAGGAAAATTTTTAAACTTGATTTCCAATATATGCATATGCAGATATATGAACCCCTGGGGTGGGGCCAAAAATGGACCAGGGGCCACCATTTGTACAAACTTGGTAAAGGGCCTCAAGCTGATATTAACTGCCAAATATGAAAGCTTAAGGCTTCATGATTTCAGAGAAGAAATTTTCAAAGTCGATATCTCATTTTAAGCCATATATGCATATGCAGATATAAAGACCCCTGGTTTGGGGCCGAAAATAGACTGAGGGCCACCATATGTACAAACTTAATAAAGGGTCTCAAGATGATATTAACTGCCAAATATGAAAGCTTAAGGCTTCATGGTTTCAGAGAAGAAGATTTTCAAAGTTGATATTTCACTATAAGCCATATATGCATATGCAGATATATGGACCCCTGGGATCGGGCCAAAACTGGACCGGGGGCCACCATTTGTACAAACTTGGAAAAGGGCCTCAAGCTGATATTAAATGCCAAATATGAAAGCTTAAGGCTTCATGGTTTCAGAGAAGAAGATTTTCAAAGTTGATATCCCATTATAAGCCATATATGCATATGCAGATATATGGACCCCTTGGGTGGGGCTGAAAATGAACCGAGGACCACCATTCAAACAAACTTGGTAAAGGGGCTCAAGCTGACATTAACTGCCAAATATGAAAGCTTAAAGCTTCATGGTTTCAGAGAAATAGATTTTCAACTTTGCTTAAAGCTTCATGGTTTCAGAGAAATAGATTTTCAAAGTTGATATCTCATTATAAGCCATACATGTATATACATATGCAGATATATGGACCCCTGGGGTGGGGCTGAAAATGGACCGAGGGCCACCATTTGTAAAAACTTGGTAAAGGGCCTCAAGCTGATATTAACTGCCAAATATGAAAGCTTAAACTTTCATGGTTTCAGAGAAGAAGATTTTCAAAGTTGATATCTCATTATAAGCCATATATGCATATGCAGATATATGGACCCCTGGGGTGGGGCCGAAAATGGACCGAGGGCCACCATTTGTACAAACTTGGTAAAGGGCCTCAAGCTGATATTAACTGCCAAATATGAAAGCTTAAGGCTTCCTGGTTTCAGAGAAGAAGATTTTCAAAGTTGATTTTCCATTATAAGCCATATATGCATATGCAGATATATGGACCCCTGGGGTTGGGCCAAAAATAGACAGGGGGCCACCATTTGTACAAACTTGCTCAAGGGGCTCAAGCTGATATTAACTGCCAAATATGAAAGCTGAAGGCTTCATGGTTTCAGAGAAGAAGATTTTCAAAGTTGATTTTCCATTATAAGCCATATATGCATATGCAGATATATGGACCCCTGGGGTTGGGCCAAAAATAGACCGGGGGCCACCATTTGTACAAACTTGGTTAAGGGGCTCAAGCTGATATTAACTGCCAAATATGAAAGCTGAAGGCATCATGGTTTCAGAGGAGAAGATTTTCAAAGTTGATATCTCATTATAAGCCTTATTTTCACTTTTTACGAAGTATGACAGAAAAACGCTAAAAACGCGTAACCTAGTTTTTGACAGAATTTCACGAAATGTAAAACCTGTATGTTTAAGGGTGTCTAGAAGCTAATTATCACATAAGATTTTGCATATAACCTATGGTTTCAGAGAAGAAGCTTATTTTAGGTTTTTTGCATTCTAGATCGCTGTGACCTACTTTTGGTTGCCATGGAAACCAATTGTACAAATTTTCATCTACTTCTTCTAGGGATCATTCCTGCAAGGTTTTGTTAAAATTGGACCAATAGTTTTTTGAGTTTTTGCTGTTAACGGACGGACGCACGCACGCACGCATCATGCCATAAGCTCTTTTGGCTTTAGCCAGTTGAGCTAAAAATGCGTTACCCATTTTTCGACCAAATTTATGAAATGAACAAACTACAGGCTTAAGACCCTAGTGAAGCAAAATAAGACATCAGATTTTTTCTCTCATCATCGGTTTCAGAGAAGATTTTGAAAGATTTTTGGACCCCTAGGTCACCTTGACCTAGTTTTGGTAGCCATGGCAACACCATAAACAAATCTGAATTGCACCAGCCCATAAATGCTTCTGACCAAGTATCATTGAAATCTGTCCAGCAGTTTTAGAGAAGTCAAAAATAGGTGTTAACAACGCACACATGCACGCACATGCACACACCGCCCCATGTCATAAGCTCATATGACCTTTCGGTTAGTAGCGCTGAAAAATGAAACAAACATACATTACTATGTATTTCAGTTCAACCTTATGCTATCAATATCTACAAGGGTTCATTGATAAAATTAATCAAAACTCATGTACAGATGCTTCATATGACTTAAATTTGTACTCCAGTAAGTGCCCCTGTCTGGACCTAAGCAAGATTGCTAATAGAGCATCTGAATGATTATTAAAACTTGGATGCATTCTATTCAAGAAACACAAAAATGTCTGTTTGAGGAAATTAGAAAGCAGAAGTAAACTTTTTGGGTTTTAACTGACCTACATGTACCACCTACATTTAACTTTAAATACTTATTAATCACTCTTTTGATTTCTATTTAAATAACATGCAAACTTAACAAAATTAAATAAATTAAAATTATACAGAACTTGAGAAAAAATATGTGAAATAAAAAGAACACAAAGAGAAGCAGCCTGTAGCAAGAACAGGTTACCTTTCATTAATAGGGTTTGATCATCAGAATACACACCCAGAAAACTCTGGTTTCGTGTATTTAAATTTGTCTCAAATGCAGAATTCTTTACACCAGAGCTGTGTTGCCCATAAGAGGAATCCAGTGACGGTATTATTCCTGTATTGTGAACATACTGGCTTTGGCTGTAATAAAAAAGAAACATTATCTAAATACTTCAACATCCTAAAGCAAGGTACAGCTTAATTAAGAAAACTGATGGCGGAATGTAAAACTTAAAACTTAATTTTGATCCAGACGAACTTAAAATAATTGTCAAGTTTAAAGCTGCATAAAGTTTACCTATGCATAATATATAAACAGCACATTTTTTTCTTAACTATGTATGAAAAACGTAATACTTGGTTCCATGATAAATGATAAAACTTATACTTATGTTAAACTCATAAGAAACCTGCTAGTATGATCTACCAAAGGTCTTATTTTAGTGCATAGATCATATGATTCTGAAAATGAGGCAATGTCAACAAACACAGTAAAGAAGCGTGTTCAAGAGCAATGCAGTGAATATGTCATGAGTATCCAAGCCAAACTGCAGTGCTTCAGAGTTAGAATTATTTTTAAAGACACTTCCTGTTTATGCTGTCTAATTTTTTAGGATAATCTGAAGAACGTGTGTTTTAGATCTAACATCGTTCATATTTTAGTGTGCCTGCTGGGGTACACAGAGTATGCATCATTTTTAAAAATTATGCAGGATTAATGCAGGCGCACTGACAATCTGAAGCACTGAAACTGCTGTTTTGTTTGTAGCAGTTTTTCCATCTGAGTCCGACCAATTCGAATCCTTGGAGTGTTTGGCCTTTGTTCATTTCTTTGCAGGATCTGTTGTCATTTTCAAACAAACACATTTTCTTTCTGCCAGTGACACTGTTTACATACATATAGAACTTTTGTGCATGGTCCAAACTGATAAATAACATATCATGCTGCCTCATTTTTTTAGAATTTTCATTTACTGTGGGTTAATAAGAGTGAACCTTAGAAAATGAACCACAAAAATTGCAATAACAACCAATTTATATAGATAAAAAAATATTTTTAAAAGTTAATTATTTTTTTTATAAATGGGTAAATGTAATGCAGCTTTAAACAGTAGTTTCAATGGATTTTGGGTAAAACACCAAGCATTTCAAGCATGCAATATGTATATTGTTGTGTTTTAATAACATTGGATTGATGCAATAGATTCTAATTTCACTTATTTGAACCCCCCACCCCATTTTTCCAATCTAAAACCAAGACCCTTTAACTCTGAATAACCAAAGTTTTACTGCAATTGTGTAGGGATTAGATGTTCCAGTTTACATGTATGTAAAGAACTAATCATTTATGCTGAAAAGAACTTACTCATAACAAATAATTCTGATTGTCTATAACTATATTACCTGCTGGAAAACTGACTTTCCACACTATTTCCCTGTGAATAAACTATATTCTGATGAGGATCTGACAAAACAGGATGATTTGGTTGTTGCTGATGCATAGATGGAGTAAAAATATTCTGGGAATACTTTGTGGCTGCCTGAAAGTTCTGAAAGCCTGAAGATGGTGGAGTGGAACTGACTCTATAAGAAGAAGGATAAGGTCCTTGTGGTGACACATTTAATGGTGGAGTTGTGGCTCTAAAATGATGTCCATGTGAAGTTGGAACATATGATAAAGGTTGTGGTGGTGGTGTCTGGGATCTGGCAACATTCTGTTGTTGAGGATATGGGGTATACTGTCTGAAGCCATGTTGTTTAGGTATAAATTCTGATACGTTTATACCTATGAATATAAAATGAAACATCAATTCAATTTTTTACATATATGTTGCATATTTAACATATAACATTTTAACATCATAACACTTCGGAAAAACTTGCTTTATATGTTTAATTTGTAAGTTGCAGTGTGTGTGTGTGTGTGTGTGTGTGTGTGTGTGTGTCTATAAATGTGAAAAGATTGACTAATTTAACTAAATAAACTAAATAATGTTATTTATGCAAATTAAACCTTGCAGAAGCACTCTTTTTTTCTTTTTGTACATTAATTTGTTTTGTGCATGTCTTTATTGTATAATCATAGTTTACCTCCTGGGCAGTATCTATTTTAACATACCCTGTGGTGACACTGGAAAATAAACACCATATGAGCCTGGTGATGTTGATTGCTGATATGGTGGAAGTGTAGCTGCTGGTAATTGTGGATGTCCTGACCTGACAGGTACTTCAGCTGCAAAGCGGTATACTGGTATCCCAGGAGAGGTCATTGCTGGTTCATGTTAAGAAGCCTGAAATATATAAGTATTACAATCAGATTCACTATTAAAACAGTGACATACAGCGGTTTCAATAGAAGCCGACGGCCGACGAAAAGCGTCGGCTACTTTGTCAGTTTTGAGCAGTACACGTCGGCTACTTTCACTTTAGTTACGGTAGAAAGACTAAGTGTTTAACCCTCTTTACTTTACTATCCAAATCGGTTCCCATGCGTTACTTGAAATGATCATTTAGACGTTTAATTGTAATAATAAAAATGCCCTTAAATGTGCGTTTTAAAGATCGAGATGTGGTCCTTGGTAATGCATAAAAAGTGTAGCGTAAATGGAAGCTATAGTATGGGAATTGCGGGTTAGTTCCTGTTTTGACGTCTACACATTCTAGACTACACATCGTCTCATTTATGAATGATGAAACGGCGGGCAACGTTACTCGACTTTTGGGGGAAAAGAAGTAAAGACAGTGATGGTACATAATTATTACCAAACACCCCTCTAAAAATGCTTGATTACACTTAACGTTATGAACAGTCGGGATGGGTGAAGATGCGAGTGGGAGCCGGTAGAGTTGACGTTTATTGGATCCTTAAAAATTTACTGAATAAAAACATTTATCTGTTACACGAGTTTTTGTTTCTGTTGTTTTTGTTTGTTTGATTTTTTATTTTATACTACAGAATCGGCGACATCCCCCGCTATATATGGATTATTTTTTCACCAAAAAGAGTTCATTGAATTTTTGAAAAAATGATTGGTTAATTTTTCTACTATGTTAATGCAAAAAATGCAGTGGAATGCACCATTTTCAATTTAAAATTTAAAAATTTTCCGGGGGAGGACACCCACCGCCAGAGGGGGACACATCCCCCTCCGCACCTCCCCCTCACACAGTGCCTCGTGCTTTGCGCGAAGATGGACCCTCATGCTGGCTACTTTTTCAACACTGTCTGCTACTTCAAAATCTACTGAAAGGGCTGGACATAAAATATGTTATTATTCAAAACAAAGAATTGTTGTTTCACCAATGTTCACAAAGTTGAAGCATTCCTTATACATCAGATTTTGCTACACTGCATATTAGTGAATCAACCCGAGGCAAACTGGCATTTGGGCAAATGACTGAGTGCAAGCAGTTTATTCAGGCAAAATGACCTGGCCCAAGGTTTCACAATACTCCCTCACCTAGCATTTTCTCTTTCTTAAATTCAGCTTTTTTAAGTAATGTCATTTGGAACTATGGATGAAACATTTTTGAATACCTAAATTAAGATGTTATACCTTGAAGTGATCTTCAAAATGGCACTCAACTTCTAATAGTTCTATATATCTTAACAAATAGTAAAATTATTAAAGCTGCATTAAGTTTTCCTATGCATAAGGTACAGACAGTGCATTTTCGATAACTATGCCTCTAACAAAAAATGTAATACTTGGTTTCATGATAAAACCTTTACTTTAGTGAAAATCATGGAAAAACTAATAAGAGTGAACTTGAGAAAATGAATTTAATAATAACCAATTTATATTGTTAAAAAATAATTTTAAAAATTAATCTTTTTCAAATAATAGGTAAACTTAATGCAGATTTAGGAATCGATTTCAAATTTGTTAAATTTAATTTAAGGAAAATCTTAGTTAAGAAATTATTATGAAATGGAGGCCGGGACACATTAAACAATAAATGTATATTTTGATCAATTTTGTGGATATCTGATATGACAAACTGCCACACATCAAGTTGTTACAGCAGTAATGTTTAAGTATAACATATTACTGTTAGAGTCACTGTGATTATGGCAGTGAATTATGCTTGATTTTACAGAAAACTCAATAAATTTGAATTAAGTTTGGTATTTATTAAGTTTACTCGGTAAAGTCATAACGTAAAATAGTTATGTGCAGCAATGATTAACAAAGTAAGTTGCTGCTATGTTGATTTTACATGTTAAAAAACAAGGCATCAGTGGATTCATTTCCACATATGAAGTAGTGTCACCAAGCGCATCACCTTTCTACAGAAATACTTTAAGGTAACTGTAGATACAGAGAAAAATCATTTTTATTGAGTTTTCTCTAAAAATTAAGCATAATCCACTTTCATAAACATGTAGTGACCCTAACTGTAAATACTGATCTATTGATAATATCCTATAAAACTGTAATAATACAAAAAGGTGTATAAAATGAGAAATCTACCTAGTTTCACTGAAAATTCTGACCTCAACAGAAAACAAGTTAAACAGCTGCACCAAAAATTAACACTGATAAATCATTATCTAAAATATATTTAGTTCCTGTAAAAATTTTGTCCCAAATTGCAATATTAAATGAGGAACCGACTTTAAAAAAAAATCACTCTGCAAAATTTTGGCATCTGTGACTGCAGAAGTTTTGCTGCATCAATAGTTTAGTCTATATTTCAAAATTAATAATTGAGAGAGAGAAAGAGAGAGAGAGAGAGAGAGAGAGAGAGAGAGAGAGAGAGAGAGAGAGAGAGAGAGAGATTATTAAATTAAGACATATCCAAGTCTGGTTAGTGTATATGTATAAAATACCACAAAATATTTTGTGACAAGAATTAGTGTAAATAATTCAAAATGTCGAGTGTCGGTGAGGCAGTGAAGATAAAAATGTTTCGACAGTTCGCCGGTTAGCAATATTAATGGTTAGCTAAATTTATACAGAATTTAGGTTTCTAGTTTGTCACACAATTTTCGGCATATTTACCTCCTTCCTTCAGAATTTGGAGAGTCTTCAAACTTTCAGAGGTCGTTATGAATATAAAATTAAATCACTGAGTGTTAAAGCTTACCGGTAGATCTATTTACAGATGAAGATGACCACGCCAAGTAAAAAAAAACAGGTTCAAAGTGGTCCAACCTGCAGGGCATATTCTAGGAAAAATTATTGACCATGCTCATCGATGAAAACTTTTTAAAACATAACTTGATAAAAAGATATTTTCTTTCGATGAACAAAAACTCTCCATGTACTGAGTGTTTTTTAAATCCCAAATGACTACAGTCATAACCCTTCAATATTTCTGGAAAAGTTAGTTGAATTTAGCGGTCCAATATTCACACCGGAAGTGAGTAGGCAAACACAAAGTAGTACGCAAGTTTTAAAGTTTCTACATAACAGTTAAAAATTTCATTTATTCTATTTTTACATTATTTGGAGGTTCCACGTGTAATTCAAATAAAAATTTTGATAAAAAATTGAATAAAAGAAAAATTCTCAAAAACTATGTTGTCAGTCATTTCCCGCCAAAAGTCAATTCAATGTTTACAAAAACGGTCATTGGTCTGACACGCCTTCAAAACTTAACAATCAGGGACTAGTTGATACCATAATCAGTTTATTAGACACAAGGGTTTCCTTTTGTTAAAAATTTTTCTTTATCTATTATGATTATTATTACCTTTTTAAAAAATATTTTCCAAAAGAAACCAGTTTTAATTACTAAAACAAATGCTAAGTACTGCTTCAAGTTCAAAATAGAAGTTCTTAAAACTCAAGGGACGCGGCGCGTTTTATATATAGATCTATATATATATATATATATATATATATATATATATATATATATATATATATTAAAAATTCATATTCTAGGATATAAAATGAAACCATTAAATCTGTTATTCATTGCTTTTTAAAGTAAGCTTTAAAATCGATTAAAGGATATGTGTTAACTAGAATCTAACCGTAATTTAATTGTGTTATAAATGACTGTCATAATTTAATACATTTTTTAACTTGGTGATGTATTTCACAATAAAATTGAAAAAAAAAATGCATAGTGACAAATATATGCATAAGTGAATTTCTTAATATACTATGCAACAAGATCATATTTAACAACATTGTTGCCAACATGTTGATAAAATGTAATACAGAAAAAAGTCATGAAATGATATTCCCACACTCATCTTGCAAGAAAAATAACAATAAATAGAAAAGAAAAATAACAATAAATAGAAAATATACCTGAACTATAAGCATGGAAATAAAGTGAAACTGTAGAGGCCCCTATAAAATTAGAAAGTCTTTGTTATAACACATTGATTTAATTTGATTTCATTTATTTAATGGGGTTTTACGTCCCAGTCAAGAGTATTTCACTTACATTGAGATGTCACCAGCTATAGGTGAAGTGACATAAAGGTTATACCATAAGTTTAGGACATCAGATTAGATTAATTGTTTAATAGAAAATTGGTCAAGTGAGCAATGGGGCCTTTTGTTTTATTATCAAATATATCATGCATTGTTAGTTATATAACAAAGAGCATTTGTTATCAACATGGTGCAGCAATCTGCAGATTAAATTGTGCATGTGTTCATGCTGCATAATGTTTATGGTATTATCTAAATCATCGTAATAATATACTTACTCTAACCTAGTACAGCTTTTCTGAATTTTTTTTTTTTTTTTGTTATTATTAGATACCCAAGCTGACCATTTTTCATTGTTGATGTCTTGCTTATATTGATAAAAATGAAAGAATTAATTAAAGCCAGGATTTAATGCATTTTTGCAATTTTTTTTATTAAAACAAATTCTTTTCCAGGAAAGGTATAATAGTGATTGGTGAGCCCTGAAACCTAGAAGTTTCATGTTTCATTACAGGATCGTCCTTCAGGAATTGAGGTATACACATTAAAAGTATTTTGTAATGTTTTGATTGTGAAAAATCAATAAAATTGTTGCTTAAGAAGATCAAATTTGGATTTGTTCCACACTAACAATGCAGGTCTTAAAAGACATGTTTACCCAGTCTGCCTGTTGAAACTAGTTAGAGATGCCATTTATGAAGATTTACTTGTCATTTTCATACATAAAGAAAAAAATGTTTCCAGTGTTGGACACTTCTTATACTTAAAACACTTGTCATCAGTATTCAAGACAAAGGTGGTTCAGTCTCGGATACTTTCATCTTTTATACTCAAAACAGAGCGTTTCCAGGGTCAGACACCTCATTATCCTAATCACCACTGAAGTGTTTTTAGTGTTAAACACTGGTAATTATCATGCAGAGAACAAAAATGTTTTAAGTTCTCAGAGTGAGAATTTAGCTCATTATCATTAACATTGGTTATTATCATGCTGAGAACAAAAGGATTTTTAGTGTTGTACACTTTCATCTTACTGAAAATTGGTTTTCAGAGTGAGAAAGCACATTATCCTAAAGAAAACTACCAGATAATATGTTTTCAGTCTTGGACCGAGTTTTCAGTTAAAACAAAAAGGTTTTCAGTAACTCTTAAGTCATCATCATACTCAAAAAGTGTTTTCAATGTCAGATACTTGAAAATCCTAAGGATGAGGGGCTGTATTAATGGTTTTTGATGCCACAGTCAAAATTCTTTCACTTATATCAAAACAGTTCTTTGATGGTGGAGGAAACTGTTGTACCAAGAAAAACCCAGCAAATTTTCACAAGCAATTTGACAAGCTTGTTTACACTAGGATATGTCCTGAGTAAGATGAATACCTTGGCAGTGAGAGGCATTATTATTTATAGATTGGGGCTTTAGACCACTTGACTAATGAGGCCCCTGAAATCCTAAGAACATAACTCTCATAATTTACATTTCTCACGTCTTGTGTAGCTTTCTTGTGATGAGACCAAAAATATAGACTTCTAGTGCCACAGTAAGGCACTTGCTTCTCATTGTGAAAAGCCCATTGCTGAGTTACAATTTCTGCTTTTTTGTGCAAACTGGCAACATGATGATATGAATAATCTTGGTTAGGATGTAAATTCTGTCATCTGATAATCAATCAACATTCTCAAAAAAAAAAAAAAATATATATATATATATATAATTATATAGATATGTCAAATATTCAAACAACATTCTAGTTACAATATGGCTAAAACTGTAAAGACAAGACATATCATGTCACGATATTCTTGTTAATTGTTTGTGTCGTAGATGCAAGTAAGGTTATAATTTATTATGATCTGTATACATTTGTACAAAATATTTCAAATCTGAAAAAATAAATTGGTGATTTGTTTAGTTTTTATAAATTTACCAAAAATTTCCAATACACAAGTGTTTTTTTATGAACAAATTGTCTCATTTGCTCTGTTTAAGGACAAATTAGACAAATTTTGGATGACATCTATAGTAAAATATAGTAAGCAGAAGGATTTGAGAGGCTGACTATAAATATCAACTGTTATGTGAGCCCTCTCACATTTCCCTCTGCCTTTATATGGAATGGTCTGTTTTCTTCTTAGGTGTAAACATTAGAGTCTTATCAGTTTTTCATGTTCTGGATCAGTACATTTATATGCAGGGGTGATTGACTGCACCTTTCAGATAAATCAAATCAATTTGAAACTTTAAGAAATTATCATTTTGAATATTTTAAGAATTTTTAAATTCTAATTAAACTCATTGGTTTTTAGAAATAAAATTTCTTTTAATTTCAGTATGATTGTTATATGGATGGCACAGTTACATCTAAGATGGGATGCTGACTTCCCCAAGTTAATGAAGATAAGGGTCTCTGTATGAGAACCAATGCTGTAATCTGGTTGTGTACAACCTTTCATCTGTACTCATTCCACTTATCCACCTCTTCTTACTACATTCCAGCAGCAAGCTTACTATCTGGCGGCCATTTTTGTTTTTCGACGTTTCTAGGTATGAATATTGGTTGATATATATTTTATTTGATTCACACCAAATTTTACATGTTATAAATCTTAATTTATGTTATTATGATAGTGCAACACATAATCCGCTTGCATTTTTCTTAAATCATCAAATTTCTTATCCATCACCTTGTCGAATTTAACTCTTTTGACATTTATGATCACCCTCCCCTCCCCTTACAGGCTAGCCCCTTCCAACATCCCAAATACTCATTTTAATAGACCATTCACTGAAAATGAAAGGGTGTTTAGCTATCCAGAAATATTTTGCTGTGAAACCACTTTTTAATATTGTTTGTTTTCAAATTGAATTTTGATGTACATGTATTTAAAAAAAGTGAAATTAAATGACATTTTCCATAATATTTTGAATTCATTTTGAAACATAAAACTGAAACGCAAAATATACATCAGATATTTACAGCTTTTGAAATTAGTGATATATTCATAATTTTGACATAAGCTTGATAAAATTGATTTGAAAAAAAAAAATTGATGTGTTGCATTTTTATAACAAGATTGAATTAATTAGTTGCATGATTTGTTAATCTGATCCCTGTATGATCTGATAGATGTTGATCAATATATACACAGATCAGTTGACTGTTAATGAGACATAAGTAATTAGTAACAGCTGTTTTATAGGGGTACCTACTGATGATAGAGGGGGGATATTATTTGTGGTAGTAGAGGTAGATCCTTTATTGTTTTTAGTCTTGTACTACTTAATGTTTAACGATTATATTTGACATTTTACTTGAAATATTTTTATCTCATAAAAAGCAACTTGATGCCTGAAAATATTTTATTTAAATAAAGTGTGTAAAAACCTATAAAATGTGCTCATGTGTATTGATAACTTTTACCGATGATGGATTATGTATGTATAGCTCCAATCAAACTTAAGATGATAATGTTTTGGTTAATTTTATTGCAATAAAACACGCTATTGCAAGCACCACTATATAAAGACCACCTTTCCATAAAAAACATTGCTTGATATTTCAGACCTCTGGTGAATATATAATATGTATCTGTCAGATCCCATTAGTGGTCTTTATATACAGGTTTTACTGTTGTTTGGTTCTGGCCAGTCAAACCATTATCCATTGTTGAAAAATTGTATTTTCAAGTAACTTTTATTTCCTGGTTTTATTTTTTAATATGGATTAAAATAATGTTACTTCTTTTTGTTTTAATTATTGTCACAATCTTGTCTATTTACTTTGGGATGGTGTGAGGATTAAGTTCTGGTCTGACCCTGCATTTTTAGCTGGAAGCTCAGATGTAGGTATTGATATGGCAATCATTTTATATGTTGCTCATGTTTTTAGGTTCAAAGGTCAAGAAGACCTAAGAAGACCGACATTGTTATTTATCTTGAAAACTAATAACTATTTATAGGCATATATCATTTTAATATATGGTTCAAGATCATTGGTTTAAGGAGGTCAAGTTTATAGCTGCATAAGTACGCTGAAATGGTTAATTCATTTTACTTTAGGTACTACATGCATTTTAGCTATTTATAAATTAACCATTATTTCTTTTTAAGTATTGCAGCAGTTTCAAACTTTGGGAAAAATTGAAAAGTTTCTGTAATTACAGTTCTATTGCACTTTGCAAACAATTTTGGACATATCCATAGGTGAGCATTTAGACCTTGAAGATTACCCACACTATCATTGAGATTCATTGAACATAATTAAATACAGTTTATATTGGATTTGCTTCAATTCATTCCTGGATATCTGTTTAAAATATTAATTAAGGTATCTCTGACAATGTTGATTTGCTTCAAACATATCTAATGCCAACCTTTTAATTCAACTTCATAAAACATTGGAAAGGCATATACAATTAGCTATTTGTTTTACATATGTACATTTAATTTTTTTATTCTAAACATGACAGTATTGCTCATTTCCTACCAGAGATATTGCTTTAAAGCTCTAAAATCCATATTAAATTGTCTCCCTTGTAAAAGTAAAATTTTAATATAGTGAATCTATTATTACCAGTATGCTATCAGCATGCATGGATTGTCACATGTAATTTTTTTCATTTGTAAATTTTATTGTACTACTCATGTATTTAATTTTAAATTTTTGCATTAATAATACAATTAGTCATTCAATTTCCAACTCCAGATTGGGAATAAAGCTATAAATTCTAATCTTGACATGTTCTTTGGAATATTTTAAGTAATGGTTATGAAAAAGAAAATAGATCTTCCTTTTAAAAGTTTTATAAAGTTAGTTTGAATTTTAAAAGAAGGAAATAGAGAGTTCTGATAACAACATCCTTACAGTTTTGATAGATAATTTTAAGATAATTTTAATCTACTTAGTAAAACTCTCTGCCATCTTAACATCATATGTTGAAGTAATTTTATGTTCTATTACATTTCATTAAGTAACATACACAATGTAGATCAAGTTTCATTTAGTCCGTCTTCAAATTTTAACTCATCAATTAGAAGAGTTTAGATAATCTACTAAAACACCCACTCTTGCTACAGACATCCTGAGTTGGAGTCCAGGACTTTTTCACTAAGAGAATGTAGAGCCATGTGTTGTTTATGTAATGCAAAAACTAGTTCAATATTGTATATATGTTAGATATAATGGATCTTCAATCTTCTCTCATCTAACTATAAACATTTGTCAGTGATTGCTGCATCTTGTTATTTTCCTAACTACTACCTCACACTATAAGAGACTGGTTACCTTGGAGATGTAAAAAAAGACAAGATATAAGAGTTTTACATAAATATATATTATCCTATGTTGATGGACACCTGTATCTTGTTAAGTTATCCCATTTTGTTCTGGGCACTATGACTTACAAGAGCTAGGACCTTATTGTAACATATATATATATATATATATATATATATATATATATATATATATATATATATATATATATATATATTGATGCTTAATAGTCTGGTTTGGATTAATTTATAGGTGTGAGTATACCTAGAAACTAAATGAAGAATTTGATACAATATTCTCACACATGTGTTTGATGTCATTTAATAAAAAAGAAGCTGTCATTACCATGTTATAAACATAATCGACAGTAAAGCCATGTTCCTACATCATTTATTTCTCTGTTAACTCTTGGATCTAAAAAGGTCTTTCCAGACTTATATAAGAAATGGAATTTAAAACTTTTGAAAAATCTGAGGCAGTAAGGGAGATTGAAAGTATCCAAAGTGCTTTAAAATGAAGTTTTATTATATATATAAAGAAAGGAAAATGTTTGGTAATAACCTTCATTTAACAGAATATACATGTAATGTGTTACCAGTAGTTTGTTATTTGGTCTGGATTTCAGATAAGATGCCTTATATCAATTAAAGATCATTGAGGTTCATACAGTATGATATTGCATTGCATTTCCACTAAACGATTTCATTTGCTTTCGATATAGAATTGCACAAGTTTAAATTTCTATTTAAAAAATTTTGCTTCTCAAGGGAATTCACAGTGTTTAACCATTTTTGTTATCTATTAATTTGAACACACAATTACTAGCATTATAGGGAACCCCATTTACATTTAAAAATGTCTAAAGTATAATGTTTTGTAAGACAAATACCAATAGGTGAGCATTATCAGGAAAGATCGGAGAATCTATGAGCCTATAAATAAGAACCATTAACTAACCCCAAACACCTTCCAATTAGTAGTTTTTGATCAATGTTGTAATGACCTGATTATGAAAATTCCTAGTACCTGGTAATGTAGGCTATGTACTGGCCTGTGTTGTAGCTCAATTGGTAAGGTACAAAGTTGCTGGTGGTCAGTGTACCACTTTGAATTAATTTGACTGGATATTTTGTCAATGTCAAACACTTTTAAGGGGAACTTTGAAAGATTTACTACATGTGAGAAAAAAGTAGTCTAGTGGTCTGTGGTCTGAAGGGCAGTTTATTTGGTGGAGGACCTTATTGTGAGAGGTCCTCTAGTGGTCTGTGGTCTAATGGGCAGTTTATTTGGTGGAGGACCTTATTGTGAGAGGTCCTCTAGTGGTCTGTGGTCTGAAGGGCAGTTTATTTGGTGGAGGACCTTATTGTGAGAGGTCCTAGTTTCCATTATGCTCCATTACTGAATTTTGTTCTTCCACCTGGTTCAGGTACAGTGAAGTCCAGAAATTAAGATTATTTAAGTGTGTGTGTGTGTGTGTGTGTGTGTGTGTGTGTGTGTGTGTGTGTGTGTGTGTGTGATTAATCTGATCATTTTAAGTCATTCTACGTATTCTTTGTGAGTCAGTGCTAACAAACAGTTTCAAAAGGTTTTTGTTTTTGCAACAATTGAGGAAGTTTACCAAAAATTCTTTAGCTTTTGATCATGAGTTAAAATTTTAAGAAAATGATTCATATTTACATTTGACATACTACAGCCTTAAATTAAACTTGATTCTAAAAATAGTAAGCATGTTGTTAAGTTTAGAACATTTCAAGTAATCAAACTTTCCTAAAATATATTATGTCTATCATACATAGGCATGTTGTAAATTCTGTACTGGCTTTTACTATTTTCCCATAGAATTTGACTTTATTTTAGATGTTTGGTGTTGAACAAGTTTTCATCTCTATAATAATAATGCTAAGATAAGAAATATGTATTGTTGTGTTTATGTCAAATTTTACTGCATGAATTTTTCATACAATCATGGATGGGAGGCTGAAACAATACCATTTTCAATACAGGTACCATGTAATTAGTTATATGTGTAAAACATTATACTACTTTAACCTTTTTCCTGTTTATAACTGATATTTTAAGTAAATTGTATTTAACTTTTGAAGAGTTTCAGTGAAAAATTCAAAATTCAAAAATTAACATAAAAAATCTGATTTAAGTCCCACATACAAAACAATTTAATTTCTAGTCCTTTTGAAACAATGAAAAAAGTCAGTCAGCTTACTTGCTGAAGGTCAGTGTTTTCTTTAATTTTTTTACCATATCAGAACTGAAATTTTGATACAAGTGAATAATCTTTATCAGTGTTCAGAAGAGCAATTTTCCTATTCTATTCAACTCAGTGGAGAGGTCTGGGTTCGAACCCCAACCGATCTGACCAAGACCTGAAAATAGGCAGGTGTTCTTTTGCAAAGCACTTAACATTTAAATATGAAATTACCAGGGTCTTTTGTAGAAAACCTTAAAAACGGATGTCTCACGTCACGGTAGCTGTGGCATGCTAAAGAACCCACCCAGCACATTGACCTGAGCACACTGCAAAGGCCAAAAATTCTGATGTAGAATTCCATTCAATCACTTAAACCTTTCCATATCCAAGGTGTAGTCTAGATTTTCTTGTATATGATTCATATAAATTTTTCTCTGGTGATTTGTTGCAGGATAAATGTTTTTCTCATTTGCATGTTGGTTGTAAAAAAGTTTGTAGCATACAATTTAAGGATCATCTCAAAACCTGAAAATCTGTATAATATGTCATTTCAGCAAATTTACAGGTTGTATATATCATTCCCTTTATTTTGGGGTGGATGGAATAATTACATCTTCAAAGAATCCATGAAGTAAATCAACAATACAGGGTCACAAGTGGCTTGTCTTTCTTAAACTTTTTAAGATACATGCAGTGTGTAAAATCTCTAGAAAATTTAGTGATACAGTATAGAATATGTATTTTGGTAAATTGGTGATTTAAAAATATACACATAGTTTATTATTCAATACTTGTTAAACTTATACATAACTAATTACAGATCATTATAATTCCTGTAATTGTTTTATACAGTGACATTTAAAATGGTGACATCTTGATATAAGAGAAAAAATGGCCAATTTGACATAAAATCCTCGATCTTGATTTGTATGAGAAAACATCTGCGAGTTTTGTTATCACCAACATTACATTTATATGATACAACCTGGCAGGCCACTCACTTATCTACATGCAGTCAATAAATTGTATTGCCTTCCAAGTAACACCTGGGTTTCTATGCAAGACCTAAGTTTTCAGTATCAGCTGTAGCAGATTTCATCTTGTTACATAAAGTATGAAATTAATAAATGTTGAAAACATCATAATTTGCATAAATACATAGGATAATAGATTTGTTATGGATTTTATATTTAATTTCAATTGAATGATGTTCATTATTGACACAAGTACATGTGGGTGACAGATTATGTATATTTTAAAGATAACATTCAAGCTGTTGCTGATATTAATACTTCTGGATTTAAACATATGGTTTGTCTTTTGATGCAAGTTTAATGTATACCGGTAGTTTTAATATTACCACTTCAGTAAAAGTTAATATTATTTTGTGTCATAAATGAAAAATGACTTAAACAGAAAACTATCTATTATTTATTCCTTTTTGAAGAACTTAGTTTGGATTTCTAATGAAGTTGTGATCAAGATGTTTGAACTCTTTGAAGGTATTTTATTATATAACATTTATATTATAAAATTAGGTACACATAGGATTACGGTAATGATTTTTTTTATAGTAATTTATGAAATTCTCCTTCCTGACCAAGAATCATAAGCATTTCTTTAAACAAAATTTAAATGATCAACAGTACAATTAAAATTAGGTTACACTTAATTAATAGTTTTTAATCATTAATTATGAAATTTGCCTGCCTACCCAGGAATCATTAGTATCTTGTTTAAAAATTTTAATGATTAACATTACAAACAACATTTGGTCGAGGGCTTGATATTATCCACTTACTTTAATAAATAAATTCAGTAAATCTAACCTTAAGTCTGTAGGAATTATGGTTGTAGCTACGTTTTGTTTATTAGAATATTACGAGTAATGTTTGGAGCTTGTTTGAATCCAACAGCACCCACCTGCAGACTCCACACCAGACCCAATCTAACTGCTGTTCTAGATCAGACTATTCCTTCTCTTAAATAAAAGTCAGAGTAGATTATAAAAGTTTAACTTTTCATTGAAGTCATTGATATATTTATAAATAGCAAACTTTTTTATGATTAGTAATATTAAAAAAACATAAAAAACTGTTCTAACTTAACATTAAATCTCAAAAAGAATAGGGGCTTGGTGCATTTCTTCACTTAGGTATGAATCCCACTTTGGCAGATCCTAGTGTGAGAGAGTTTGTCAGTTCCCTTGCCGAAATTTTGTGGTTTCCTCCACCATCCCAGACCTGACTGCTTTGACATAAGTGTAAAAAACTTAACAGTGGTGTAAAACACAATTACTTTACTCCTATCCACTCAAAAAGAACAAAAATCATACAGAGACCTTTTAATCTACCTCTGACATGCATGGCAAATTTAATACATGTATTTAAATATATTTACAGAAGCAATTCCATTCTCTCTTAATAATCTTTGCATGGTAAAGAGAAGGTCTAGAAATACAGGCCTTTATCCGACTTAAGACCTTAGTTATGTATACATCAAAAGACATACAGGATTATAGAACATTATCACCAATTCAGAATTAATGAGCAGTGAAATATAAAATTGTAGAAAAGTTTACATACCTAACACACATTAAGAGGTGTTAATTGCAGTGTTAGTATATTGGTGTGTTACAATCTAAACCCTATCATATTTTTGATACCAAGTAATAATAATTATTTGTTTATCAGTAAACATTTCGTATTCATTGATAAATAATGCATTTTCTTCAAATATTAAAAAAAAACTGTTTCTAAGGCAGGAAAGTTTTGTCACCTCTTCCTTTTTTAATCTCTTTTTTTTTTCATCATACCGTAGTTAAAGTGAATAGCTCTAATATAAACCTATGTTAGGATCCAGTACAATGTATTTTTGCATTTATTTTTTATATTTAAAATAAATGTCTGGTCCACAAAAGTATTTATATTGCTGGAAAGGGGAATAATACTATATATTTTTGGAATTAAACCATTTTTATGGGTAATTATAAAACAATACAAACCAATTTGCTGGAGTAAAGTTCCATGCATATATTAATAGGACGTTGTATATGAACTGCAGCTGGAACTCTGTTCTGAAAGAGATATTTCATTTCAATGGTTGATCATGTTTGTTATGAACCATGATCATGGGTTCAGATAGAAATTGGTAGGTCATTTTGAACCATGGGCCATGGAAAAGGATAAATATGCAGGAAAAACAAAGTTTCAGATGTCATTTAATTCAAAAACATTTTTGAAAATAAAAGAAGTTTACAAATTTAAAAAAGAACAATAAACTATTATTTATCCACCTTTCAAACAAGTTGAGTCAAATCATTTTTCAGCATTTATGAGGACAGTGGCCTGAGTTCACCATCAATCTGAAATTTAGAAACCAGGCAGTGTATACTGGTATTATGCAATGATTGTCCCATTATAATGACTGCAAAACATAAACATATACTGTACTCATTTTGTCTCTAAATATCTTTCTCAGATGAAGAATCTGTGTATAAATATTCCCTGAATAAGGTTAGTTTTAACACACAAAAACATTTAACTTACTAGTTAGGTGAGAATCTGTGTATAAATATTCCCTGATTAATGTTAGTTTTAACACACAAAAACATTTAACTTACTAGTTACAGGTGAGAATCTGTGTATAAATATTCCCTGATTAAGGTTAGTTTTAACACACAAAAACAGTTAACTTACTAGTTAGGTGAGAATCTGTGTATAAATATTCCCTGATTAATGTTAGTTTTAACACACTAAAACATTTAACTTACTAGTTAGGTGAGAATCTGTGTATAAATATTCCCTGATTAATGTTAGTTTTAACACACAAAAACATTTAACTTACTAGTTACAGGTTAGAATCTGTGTATAAATATTCCCTGATTAAGGTTAGTTTTAACACACAAAAACAGTTAACTTACTAGTTAGGTGAGAATCTGTGTATAAATATTCCCTGATTAATGTTAGTTTTAACACACTAAAACATTTAACTTACTAGTTACAGGTTAGAATCTGTGTATAAATATTCCCTGATTAAGGTTAGTTTTAACACACAAAAACAGTTAACTTACTAGTTACAGGTGAGAATCTGTGTATAAATATTCCCTGATTAAGGTTAGTTTTAACACACTAAAACATTTAACTTACTAGTTACAGGTGAGAATCTGTGTATAAATATTCCCTGATTAATGTTAGTTTTAACACACAAAAACATTTAACTTACTAGTTACAGGTGAGAATCTGTGTATAAATATTCCCTGATTAATGTTAGTTTTAACACACAAAAACATTTAACTTACTAGTTAGGTGAGAATCTGTGTATAAATATTCCCTGATTAAGGTTAGTTTTAACACACTAAAACATTTAACTTACTAGTTACAAGTGAGAATCTGTGTATAAATATTCCCTGATTAAGGTTAGTTTTAACACACAAAAACATTTAACTTACTAGTTACAGGTGAGAATCTGTGTATAAATATTCCCTGATTAAGGTTAGTTTTAACACACTAAAACATTTAACTTACTAGTTACAGGTGAGAATCTGTGTATAAATATTCCCTGATTAATGTTAGTTTTAACACACAAAAACAGTTAACTTACTAGTTAGGTGAGAATCTGTGTATAAATATTCCCTGATTAATGTTAGTTTTAACACACTAAAACATTTAACTTACTAGTTACAGGTTAGAATCTGTGTATAAATATTCCCTGATTAATGTTAGTTTTAACACGCAAAAACATTTAACTTACTAGTTACAGGTGAGAATCTGTGTATAAATATTCCCTGATTAATGTTAGTTTTAACACGCAAAAACATTTAACTTACTAGTTACAGGTGAGAATCTGTGTATAAATATTCCCTGATTAATGTTAGTTTTAACACACTAAAACATTTAACTTACTAGTTACAGGTTAGAATCTGTGTATAAATATTCCCTGATTAATGTTAGTTTTAACACGCAAAAACATTTAACTTACTAGTTACAAGTGAGAATCTGTGTATAAATATTCCCTGATTAATGTTAGTTTTAACACGCAAAAACATTTAACTTACTAGTTACAGGTGAGAATCTGTGTATAAATATTCCCTGATTAAGGTTAGTTTTAACACACAAAAACATTTAACTTACTAGTTACAGGTTAGAATCTGTGTATAAATATTCCCTGATTAATGTTAGTTTTAACACACAAAAACATTTAACTTACTAGTTACAGGTGAGAATCTGTGTATAAATATTCCCTGATTAATGTTAATTTTAACACACAAAAACATTTAACTTACTAGTTACAGGTTAGAATCTGTGTATAAATATTCCCTGATTAATGTTAGTTTTAACACACAAAAACATTTAACTTACTAGTTACAGGTGAGAATCTGTGTATAAATATTCCCTGATTAAGGTTAGTTTTAACACACAAAAACAGTTAACTTACTAGTTAGGTGAGAATCTGTGTATAAATATTCCCTGATTAATGTTAGTTTTAACACGCAAAAACATTTAACTTACTAGTTACAGGTTAGAATCTGTGTATAAATATTCCCTGATTAATGTTAGTTTTAACACGCAAAAACATTTAACTTACTAGTTACAGGTGAGAATCTGTGTATAAATATTCCCTGATTAAGGTTAGTTTTAACACACAAAAACATTTAACTTACTAGTTACAGGTGAGAATCTGTGTATAAATATTCCCTGATTAAGGTTAGTTTTAACACACAAAAACAGTTAACTTACTAGTTAGGTGAGAATCTGTGTATAAATATTCCCTGATTAATGTTAGTTTTAACACACAAAAACAGTTAACTTACTAGTTAGGTGAGAATCTGTGTATAAATATTCCCTGATTAATGTTAGTTTTAACACACAAAAACAGTTAACTTACTAGTTACAGGTGAGAATCTGTGTATAAATATTCCCTGATTAAGGTTAGTTTTAACACACAAAAACAGTTAACTTACTAGTTAGGTGAGAATCTGTGTATAAATATTCCCTGATTAATGTTAGGTTTAACACACAAAAACATTTAACTTACTAGTTACAGGTTAGAATCTGTGTATAAATATTCCCTGATTAATGTTAGTTTTAACACACAAAAACATTTAACTTACTAGTTACAGGTGAGAATCTGTGTATAAATATTCCCTGATTAATGTTAGTTTTAACACACAAAAACATTTAACTTACTAGTTAGGTGAGAATCTGTGTATAAATATTCCCTGATTAAGGTTAGTTTTAACACACAAAAACATTTAACTTACTAGTTACAGGTGAGAATCTGTGTATAAATATTCCCTGATTAATGTTAGTTTTAACACACAAAAACATTTAACTTACTAGTTACAGGTTAGAATCTGTGTATAAATATTCCCTGATTAATGTTAGTTTTAACACACAAAAACATTTAACTTACTAGTTAGGTGAGAATCTGTGTATAAATATTCCCTGATTAAGGTTAGTTTTAACACACAAAAACATTTAACTTACTAGTTAGGTGAGAATCTGTGTATAAATATTCCCTGATTAAGGTTAGTTTTAACACACAAAAACATTTAACTTACTAGTTAGGTGAGAATCTGTGTATAAATATTCCCTGATTAAGGTTAGTTTTAACACACAAAAACAGTTAACTTACTAGTTAGGTGAGAATCTGTGTATAAATATTCCCTGATTAATGTTAGTTTTAACACACAAAAACAGTTAACTTACTAGTTACAGGTGAGAATCTGTGTATAAATATTCCCTGATTAAGGTTAGTTTTAACACACAAAAACATTTAACTTACTAGTTACAGGTGAGAATCTGTGTATAAATATTCCCTGATTAAGGTTAGTTTTAACACACAAAAACATTTAACTTACTAGTTACAGGTGAGAATCTGTGTATAAATATTCCCTGATTAAGGTTAGTTTTAACACACAAAAACAGTTAACTTACTAGTTAGGTGAGAATCTGTGTATAAATATTCCCTGATTAATGTTAGTTTTAACACACAAAAACATTTAACTTACTAGTTACAGGTTAGAATCTGTGTATAAATATTCCCTGATTAATGTTAGTTTTAACACACAAAAACATTTAACTTACTAGTTACAGGTGAGAATCTGTGTATAAATATTCCCTGATTAATGTTAGTTTTAACACGCAAAAACATTTAACTTACTAGTTACAGGTTAGAATCTGTGTTTAAATATTCCCTGATTAATGTTAGTTTTAACACGCAAAAACATTTAACTTACTAGTTACAGGTGAGAATCTGTGTATAAATATTCCCTGATTAATGTTAGTTTTAACACACAAAACATTTAACTTACTAGTTACAGGTGAGAATCTGTGTATAAATATTCCCTGATTAATGTTAGTTTTAACACACAAAAACATTTAACTTACTAGTTACAGGTGAGAATCTGTGTATAAATATTCCCTGATTAAGGTTAGTTTTAACACACAAAAACATTTAACTTACTAGTTAGGTGAGAATCTGTGTATAAATATTCCCTGATTAATGTTAGTTTTAACACACAAAAACAGTTAACTTACTAGTTAGGTGAGAATCTGTGTATAAATATTCCCTGATTAATGTTAGTTTTAACACACTAAAACATTTAACTTACTAGTTACAGGTTAGAATCTGTGTATAAATATTCCCTGATTAATGTTAGTTTTAACACGCAAAAACATTTAACTTACTAGTTACAGGTGAGAATCTGTGTATAAATATTCCCTGATTAATGTTAGTTTTAACACGCAAAAAACATTTAACTTACTAGTTACAGGTGAGAATCTGTGTATAAATATTCCCTGATTAATGTTAGTTTTAACACACAAAAACATTTAACTTACTAGTTACAGGTTAGAATCTGTGTATAAATATTCCCTGATTAATGTTAGTTTTAACACGCAAAAACATTTAACTTACTAGTTACAGGTGAGAATCTGTGTATAAATATTCCCTGATTAAGGTTAGTTTTAACACACAAAAACATTTAACTTACTAGTTACAGGTGAGAATCTGTGTATAAATATTCCCTGATTAAGGTTAGTTTTAACACACAAAAACATTTAACTTACTAGTTAGGTGAGAATCTGTGTATAAATATTCCCTGATTAAGGTTAGTTTTAACACACAAAAACAGTTAACTTACTAGTTAGGTGAGAATCTGTGTATAAATATTCCCTGATTAATGTTAGTTTTAACACACAAAAACATTTAACTTACTAGTTACAGGTGATTATTAACATATGCATGTAATTAAAAGTAATTGGTCACACTTTTTTCATAAATTTTACAATAATGTTTTCACATCATAACACACATCCTAGAAGTTTTAATTCCTTAAATTCTAAAATATTATGGTTTGTAATGCTTTTCTAAGGTTAGATCATCACTTCTCCCTTCACTATCTTATAAAAATCCAAATACTGTTAAATACAAAGAGCTGTTAAACTCCTCTTAAATTCAACTGTTTTGAATAATTTGTGCAAATTTATAAAACTTATATATGAGAAAGTCAGTCCTCCAGGTTAGTTATCAGTTATTTGTTAGTTTTTTATTAGTTGCTTATTTTTCTGTGGTATGTCTATGTCATAATTTGTACTTATATATATTATTGAAATATTCTCTGTATTGTATTGCAATTATGAGATATAAACTAATTGAAAATTAAATTGAATTGGATTCTATCAAAAATGTTATATAATTGACTTCTACCATTAATATATTCTGACCTAGGTTAGTAATGAAAAACATATACCAGTATAAAAACGTATTAATTAAGCACTATATAATTTATATTTTGCTCACCTTTCTTTCAAAAGTATTTACACCTGGTAATTTGGTTTTTATAGACATAAAAATTGTAACACTCCTTTTACCTGTTGAAAATGAAACAATTTACTTTTCAGAGTAATATACTATTTTATTTTTGGGTATAAGATAGAAATTAGCCTGGTTTCACTTGAGACATAATGTATTACATAGCTAGAGCATGTAACCTCTGGAGATTCACTGTTATTATATTTATGTAATAAGTAACAACTCGAGATTCCAATCTGTCTATGATTATCTGTAATATAAAACCATCTCTATCTTCTACTATTTGAGATCATTGACCAGACAAACAGATAAGGACTCCCCTCATCCCTCCCACTGTGACCGCTAACACTTAGGAAAATTGTTTATCCATGGTAATACTCCATACATGTCCTGTCTTAACTGGGCACCTAATTAGAGACAATTTTACTGTTATCTATTTCCTTATTTTAATTAAGCTGTATTAATTGATGCCCCCAGCAATGTTCTTATTTTACCCCCCCCCCTACTCCCCTCCATTAATATTTGAGATTTCCCCCTTTCATCTTGGATGTGAAATATGATCATTTCTGTATCTACAAATAGATAGTAAGCACACATACCACAGATATACCAGCTTTACTTTACCAACCCACTCACTACTCTGAACGTTTTCTTAATTATTCTACATCAAAAAATATCACTCGATTTTGTCAGCACCTGTATCATAACTTTCTGTGGATAGAAAAAATTTGGCTAATTTTCGAAAAAGAGGTAGGTTTTTCTTTTTTAGATTTTTATTTTCTAAAAAAATGTGATGGTTGGAAGAAGGTTTTGACATTTTTTCTATTTTAAATCAGATTGCAGACTGACTCATTGGTTTTTAATTCCAGCTATTTTGTGAAATATTTAAATGATCTATTGATTATAACATTGTTTCATGTTGAATTGTTTGATAGGTTTTAGCATATCATGTAGCAGGTTATTCATGATTTTTACAATGATGTTGACTAAACTGAAACCCTGTATTTTTTAAGAAAATTATATTATATTATTAACCTCTGTAAACTGAAAACCTGAAATTAATTACAATCAGTTATCCCTGAATCACACTTTACATATGGATCTTAAGTCTTGGATTATCTCATACTTGGTAATTAGTTGATGGCTGAATGAATGGATCTCATACTATTGTCAAGAATTTGTCATAATGAATGGTCATACACAATTGTCAAGAATTTGTCATAATGAATGGTCTTACACTTTTGTCAAGAATTTGTCATAATTAATGGTCTTACACTATTGTCAAGAATTTGTCATAATTAATGGTCTTACACTTTTGTCAAGAATTTGTCATAATTAATGGTCTTACACTATTGTCAAGAATTTTTCATAATTAATGGTCTTACACTTTTGTCAAGAATTTGTCATAATTAATGGTCTTACACTATTGTCAAGAATTGGTCCCTGATATCAACATACCGTAATCTGGTTGTCACTTGTTTTGAAAGGATTCTAATGCAATGTACATCAATGATGTGTCAATGCTAACTGTGACACATTTTTGGTTTTCAGTGACTCATTCTTTACTAAGCGTGAATTATAACATTATAAACCTTAGTGACCCCTAAACATAGACCCTGGTAAACCTAGATCCTAGAAACTGGTGATCCCATAAAATAGACCCTAGATCTATAACATATAGACAATCCTATAATACATGTATTGCGGCTCTAGTGTTCTACTTTCACTGATGCTACTAATTCATAACATAGGCCCAGTGATTTATATCACGGACCTCAGTGATTCACATCAGACTGCAGTGATTCATACCACAAACCCAAGTGATTCATATCACAGACCTCAGTGATTCACACCAGCCCCAACCACATTGTTTCATATTACAGTCCCCAGTGATTGATATCACAGACCTCAAATTCATACCACAGACCCAAGTGATTCATATCACAGACGTCAGTGATTCATACCAGGGACCTCATTGTTTCATATCACAGTCCCCAGCGATTAATATCACAGACCTCATTGTTTCATATCAGTCCCCAGCGATTAATATCACAGACCTCAGATTCATACCACAGCCCCCATGGATTTATACCACAGATCTCAGTGTTTCATACTACAGACCTCAATGTTTCATATCACAGTCCCAAGTGATTAATATCACACAACTCAGATTCATACCACAGACCCCAGTGATTCATACGACAGACCCTAGTGATTAATATCAAACATCTCAGAGATTCATATTACAGATTCATACTACATATCTCTGTGTTTTATATACATCACAGTTCTGAAAGATTTACATCATAGACCACATGGATTCATATCACAGACCCAAGTTATTCATATTACATATAAGTCTGCCAACCAGTCTCCTCTCTCTCTCTCTCTCTCTCTCTCTCTCTCTCTCTCTCTCTCTCTCTCTTACTTAAAAACATACTGAGATTTTACTTTGACAAATTTTATTTTAATTTGTATAATGAACATGTGTGTTTGTATTTTGTAGGTTGTGTGACACTTAAAACTTATCAGAATGTCTGATGACGAGGGACATCAGTAAGTCATAGTTATTATTATATCAAATTATTATAATCTAATCTTCAACTTTACCATCCTAACAAAGTCATCATTGATGTACAGATTGGCATTCTGGCAAAGTTAAACACAGAAAAAAACAACAACAATGATATATGTTTTGTTAGAAAAAAAAAATACAGAGTGTTAAACTGACAACCATCAATGAGAACTCTCTGTGAATCAGGAATACTTTTTTTTTTTTTTTTTTTTTTTTTTTTTTTTTTTTTTTTTTTTTTTTTTTTGACAAAATGCCAATCATGTCATTTCATATTCACTGCCAATTCATGTTGTTTCATATTCACTGCCAATCATGTTGTTTCATATTCACTCATCAAACTGTATGAATACATTTTCAGTGTCTGATCCTTATGCAGAAACTAAATTTTGGGCTTCGAAAAACAAAATTCAAAACAAAAATATAGCTTCAATATGATGCCATATTGGCTTTAGGGCCTGGAAAACAAATGTAATTGATATATTTCCTATTTTTATAAATAAAGTACTTGACCATGACAGTTCTGGAATCATGATATAAGTTTTAGAACATCAGTACTTCAATTCCCATAAGAGACACATGTTGTTAACTTAAGCAAGTCACTCATTTCAAGATGATGCTGACATATCTGGCATCAGACAAGTTAGTTGGCAATCTCTGTAGATGCTTTCTTGTGAGTCTTGACACCTAAAAGTGTCCCACAGAGATTGCAGTTAGCATGCTAATACCATGGGGAACTTGCATTACATTCTGCTAGTCATGGGTACATTCAGTAGCCTACTGTGTGACAATTGAGTGGCAATAACACCACAGTGAAACAATACTTTTATACCAAAAATGGATCCCACACAGCCTACAATTACAACAAACTACTAAATAATGGGTAAATTAGATCATATAGTAATTACAAAAAATATATGGTATGTATAAATTTGTTGTTAAATCCTTAGTAAACTTAATAGAATTTAAATTAAAAAATTTGAAATAATTAATATTCATATGTAAAAGCTATACTGGCTTTCATCTCTTATTTTGGTCCTCAGTTTACCCACATCTGTTACAAAAAAAAAAAAAGAAAAGATATTGAAAATTACTTTAAAATCATCATCACCCTAACCAAATTTATACATGATATTTTTTAATTTACAGCGAAGAACATCAAGAATCGTAAGTTTTATTGTTATAATGTAAACACACGTTTTATTGCTAACTGTCTAGAAGTGAAATACTTCAAATAACTCGCACAACACCAGTTGTATATTACTATATGAATTATCCAGTAATATAAAGGATTTTTATTAAAAAATTATCTTATTTTATGTAAAAAAATACAAAAAACAGCTACATGTTATAATTTAACAAGCCACTTATCTGTTATGCTTAAAGGAAGAAAATATTTACTGATCACTCAGAAGTTTTACTCGTCACACATTTATTGTATGAAACATGTTCAGGTTTTGTTTTTCTGGAAAATCTCTCCCTTGTAAACTTTATTTACAATGTTAAGAATTTAACATACATGTATTAAATCAATAAGTAGAACAAGATTTTACATTTAAAATGCAAAAATGCACTGAGTTCGTCTTCTTTTGAAATTGAGTTTATTTTTATATATTTTTTTTTTATTTTTTTATTTTTATTTTTTGTATAATGTTTTATACACTGCGCATAAGCTTATTAAAAATAATCATTTTTAAATTTCTTTCAGTACATTACCATTTCTTTATTATGTTCACAGTTCAGAAATTAAAATTTTGATCAAATTAACATCAATTTCATCTAGATAATATTTGTATTTAACTTGTCACAGCTTTCCCTTTTGCAATATTTTCTTTTCTCTGGACGTTTTTTTTTTTTTTTTTGACATTTATTTTGTGTTTAAAGTGGTGAACAGGCTGAGGGTGATTCAGAAGCTGTGTGAGTTTTAATTAATGTTTATTGCAGTGGAAAACCAATGTGTTTTTGTGTGTTTATTGCAGTTCTGAGTAACTGGTTCATTAGTTAGATAAACCATCATTACCTCTATATTAATTGTAGTTAAGTAGTCACAGTTATAGACAATGATCAGGTTTGTCAAGGTTCTATCAGCTTAACCAATTAATTTTTTTTTAATTTTGCATTTATTTGTATCCAGTATTTCCGAAATCTTTATTAAAAAAGAAGCTACAAAATAACCAATTTATAAATACATAAATACCATAAACACAGAAATTTGTTTTCATTATTTATAATTACATCTACATAATTATAGTGAAACATTGGCTAAGCTAATGGAGCTCTTTGAACAACTGGTCACGGTTAAGAAAGCACAATACAGGCAAGCTAAGCATTTTTTTCTTTGAAGTGTGAAAATATTTTAGGAAAAAATTATGCTGAAAAAATTATATATAAAAAATGTGAAAGTGACTTATGATATAACAATTTGTTACATTGACAAATTCAAAATTTGACTCGGACTGGGACGTTCAGCCTGGTTTAAATTTTGGTCAATGTCATATTTAGCCTTTTCTAATCTTAAGAAAAATGTGATTACTTTTTTGCATTAAAGTTACAAAATGCATTCTAAGATATTTTTAAATAAAAATTTGGCAAGAATAACTATAAATAAAAGTTTATATTACATTCATATAAGCTTGCCTCAAGTTGGCTTTTTCTCTTTCATTTCTATAGATGAATGTATTTGAATTTGAACATACCTCATAGTAGAAGAGTGAATATATATATGTATATATACATTTTGTACAGACCTACATGCCTTTATAGTAGATCCATTATAATCTAGTCTTCCTTCCATTAAGAAGAGTACATATAAGGGAGTTCACCTACATACCATGTGTTATTCCCCAACATTTGTGCATAACATTTATTTCCATTGGAAATAGAATTTGTTAATGTTGTAGATTCTAGAAATAATTTCATTTTTACAGACAAACATTTTAATTTATTCCACAAAATGACATCATTATGTTAACTTAGGTAACTTACGAGATGAATAAGCTCACATGTGTTGACATAAGTGTCCAGCATTAAAAGATTTTATTTACTAGATGTTTGGATGACCTATGAGGCTTTAATATGGAATCTCTTGTTTAAACACAGTAATGTGATGATCGATTCACCATAAACATTTGGGGGATTCTTTATTTTTATTCTCATTGGTGTTGGTAAATTACAGACTTGTACAGAATCCTAGATTGTTATTTTATTCTATAAACCATCAAAATTATTTCATTCTTTGTATTTCTGGCATAAGAAAAAAAAGAGAAAAGAAATATCAGTGCATGTTATCAGAACTCTCTTCTTTGTCAGGTGTGTTTACTTAATTACTTTCTGCTGGATTTGGAGATTTTGGGATCAATTATATCATCCTCAATTTCTTTTTTTTCAATCTCAAGCCTGAAAGTGAAATTATATATATAATATTGGTATTACTGGGGTTTCTAAACCTGTAATGCATGTTGTGTTAACATGCTGTAATTGTTATCTATATTTAGTACCAAAGGGCAACACAAACCTATCTCTTTCTATTATTACCACAATTCTGTGGTATCTGTTTTAGTCAATACAGTTTATTTATCAAAAGTGACATGCACAAGCAACACATCTGTATTATACATAAAGAACTACATGTATGTTGTAATAGCTTATCATCTTACTGTTAGTGATGACTTTGATGACGTTTTTCTATATAACATATGTAGATGATAGTACATGCAGGTACTTGTTGTCTCTGTTAGTACCATAATTATTCATGACAAATTATTATCTACTCTTCTTATATTTCTCTCCATTGGTATAAGATATTTTTATACATCTACATGTCACATACAGCATTGATGTAATTGCCGATGTTCTATCTAGGTTATTTCCCTTGAATGAACTAAAATATTTTTCTTCAGTTTTTTCTCTGATTTCTTTTGTACCGGTCTGCATGACCTTATGAAGAGAAATCCCTGCTTTGATTTTTGATTGTACAAAGTGATTTATATCTGCCCTATGAATGATGTACACATAGTATACAATTGTATTTTCATGCATAAATTAAAATAGAGACAAAAACAGACTTGTTTTACCTATTGATTATCAAGAAATGATTATGATAAAAATTCTTTTTTTTTTTTACAGATGAGCACTCTTTTTTATAGATTTTAGTGTTGCATTTTACCTTCACTAATTAGTTTAGATAGCTTCTTTGCAAACATCTCTTATAGCGATTTTAGAAATTTAGCGCTAGCGTTTTAGAATTGGGAAACCCAAGAATTATCAAATATTTAGCTTATCATATATGACAGTTTTAAGCTTCATTAATTAATTTATATATATATAAAATTTCAAAATTTGGTTTCAATAGTAATGTATTATTGCCTTTCTTTGCACAATGTACTTTTGTATTTCTGTTTCAAGAGTTTTCTCCCTTTATTTATTTCATAACTCTTATACATGTTTTATTATTAAAACATTTTTTTTTAGTTGTAGAAAAATAATTAACAGGTACCTAGTTACTGCAGTATGGAAATACAAAATTTAATTGTGCCACATTGTGTAATTATGATTACAATGTAAAATAAAACATATTTTTCAGTTAAAAAACATCAAATTGAATTTTAATTAATTCAATTATAGAATTCCTTAATCTTTATATCTTGATCTATCATAATGACAAATTGTTTCATTTTTCATTACTTTTATATTGGTACATTATCTATATTTTTGTTTTATTTCTTCAAGTCTAATGTAATGCGGACATTTTTTTTATCATGCATTTATTCACATAATGCAGCATGAGAGTAGCTATTTATATATTAAGTACTTTAAACTAAGCATTGCATCATTGGTATTGTTTTTTATTTTTAGTGATGATGTTGGAGAGGCACAGAGAGCCATGGAGGTAATTATAAAATGTAATTCAGTAAAAATTTGATCTGGTCCCAGTTTCACAATCATTCACTCAACTGAGTGAACAGCTCAACTCAAATATTCCCATTTTTCTCTCACCATTATTTAAAATCTTAATATTTTATAAGACAATATTTTGTTTTTGTTCAACAAACCTACACTAAACAATTTAGTTAAACATTAGATATTCAATTTTAACTGTGTAATATCTTAAAAATTGAGACTGAAATATTACCTAATTTGAGTTGAGTGTACACTCAACTGAGTGAATGATTGTGAAACTGGGGCCAGATATATAAGACATTCAATAGGTCAAAATCTAAGGAAAAGTATAAAGTACTTTTTGCCATTGTTCTCTTTTATATTCTGCATATACATGTTCATATTCTCTCTCTCTCTCTCTCTCTCTCTCTCTCTCTCTCTCTCTCTCTCTCTCTCTCTCTCTCGACCTTTCTCTCTCTCTCTACCTCTCTCAATCTCTGTCTCTCTTTAATTTAACTAAAGGTACATGATATATAGTTATACTTAATGCTTGTTTCTTCCTATTTTGTAAAGGAAGCACAAAGAAAAAAAGCAGAAAAGGCAGCTCAAGAAATAGCAGAATTTGAAGAACTGAGGAAAGAAGAAAGGGAGAAGGAAGAAGCGTGAACTTGAGGAGTTAAGGAAAAAAAGGGTACATACTCTTTTGTTCAGTTTTAGGATTGTTATTAGTTTAACAGAGATTGGTTCATAAGAGTGGTGTGTATTTTAGAAGTGTCCAGGAAAAAAGAACACCTTTTAGACAGAATGCTTGGCATTTTATAATTGCTTGCATATTGCAGTGTAAAAAGACTTTCACTTATTATCTCCTTGGTTTTATAAAGCAAGGTGTAATTAGATGATTTGCTCAAGAACATTCAATACAATCTGTCCATAATCTTTCAATTTTTATACTTTTATTACTTAACCAACCATCGTAACTGTCATAAAAAAGACTATAAAAAGACTTTTATCAGAAAATTAACCAGTTCAAACAGAAATTAGGCCTGAAGTATGCTGTTGATAAGTTTTGTGACCTGGACCCACGATCCTCCAGGTTTAACTTTTAGCTATATTTGGTATTTGCTTCATGTTGAGTCTACATATCAAGCTTCACTTTTTATCTTTTATATATTGGGAAAAATAGGTCTATTATCTTTTTAAAATTTATGATTTCAAAACACTTTTGTAAGACTAGTGATATTTTTTTCACATGAGCTGAAATCTATATAGATCATTAAAAATATCCATTGTATATCCTAACAATTATCATGTGATGTACTTTATAATTTATTTAAGGAACAAAGAAAACTAGAAAGGATAGAAGAAGAAAAACGATTGGCAGAGAGAAGAGCAGCAGAAGATGCAAGAAAAAAAGCAGAAGAGGTAAACAAACTGAATTACTTGGTTTTTGTTAGTGCATGTCAAATGAATACTGTTAGACTATCTCTGGCTATAAAGCTAGAGTAGTTTCTTCTACAGTTAAATAAAATGTAAAAAGCAGGTTCTTTGTTTTGGATGTTGCTAAATAAGTACCAGTGGGTGATGTTTGTCTGTTGATGATGTTGTTTAAAGACGTTGTCCTTTAAATGTAAAAGAAACTAAGAAAAACAAATTTAGTAAAATGATACAATAAATTGTCAGTATTTTTTAAGATATGAGTTCCAGATAGAAGTTCTTGTGTTAGAGATTGTAAGGAAAAAAACTAAGAACCTTACACAGTGCTTCATTTGATCCAAGGTTATAGATGTCTTGTTCCCCTGATCCTATTTAATTTCTATTTTTGTATCTGTAACAGGAAGAAAGAAGGAGAAAAAAGCTAGAAGAAGAAAATAGAATAAAAGAAGAACGTGAAAGAAAGAGAAAAGAAGCAGAGGAGAGAATGAAAAATGCAAGAACACCAAATTTTGTAATTAAAAAAAAAGCAGGTGGATCAGATTCGGTATGGTTTTTTGTCTCTCTAAGAAAAATTGTAGTTGTTTAAATGGATATGTATGCCTAAGTCAAGATTAATTTATTATATTTAATATGACAGTCATTTCTGAGATGGTGGAGAAAATCAAGTTACTTGAATAAAACCACTCGCTCATGGAAATTTCCCTTTAGAAGGGCTGAGTTGGTCATGGTGTTGTGTTGAATATAGTATATGTATAAGAGTGATTTACTGCCAGACTCTCTGGGTAAGATCTTTTATCCTTGTGATAAAGCTCTTGCTTATCATCTTGAAGGGTTGGATTTGATCCTCAGCCAGGGAACTCGTCAAGGATGTGGTTATTTTTTTAAGTGTTTCCTCCTTCCTGTTACACTTAAAAGATTGGGGTTGAGACGGGTGTAAAGGCATCAAAATTAATGTTATTTACATGTATGTTAATATTTATATTCTATGTAATCAAATTATAAACATAATCTATCATGGTTGAGACAGCAAAAGTATGTTTATACATGTATATAAGCAATTTTTTTTTATTTATAGAGTATAAAAACTTAAGTGAATCAAAACTGTACAAAGTACATGTGTAAAATATGTTTATCACTTTAAGTAGTAATTGTGAGAGTTAGTAGGATTCTACCTGATTTGTGATTTAGCCAGTTAAATTTTTTTTTTATTCATTCATCCAGTGAAGTGTATATAGTTTTAAAAAAACTGGACTCGGGTTGTTAGTGTAATTGTTTTAACTTATCAGACATTAATGACAAAAGAAATTAAGGACTTGAGGATTATGGATGTTCATGTCATTTTGTAAAAATGGTATTTAAGTCATCAAGATTCTGTTTTATACTTATGATAATACTTATCAAAATTTGACATAGATTCTTACAGCATAAGATTAATATTCTGTTTTTAGAGTGTGATAGGACATAGGTACCAGTACATCTAATAACTTTATAACTCTGTAATACATAAAAAGAATCTATCACAAGTTTGTGGTGCAGGTGGGGAAATTCCTGATCAAGTGGTTAGATAAGCCTTGTTTGACCCTTGCCAATTGAAAAAAGTTGTTTCCATTCAATTGAGATAGACTAATGTGCACATGCAGGGTGTGATATGGAAAAAATATCAGTACCACCAATTCAGTGTATATTCAGAAACATGTATATGGTGGGAAGATTTTTTTTTCGTGAATCACTCATTTGACCATTTACATGTTTATTTCATTTTTTGTTTCCGAGTAATAACTGTAACAATTATAAATGATATTTGTAATAAAGGAACGAATTTATTTTGATAACACACAGATTAAGTACAAGTTTAGAATGTTGTGAAACCAGCAGTTTATTAGAAACTGATCAGAAATTTACCAAAACCCCAAATTAGACTTTATTAGTTCCATAAAGGAACCACGTTGTTCATAGTTAGTTTGACAAAACCCAGTTGAACATTTTCAGTATGTGACGAAAATCCATTTTAGACATTATCATTTTTTCAAAAACACAGTTTTAATGTATCAGTATTAAGTCAAAAACAAATATTGAAAATTATCAGCTTGACCAGAACCAATTTTGGACTTTATTATGTTGACAAAACCTCAGTTTGGATGTTGTCAATTTAACAAAATCCCAGTTAATGGTTAAGACATCTTCAGCTTGACATAATCCGAGTTTGACAAAACCCCTGCATGGATATTTTGCAATTTTGCAATGATCTTATTGTAGTATGCCTTTCTTTTTTGTTTTACAGTCAGAAGTAAGCAAAGAAGATTTACAGAAATCAAAAGAACAAGAAGCAGAAGAGAAAAAAGCTATTTTGGCACAGAGAATTCACGCTCTGACTATTGATGGGTTCAAATCAGACCAACTTCTTGAAAAAGCTCGTGAACTTCATGAACATCTACGCCGTTTAGAGGGAGATAAATATGATTTAGAACAAAGATTTAAACGACAACAGTATGATGTATGTATATATTCAAAGTTGATTGCTATACCCATTAGTTTGATCAATAAGAGTCTTTTTAGCTCACCTGAGCTGAAAGCTCAGATGAGCTATTGCTATCCATCTTCGTCCGTCGTGCGTTGTCCGTTGTGCGTAAACTTTTTACATTTTAATCTTCTCCTCCAAAACCACTGGGCCAAATTTAATGAAACTTGGTAACCATCATGTCTAGGTGAAGCCCTTTCAGATTTGCACAAATGAAGGAGTTATGTCCTCTTGGGGCCCCTATAAAGGGGAAAATAGTGAAAAACTTTAAAAATCTTCTCCTCTGAATCTACTAGAGGTATACCTTAGTTATTTCATTTATAACATCCTTAGGTCATCTTTTTTTAGATTTGCACAAATGGTAGCCATGGGGCTCAAAATGGGGAAATTGTAAGGCACTGAGTGGGGAAATGCTAAAAATTATATATTTGTCACTATATCTTAAAAACTATCAACTTTTTGTATAGGCATGTATATTAAAATATTGTAGGTATTGACATGACGATCATTTTGATATATGGTTCAAGGTCATATGTTGAAAGGTCAAGGTCACAGCTGCAGAAGAAGACTTAAATTACTAATTATCTTGAAAACTATTAACTTTTTGTATAGGCTTGTATATTGGAATATTTTAGATATTGACATGACAATCATTTTGATACATGGTCAAGGTCATATATTGAAAGGTCAAGGTCATAGCTGCAGAAGAAGACTTGAATTGCTAATTATCTTGAAAACTATTAACTTTTTGCATAGGCATGTATATTAGAATATTGTAGGTATTAAAATGGCGATCATTTTGATATATTGTTCAAGGTTATATGTTCAAAGGTCAAGGTCATATCAACATAGGAATACTAAAATAATTAATTATCTTGAAAGCTATAAATTTCATGCATAGGCATGTATATTAGAATATTGTAGGTATTGACATGACAATCATTTCTGGTTCGAGGTCATATATGTTCAAAGGTCAAGGACATAGCTGCATAAGTATACTGAAATTGATTAATGATTTGGAAATTATTCATTGCACTACAGTTACTTTATGCATACTTATATAAGCTACTTATAAATGAAATGTGAGTGGATATATTTCTGATTAAGTTTTGTGGGAGTTCTTAAATTGAGAAAACTTTTCAAGTTTCTGTACTTAATATATTGTCTATTACTCTTTGCAAACAATATTGGACATATCCTCAGGTGAGCGTTAAGGCCCATGGGCCTCTTGTTTATTTTTAAGCTTATCTGAGCACAAAGAGCTCATGTGAGCTATTGGTATCAATAGAGGCAGACCCTCCGTCGTCCGTCCGTCTGTTGTTTGTCCATCCGTCAACAATTGCTTCAAACAACTTCTTCTCAGAAACTTCTGGTCACATTTTGTTCAAACTTGGTCAAAAGCATCTATAGAACATTGCCTTTCAGATTTTTGTTTTTGGTTGCCATAGCTACCAAATGTAGACACATTGACCTAATAGTTAAAAACCAAAAAAAAATCTTCTTCTCTGAAACCACTTCAATGATACAAAATCTGATGTGATATGTGGCATCCTATATACCAAGTTTGTGAATTTCAATAATTTTTGTGAAAAATTAGGTTACCCTAATTGTGTTTAATTTTTATACATTGTAAATAGTACTTTTTTACCAAAATTACATTAATGAATAAATTTAGGTGAATTTTCTTATGTGAAGAAACATATGTTTGACAATTTTCATGAAATCCTGTAAAATACAAGTCCCTTTTTTCGACCTTTTTCATTTTCAATTCTAGCAACCCAAGGGTTCATGGTTCAAATCCCAGTGAGACCACTTTTTTTTTTTTTTTTTTTTTTTTTTATGACTTACAATGGTGCATGGAAGAAATTGTATCAATTTTTACTTTTTAGTTTAATTATTATTTTTGAAATACATGTGATACTGATATGTAGATACAGCTAAAACCTTGAAATATTTTTTTTGTTTTACAAAATCACTGTTATGTGACATGATTTAAACTAATTGAACAAATTTTTTTAAAATAATTTGCAGTTGACTTTTACAATTTTTTTTAAATATTTTAATTAAGGTGTCAAATCTGTAAAGTCTTAAATCCAGATCTGAAAATTGCTCATGTGAGCTTTTGTTATGGATAGGCACTCTGCCATCCATCCATCCATCAAAAGAGTTCTCAGACACTACTGGTCACATTTCATTCATATTAGTCAATAGCATCTATAGACCATTGCCATTCACATTTGTGTTTCTGGTTGCTATGGCTAACAAAAGTAGGTCACAGTGACCTACATAACTAAAAACCAAAACAATAAAAATAATGTCTGAAATCACTTCTATTGAGGCAACATGTTATGACTTACCAGGTATATCAAGACATACCAGTTACATTTAAACTCAGGTGAGCAAATTAGGGTCATCTTGGGCCTCTTGTTTATATTTATCAACTGGTTAATGTTGTTAGACTGACTCATGTTAATATAACTTTTCTATAGGAATATGGGGAAGGGTTTAATGTGTTATAGTGTATTACTTAGTTCTCCAAACTTTTTAAATTTATAAAATTCACAGAATGTTTCTGTATATAACAAAGATGTGCAACTGATGTTATAGAATTGTTTCTAGATTTTCAATCATTTTTGAACTTTGAACTTTGATCCTAATTAGTTTTTAGCAGTAATGTTTTTTTTTTTTTAGTAAAATTAACTTCCTGTTTGTAAACCAAGAGCCATAAAACGTTTCAGAACTTTTTGTATATAAATGTATATTAAAAATGTTCATGTCACTTTTTGGAATCATTTAGGAGTCTTTGACCAATTTTAATTGAGGTGAATTATGAACATTACAATAAATATAGCACACTTCAATTATTTCAGATGATAGAGCTAGCAGAAAGAGCAAGACAAATGAACAAAGGGTAATGTATAGTATGGTAGTTAAAAATACATGTGTATAGAATGATAGTTCTATAAAAATATTATACATTTACATATTCGACTTGTACCTGTACATTAGAAGCAAAATTGTTCAAAAGACATAATTAAGTCCTGTAATAAGATAGATGCCTATAGAGTATTATGAAACTTTTGATCCTATCATGGTTGACATACAGTACATTTTCCTTTTTTCCTTTTAAGTCTGGTCAGATAGAAACAGCTAAATCTATGAAACATGATAGTAACATATGATGACTTCCTTTTTTCCTGTAAGTCTGGTCTTTCATGGCTAGAAACTGCTGTATTTTAAAAGTTAACACTGCAGTTGGCTTTAATGCTAGAAGTCCTGGCTCTTCTCATCTTCTAAGATTCTTGTACTTGTATATGAGGAACCACCATTATTTATTGAGTTTCCTACAAATGGATACTGATTTGACTTTTGTTCTATCCTATGCATTCATGTTGCATCTCATGTAAGACATCCTAGATTAAGCATATTGTAAAGTATTTTTATACATGCAATTTTTGCTTTCATTTGTTTAATTTATTTCTTCTTGAATGTTGTTTTTATTTGTTTACAGAAAATCTAGAAGCACAGCAACAGCAAAGGTTGATGAAAGGTAAATATTGTATAATTTTAAAGTTTTGTAAGAAGGTTCAATAGTTTAAAAAAATCTTAAATGTAATGGTTGTGCTCTTAAAAATTCTAGCACTGACTTTTTTGAGAATTTTATTTCAATATTCACTATTTAAAGCTGCATTAAGTTTTCCAAAGAAAAAAAATAAAACAGTGCTAATCTAATAAATGATGTTCCTAATGAACAATGTTACATTTGGTTCAACGATAAAAGCTCAAATAAATACAGAAATTACAGTATTTACCCAGCGAGATGCAGCATTTGGGATCTAATATTAGAACATGGTTACGTCATCAAAACCCGGGTCATTTAAACACAACTTTCAAAATGTTGAAATACGATAAATTAAACACAGAACTTCTTGAATTTGTCATTTGTGACTTAGTTAGGGAAAAATAACACCATTTCAAATACATCTGGATATTAATGAAGGACAATTAATGCAATCTGTCATGTTTCACTTTAGATTCTAGGCATTTCCGTACATCCGTGCGCATGCTCCAAGCTCATAATTACCATCGTAGAACACTGACCAACCGCTCAGAGGATTCCGTTTATTAACAGCTAAAAGAAATGAAATTTTAGAACATGAATGTCACGGATCGTTGTTAGAAGATATCTACTTTTAAAAAAATATATTTTTAGAAAATCAAAAAAAATTCAGAAATTTGGTAAACTCAATGCAGCTTTAATTCAAGCACCCTTAGTTAGTTAGTTAGTTAGGTTTTGGTCAGTTCTGAATACTTTAAGCACCTTGGAAAAATTAAAACGGAAAAAGGAAAGGGGAAAAATGATAAGAAATTTATTTTCAACTAAACTTATATCAGAACTACCGTAAATTACCTGTATCAGTTGAATTTTGTCATTTTCTACTGGGAGATGGTGAGGAAAATATTTTTGAAAGCCATCTATACAGTTTTACAGATTTCAGAAAACTCTTTTTATTGATTACTATTGATTACATCAAGAAAAACTGTCCTGTAAGTCAGTTAAAATATGTTAGTAGTATTTCTATTCACATCCATTTTCCTAGCCTCCAAGAACCATGCTGATCACATGACAAGGCAGACTTAATACTACACTAACTGGATATTCCCTCCATTTTATTTCTTTTAAATTTTGAATAATATTTCTTTTATCTTGTGTCTTTTTCAGCTTCGACAGATTAACAGATAAATTCACCAATGCTCCTGTAAGTAGACAGATTATAATTGACTTCATTTTGGAAAACAATTGTTTATAGCAGCAATAGCATTAGAGCCTGAATGTTCTTTTACAGCAATGCTCAAACTGTATTAATTATTCTATCAAGTTCATTTGTTATTTAATATAAGCATAATACATGAATCATAATTAAAACAAGAAATGACATTCATTGTGCATAAAATCAGAATCAGACAAAAGTACACACACACATATATATGAAAATAGACTATGAGTCCCCAGATTTTAAGTTGGAGTGGCTGCTTAATAAAGAAACCCATTCTTTCTTATTGAAAATTGGATGCACTGGTGTGGCCAAGTGGTCTTGGCAGCACCATACATATCTCATCCACCACTGCAGTAGCTCAGTTGGTAGAGTGCTCGCTCCGTAAGTGGAAGGTCGTGGGTTCAAACCCTGGCCAGGTCTGACCCAAGACTTGAAAGTGGGTAGTGACTGTTCTTTCACCAAGCAATCTGCATAATGAAAGTCACGTTTCTTTTGGATGGGAACTTAAAATAAACAAGGTCCCGAGTCATGGCAGGCATGACACGATAAAGAACCCTGCTGTATAATGCCATCAGCGCAATACACAGGCAAAATTTCTGCACTTTCGCCGAGAGCTGGTGACATCTCCATATAAGTGAAATATTCTTGACTGGGATGTTAAACACCATTACTCAATGCATATCTAATCCCATTTAGATAAGTCCATGAATGTGAAAGTTTGTTAGCTTGCTGATGTTCATGGCTTTCTCCAGTGCCTGGGCCCAGTGTCAACAAAATTCCGTAACTTAAATTTGTAAAATATTAAATCCCAAAGAGTTTTGTTAATTGTCTAGATATTTAGAAATTCAACCTGAAGATTTTGAAGATCACCGCTAGAATAATCCATCTGAATTTAAAATTTATTCAAAATTTCTTTAATTTTAGTACTGTTCATGATAGTCAAAATTTGCTTAATTTAAGTTAAGAAAAATCTTAGGTAAAGAATGATTGTGAAACTGAGGCCGGTTCCATTACTTTTGAATGGGAAGGTACTATATCAAAATTCTATCTAAGCCATAGATATGTAAACTGAGGACAATGTGTCATGTATCAATTTGGTTAATCATATTCAAGGTGATGGATCATAAAAACATTTTCAAAAAGTCCCATTTTCATACACTGACACTAATGTCTATTCCTTAACTTTTCAATTTAAAGGGATATCATACAAATATTCAGGTATTATATGCAGTATCGGAGGACAATTGGTTGCATACCATTTTTCCATTTTTGTGCTTTCTCTCACTTACCTATATCATGTTATTATTGTTCTCTCACAAACTGGATGACGGGAAAATGTCCCAACTTTTTCTGAAAAAGCATTTTCAACCAATCTAGAAAGTGGTTGATTGCTGGGACAAAAGCTAGTTGTTTTTTTTTTTACAAATAACAAAATAGATTTGCAAAGATTTAGCATACCCCTGCATGTTGCTTCTTATATACAGTAGCTTCTGATGATGTAATGAGAACCTGAAATGGATTACAGATGGTTTGTTTACTTGAAATTTATCCTACAAGGGCTTTGCTTTGTAATGTCATCTTGCAATGAAGTTGCAAATATCACCTGGAATAGGCTCACTTTTGCTGTATATTAAAATGTTTTGGCAATTTTCATCGAAATCACAATCAGCAATGTAAAATTTTTTTAAATGAAGGTCTATGATGCATATAATTGTTAATAAATCCAATAAGACACTTTATTCTGGTTATTCATAGATAATTTATGATTGTTGCAAAAATGAGGTATATGCAAAAAATATACTGTATTCATAGGAATAATTTTAGTTTAACACCTACCTGTTACAATTTATTTTCATTTAGCCCAAAATCCTCTTGTGCAGTAAATATGAACGACACACAGACCATCGCTCATATGGTGAAAGAAAACAATTATTTGAAGACATATGTACACCTAAGCCTCCCCCAGAGATCATGAGGATTAAAAAAGGAGCAGATGAGGAGGAAGGTGGTGAAGAGGAGGGAGACGAATAGATGATTAACTCTTAAAAGTCACATAGTCTAGGGTCAGCAGGTCAGTGTCAGAAATTAGGCTGAAAAAAAAACTCGGACTAAAATAAGACATGTCTTGGGCCTTCTGACTGGCTTAAATGAAAAAACCCTGTATCAGAACTGTTAAAATTTTAGTAATTTTTAGTAGCTCACCTGTATAATAATATGTCTTGAGTGTAAGCACTTTTGATAGTTTTATTTCTTAATCTGCTTATTGCATAGAATCATTTCACATATAAAAATTTCACTTCTAAAGTGGTGCATCAGTATACAAGGGAGTTAAGACTGACAAGTTAAACCTCATTCATTTATTAAAAAATCATAAGAACCTGTTACAGGTCAGAATCATCTTTTAACATTGATTTTATTTATTTTTGATATTCATGTACATCTGTACATTACTATTGACTTAAACATAATTTGATTTATAATTGCAGAACTAATCAAAACACTTGACTGGAAGAAGGGGGAAGATGAGATGGATTTTGTCATCGTTATGGTGTTGTTGAGGCAATACCCATCATTTCTTTCAAAATAACAGCTGCTGTAGCCTGCTAGCTACTGTGCAATCATATCGTCGTTTTTAAAAGAAAAGATTTGTTTTTTCTGATTTCCAGAATGTTCTATTTTCAAGATGACATTTTCCTAGATAACTTTTCATTCAGGCCTAATTTAAAAAATTCTCTGTTTGCTGTTTTCCGACTCATGCTGTCCACATGTGGGTAGGTAGGTAGGAAAAATATTTTATTTTATTTTTTGAAAACTTAATCTATTACACTTTTGAAAAAGGTTAAATTGGTTTCATACATGTATGTTTCTTTTAAAACACATTTTACAATTTTTTGCTAACTACAGTCTTCTTTGTTTCTCCTTGTGTCTTCTCCCATGGAGAAAGTGGAATTTCCTCACTAATGTGTAAACCTGCTCACAGGTTGCTTGCTTGGGTTTTTGCCCTTTCATACTGATATCTACTTAGTATGAAAAGCCAAAAAAAAAGGGGGGGGAATTGATGGCAATAAAATTTTTTGGGTAGGGGCATTTCAAGTGGGTCGGGCGGTCAACGGCAAACAAAGTTAATTTTATTTTTGGCCTCATTAGGAAAAAGACATTAATAATTAATGTCCCTAGGCAGTAATGTACAAAGTTTTGTAATTTTTTCTTTCGTTCCTAAGTTATTTGTTTTTGTGCAATAGAAGATTTTGAAAAAAATTTCTTCATTATATGAATTTATTATATATATATTTATTTTTGCAATATCTTTTCTTCTTTTTTTCCAAGTGTGTGAGGAAAATAAACAAGAAAAGTTATTCTGTTTTGAAGATGTACATATGTGACATCGTCCATTTTTTATTTTAACTTGCCCATTCAAGATCACATGATTTTATGGATACACACACATATAAACATATTTTAAGTGAGACAGGCCTGTCTCAAATACCGGTAGTAGTATATGACATCCATTCTGTTTACCTGTGTGAGATGGAATATTTCAGACTAGTCCCATATTTAATATAATAACTTAATGTAATAAATAGCTTGGCTATCCCAAACATGTTGGTTTTGTTGTTATTTTTGTTTACCATTACAAAACACAGACAGCATATGTTATACTCAGCTTGGCAGTGCTAGCATCAGTATTTAGTATTAAAAGTGTTTTGACATAATTTTGAAGGAAAATGTTGAAAGTTTTTTAATGACAAGATTTGTAAGTGGGGAGATACATTATTTACAAAGTTTACAGTTATTGGCAGATACTTTAACTGCTATGTCACTGTAGTGTGACCTTCAAAGTTTTTTCTTCAATATTTGGTTGTGGATGCATATTTAAGAGGATTAAATGTGAAAGTGCCTAAAAAAATAAAATAAAATAAAACACAAAAATACCAGTCCATGTCCAAATCACAATTCCACCCCCTCCCCCCCCCCCCTCCCCCCCCCAAAAAAAAAAAAAAAAAAAAAAAAAAAAAAAAACTTTGAGAACTGGACAATTTAGTTATACATGTGAACTTCCATCAAGGAAGTGCGTCCAGGTGCTCCGGAATGGTAAGCACCTCTGTCTAGCTAGCTATCATATTCAATATATAGAAGTATAAATTGAAGTTTTCAACTTAAAAAGTATGAAAAGTAAAAAGCTTCATCATATCAAATAAATCTGCAGTAATGAATAAAAGATTAAAGCTCAGGGAGTATGTGTTTTCCTCCACATTCAAAGCTTGCAAAATGTCTCTAGGTTTTCCATTTTTCCTTGCACCCTTACTCTATTCTATTCCTCTGGCAATGTTATTCCACTTTATTATAGTGGTCAGTTTCTGATTGATAAAAAAAGAAGGGTGTGGCTAAAATGAACCAATTTCATGAAGAAGCGGAGAAATGTTCTTACACTAAAAACATATCTCTAGCAGAACTGTAAATTAGGCTGTCCCAGGTATTCAGCTGTGGAGAGTGCCATTTGTTTTGTTGGCAATACCTATATTATCAGGTGTTAACAAAATATGTTAGATAAAGCTGGGTTTATCAAAATGGACATTTTTATTATTTTAGAATAGCTAGATCACTAAACTTTCATTGGTTGGTAGTGTTCGAAAAGTACCTGCTTTCCATTGATGTTTCTATGGTTGACAACAAAGTTTATCGTCTCTCACGGCCCTTTTTTTTTTTTTTTTTTTTTTTTGTTGCGATCTATTGTCTTAATTTAAAAGTGGTACTGGTTTTTATCGGTGAAATATTAGTTTTATATCTTCAAGTATGTTTACTCGCTTCGTATATGGGAGGTCGAGGGTTCGAACCCGATCGGATCTGACCGAGACTTGAAAAATGGTAGTGACTGTTCTTCCGCGAAGCAATCGAAAGCCACGGGGTCCTTCAGATGAGATCTTAAAAACCGTTGTCCCGTGTCACGGCAGACGTGGCACGTTCAAGAACTCCCCCTACTTAATGCCCTCAGCGCACTGCCAAAGTCAAAATTTCTGGCACTTTACCTTTAGCTGGTGATGTCTCGATATAAGTGAAATATTCTTGACTAGGACGTAAAACCCCATTACATCAATTAATCTAGTATGTTTAGTTTTACATTTATTGATACAATTATATATGTTGCATTTCCAGTAGCCATTAGCTGAATTGATGATGAGGCCTTAAACAACACATCGTTCAATAAATCAATTGTAATATCTCCGAATTAGGTACCACATCAAGACACTACTGGTCTTGTCATTCTAGTTATACAGTATCATTTGTGAGGGTTGGGGCTTCGGACCGGATGGATACTGGGACAATTTTAATTTTTATTTTAAATTCAAGAAGATAAGTCTTGGCTTCCAAGAACAGATAAACTTCTTCAAGTGGAGAATTGAATTTCATGGTTATATTAAAATGCTTATTAATATCAAATATCAAATTATTAACAATTTCATAATGTGAAATTGGACCTATTTTCCCTAAAGTGATATAATTTGCATAATTTTAATTTTTTTTTAGCTCGTTAAACCGCGCAAACTTGCATAAAATTATGACAAAGAGCAGACAATGCTGCGTACGTGACCTGATATTGTATTTCGCTATTTTTGCATTTTTGATTAAGAGGAATAAATTTATTCGTTTTATCTACCAACATTGATATCCCCAACAGTTTTAAATATCGTTAGACTCCTTAGAATCGGGGTTTTAATCAATATATGATATTTAAAATATAATGCCTACTTTACAACATTAAAAGAAAGGATAAGAAATTTAAGAAAATATTAAATCAACAGTATTGATTCAACATTATAATCATAACTGGACAGACACACTGACGAACAAATCTCCTACCGCCGAGTTTAAAGGGAGTTCGAGGGGGCGTTAAACTCTGTTAAATATAGCTCTTGTTTGCGAATTGCAAAAAAGTACTGTTAACACACCTTAAGATTATGCTGGTTATCTTCAGAAAATTTCAAATTAATATGACTTTTCATTCCTGACAAAATTTGGGCTTCAAAAGGCGGGAGAAAAGTAAGAAACAGTAAAAAAAAATGTCCCTCCCCCCCCCCCCCCCACTTTCGTGGCTGGGAGACAACAAAAGCAAAATTAGAAATTCTGAAGTAATAGTATTCAGTAGATAATCTCTAACGTTATATATCAGACACTAAGAAATTTTAATAAAGGAATTGTAAATACAAATATAATTTTACAAAAGACGAAAATTAACAAATATCCATTAGTTGTACAAAATACCATTTACCAAGTGGTAAAAATACGAAAATGTGTATAAAATAATAATAACTACATTCTGAGTGATTTTAATATCGGAGAGATGTATTGGTATTCGGAAACAATAAATTTAGTTTTGAGAATTCTCATATTTTAATGATAACCGTCAATGGTATTGTTTGTCACCATAGTAACATAAACTTAAGTTTAATATTGTATACAAATCAAATTTCTATAAAAATATATTTTACCTGACATTTAGCAATTCTATGTTTCAAAATAAATAGATAATTAGAGTTAAGTCGTTACAGTTTTTATATGAGATCGATAATTAAAATATGGCAGACAAGAAAAGTCATTTTCATGATGAAACATTTAAAGTATCGCAATGCATGTGTAACCAATACAATTTTTGATTTTAAATACTGTAATAAACAATATTCCAACGATTCCTTTACACGTCTATTCTTCGATCTAAACACTTTGTATTTTGTATATATATATATATATATATATATATATATATATATATATATATATATATATATATATATATATATATATCATCTTTTGAACTCTAGAATTTCGATTTTTCCATCAAAATGCCCTATCCATATTTTACCATCATCTGATATTCCTATAGTCCTTGGAAATGTGTCAGAAGTTGTCTCCATTATCTTACCCATGTTGCGCGATGTATCAATCAGATACACAGACCGCGTGAGCATATCGGTAACTAAGAGATTGCAAGATGGATCAAACGAGCAACATCCGGGCCAGAATTGGCATTTTGGTCCATTTGATTCGCCATTTGAAGGATAAACAAATATAAGCTTCCTGGTAGGATCAAACATTAAAACTCTACCACCTTTTGGTTGAGTCCAGTCCAAAACCGCAATATTTCCGTTACGGGCCGCACTCGCACCTGATGGGAAAGTAAACAATGGTTTTTCACCTTCGAATTCAATTGTATTTAGTACGTCTCCACTCAGAATGATTTCTGTTACAAGTCTCCTGCTACCTTCATAACGACTTAGGTTGACACTATCGACCAGGCACACGAGAAAACTGTTTCGGTATGTTTTACATATCCCACACGGAATCAACGGACTTGTTTTAAACACAGTTTTATTTATCTTACCATCTATAGTGCATTCGATCACTTCTTTAATATCAGGGCATGATAACAAAAACGTTCCGTCTGCCAAAGCAACATCGTCAACTTTTGTTCCGACATTGATTATTTGTGGGGCACTACCGCTTGTATCAATTAAATTCAAGTTACTGGATTTATGACATCTAACTAAAGCCTTATTGTCAGAATAAGGGGTTATAATTACGATCCCGGCTGAGAACGGTTTGATTGACTTTAGAGTTCTTGTTTCATAAAGAAATGTGTCAGATGAAATTTCCATTTCAAAATCATCTGGAACGTTTCCAAACTTTGTCTCAATTATTTCTGGACCAAGATCCCCAGGGGTAAAACGTGGAGGATACACAGTTGGTATTTCATTGACGGTTGATATCCCTGTGGTAATCACGTTTTTAAGCGTGTTGATAAGATGTATATTGTCCCCAGAATCTCTTGCGTCACAACACATGTCTATGTATTTTCTGAAATCATTTAGACTTTGTAGTAGTTTGGCCTCGGAACAAGAAATCCTTTCATCGTTTTTCTTTTCTAACATTCTGGCTTCTTCTACACGCGATTTTGTCATGTGCTTTAGCTTGGTTCGCAATTCATCTTCTCGTTTTCTGATCAGTTCAACAGTCTTTTCACTGTCATGTTTGTTTTTATCCTTCAGTTTCTGGATTTTTTGCAATTTTTCTTCTACATCTGGAACACGTTTATCCTGCACATCGTTCAATATCTCAATCAATTCGTCCTTTTTAATGTTAGCAATCGTTGCTATCTCCTCAAAATGATGTCTGCTATGAATTCCAGATATACACTTAGTGCAAACTAACTCATCACAGTCATTGCAAAACATCCTAATAGCTTCCACTGTGTGGATCTCGCAGAAACGAGGCGCCATTGCTTCATGATCGGCGTTCATGGTGAATGAATGACTTAAAGTTATAGCCATTTTTTATACAACAAAGTTAATAATCTAAAAATACAACCATATAACTAACTTGTTAATATGTGAATAATGAGCATCAAAATTGATAAAATATTATCAGGTATCTGGTCAGCTGATCATATTGACTAACGTGTACCTTGATAACTTATCATAAAATTATTGTTATTAAACAAATAAATCAGATTACAAAAATAAACCGGAACATTTACAACTTCATTCTATTTAAATAAAACTGATGAAAAAGCAAGTCGATAACACATTAATATCTCCACTTCTCTCTAAAACACACACACACGCGCGCGCGCGCGCTATATATCTACCCGTTTGTAATTCTAGTGTGAAAAATCGCGTTTATGAGACTATAATTATGCATTCGGTTTTACAACACAAAATACTTGGAAACAACGAAATTAAGAACTCGACATAATACAAGTTAATAAAAGAAAAAGCCAAAGTAGAAAAAACAAACACAGATTGCGACCACTGAATATGAGAATATGAAACTTGATTACAAGCAGGCACGGGAGAAAATGTCCACACAACATACCCTAACCCCCACAAATATATATATATATATATATATATATATATATATATATATATATATATATATATATATATATATATATATATATATATATATATATACGGTATTGTATAATTGTTTAAGCGCGAATATCATATCAGTATCAACAAAAAAAAAAAAAAAAAAAAAAAAAAAAAAAAAAAAAAAAAACTCTTGTCAATCGCTGATATGAAGCAAGAAAACAGTTATACAATAAATATAAGTGCAGTTGACAATACCAAAGCCAAACGGCCAAGAACACACCTACGAAAAAACATAACAGGAAAAGCCACTATCTTTACCTTCTTTGCCACCAACATAAAATTTTTATAATCTGATTCAACGATAAAGCGTTCGTCTCGAGAGCGGGAGTTCTTGAAATTGAGTGGTATGCTTGCCTGTGGTATACTGACAGATGAGCTAGCATATTTACAAAAAGTTATCCAGAGTGAGCTCTAGTACAGAGAAAACCATTATACAATTTTGCACATTTCACACATAAAAGATCAATTCTTATAGATTGATAAATTTGTTTTCGTCGCCAATAGCTGAAAAATTGCTGATATAAGGTTAAACAACACTGCAACCAGCATTGACATTCCCTTTCAAATTGTGGTGTTGTACACATTGTTTTAATTTCTTGTTTGAACTGTAATATAGAAAAGGTTTTTGAAAATGAATTACATTAGTAATCTATTGTGTTGCTCAAAACTTGTAAGGCCTACCCGCAAGTCGTAACCCCGAATTCAATCCCATCTTCAACAAACCTTCTCCACAACATCTTTGGTGTTTTCATAAAACAAATGTGATATCGTGTGTATATAAAATGTTTAAATAAACATGTTTATCACACATACTGCAATATATGGTAGTTTCTTTTGAAAAATTACAAACTGAATGACAAGGATTTCTGCCTATTTCATTGCTTAACGGTGGAATAATTTTTTATTTTACATCGTGATCCCATGCTCTCTTTACATTGGATAAAACCATTTCTATTTTCTTACAGAGAATAGGCGCATTGTTCAACAAACTTAAGCGGAGAAAGGAAACATACAAATTTTATACATATATATGTATTATCGATTTCTTCAATAGTCGTGTTGACCAAATCATCCCAAACTGCGATAATTATGTTAAATCTTTCGTTTAGAAAAAACTCTTATATTTGCGTTTAATGTTTAAGCCTAAGGTACCTTTATGACTTTAATTGTTAAAGATGCTTTAAAACGGATATATGATTCGTTATATCTTAAATGTTTTATCGGATTATCGACATCTAATTTTATACAAAACATTTTAAAAAAAAACAACAATAATTGTGAAATAGAATTATCTTAATTGTGTAATGAGGACAAATTATCATGCAACATGATGTGGTGTAAGAAGTTTTCACCCCTCCCCCTAACTTCCAGGGGCCTTGGTGGCCAAGTGGTCTAAAGTTCGCAATTTCGGATCACAGTGCCTTTGGGTGTTAAGTGTGAGAAAGTTTGTCAGTTCGCTTGCCGAAAGTAAATGTTAAAATCTTGACTGGGGCGTAATACATCGTTAATCATTCAAATTCTTAACATGCAACGCTAGTGGACGTGAAGTTGCTTGTAAAGAAATGTACTCAATGTGTTGATGATTTCACAGGTACCTGGTAACTAGATGAACATTTCCAATCAAACCAAAGGTATTAAACTATTTGTTTAAAATAATTAGTTATGATTTCACTTCTGCTGATTTTTTTTCAAATCTTCGTATTTATTAACACGACCCAAATTTTACGAGTATTTATTATTATTATTATTATTATTTTGTTTTTGTAAAGTATTCTCGGTAAATATTTTCTCGCAAGATGCATGCAAGAATGGAGTTTAATAGTATCACATTGATTAATATTTACAATTTAAGATCAAGACGAGAAAAAAGTAAACAAAAAACAATAATGCATTTTTTAAAAATTATAAATGGTTTGAACACGCTGCCTGACACATTTGTATATAACAATATCTATTTTCTTAATGATGCAACACGTTTGAATTTGTAGTCGTAATTAACCCTTACGAGTTTTTGAATTTGTAGTCTATTTACAAGAGAATTTTAATATTAACATAAAATTACTTATCGTGAAAACATATCTTCTTGTCCTTTGTCGACAATTTGAACCAATTGTTTTATTTTTAACAAAAATTATATATATTCTAAATAAATTGACCGACAATCAAGCACTCTATTTGGTAACACCTATACAAAGGTGTTATTGACGCAGGCCGATGGAAAAGCATGCAAGAATAAGAACTGTACGTGAAACAAAGCATTTGTCTATTATGGACAAGTTATCTGTGTCACGGACTCTAACAGTACTCGTAGTTAGTTAATGATAATCCTTTCTTATTTGTCCTGACCACTCTAAATCAATCTTTTCATCTTTAAAATTCAACAATATCTTAAGGAAATATCAAAACAAATTACCAACACATAATTTATTGTAAAACGTCAGCCAACAATATCAGAAAGAATTGTGTAAAACTAAACACAACACAACAAATGAAACAAGAATGTATACTTGCGAGCAAGAATATGTCTACGTATCAGTCTCTAAAATGGTGGTCCAAATAGCGATTCGATGCTAATTATCCCTTTTTAGACCCAACCTTCTTTTAGACATCAAAATCATTTGTTTGTAGATATGTACATTGACAATAATATTTCTTCTTCATCTAACCATCTAACAGTAATCTGAGAGAATTTTACCAAATTTTATATATGTGTGTGTGTGTGTGTGTGTGTGTGTGTGTGTGTGTGAAAATGTTGTAAACCAAATCAAGTATACCAAGACTACCAAAGCTATACCTTATTTAAAAAACCTTATCTAATAATAAGCACGTTTTATAAAAATCCCGACTTTGTACAGACCCTATGTTAATAAAAAAAATAATGCCATGTAGCTATGATTAATGGCTATTAGTGAATCTTAACCATCCAACTGACTTTAAAATGGCAACCTATGACTATGCACATTGAGAATACATTTTTAAATTCCAAAAACAAATACATTCCTTTAATTGTTATATAGATGGGTGAGGGTTGGGCTTTTAATTAACAGTTAGAAGAGGCAGGTGTTCAATGATTAGCTTGATTATGTAGATATGTAAGTAAACAGTCAATCCTCAGTGTATGAGGTTGAAAAGTAGCATTTTAAGAAACAATAGTTATCAATATCAACAGCAGTCTGAAAGATAAGGTACGTAGTGTTATGTTGACGGAATCTAGTCGCCGAAACTAGGAACTCAGTTTTAATTTGAAATCAATTTATTTTGTTTACAGCATGCTATAGCAATATGAAGTATAAAAGACTTTGTTCCAACGATGATGAATTTTCAGACTCGTCATCTTATATGGTTAAAAGTAAGAGTTTTTTTCGTAAAATGAAAAATGTATTTAAGCCACAAGGAAATACTGAAAAGAAGTTGACAAAACAGCAATCACTTTTGAAACTGGAAGACATTTTATATATGCATCAAGTATTGCCCAAATTCTCTCAAAATCGCTTCCAGGGAAATTGTAACAAGCTGGACATTAGAAGAAGAAAGATATCAGAATACGTGAAGGTTAGTGAGCATAAATACCAAGAATTTGGTTTTCCTGAACCGAAAATAAAAAGATGGCACAGTTTGAATTCTGGGATTGACGCATTTAAGGATCGCGAAGAGTTTATAACCCCGATGAAATACTACAAACAATTACAAACACGCCGAAATGCGACATGTCTTAACTTAATCAAGACAGATAGAGATTTGTACCAGTCTATTAAAGCTATAAAGCGTGAATACGTGATTCTACAACATGGGATATCTGACATATTATAATGATGACGTCATTTGATGTAAACATAACGTTGATTGCCTCTTTGCCACATTGTAAATAGTTAAAAACTTGATAAAGGTTCATTTGTTGATATACATTTTTTCCATGCTTTCAAAATGTCGCTCGTCTGGCTTTATGTATTTTTAGAGATTCTTTTATGATTGATGAAAGATGGTTAGGACGCGTAATTATCGCATTAATTAATCATAATTTTGAAAAGATCATTTTAGTTATACTTATTTTGAAGTGACATTAAACATTAAAATAATAAAATGTGTCCTACATCATGTAGTGTTATATACGGTAGCCTAATAGGCTCATTTTGGTGGAACAGAAACGTTTTAGTGGAACTTTTGCCTTAAGATGCATAATAAATCACATGTGTTATCGCGAGACTTTAATATGAAGATTGATTTGCAGGGAATTCAACTATTGAAGTTTAATGCTTAGATTTGGCTGTACACAGGTGACAATTTATTAACTCTGATGTAGTGTTAATGTACAAGTGAGTAACAGGAAAATAGACGTGAACCCGTTAATGATATATACCGATGTCTAACTTAACTGTACTTAGTTTTATCATACAGAAAATCATTATTTATTGTAGCAGAGTAATTAAAAAAATATATACTTTTTTATAATTATTTATTTTGTCCGTCTGTGACATAAAGTCTATTTAAATCTTTTTTTTTTGTTATTGTTGTAGTGTATTCTATCGATTTTTTTTACTGTTAATAGCAATCAATTATTTTTTGTTCTTACTTTGTCAGAAAGAATGAAGCGATTTTAATATTTTCGCAGGCAACAATAATATTAATGAACGTGGCGGGGACTCTCAGCTGCCGGGATGGTCTTAAGTCTGTTCTTCTGGGAAACAACGGTTCACATTCTAGCTTGTGTAGGTTAGTAGCTTTTACTTCTTTCATAAACAATCCTAGGACTGACCACATTGATATTAATGAATCAATGAAAGAATCTTAACCCGGTCGTAAAACCATATTTTCACTTCACAACTCTTTTATGTATCTTGTGATAAAAGCAACAATATCGTGGTTTTATTTTAATATTATTATTTTTTTTTTGATAAATTATATTGCGAAGAAGGAACAGAATGATAAAGGTGTCTCAACGATATAGATTCTACTCTGGTCAACCATAAGTGTAAGAGGGGGAGTTTTACTTGTCAGAGGCCTTTTCTGGTTAGCTTGGTGCTGTATTGGAAAGACTGTCAGAGGCCTTTTCTGGTTAGCTTGGTGCTGTATTGGAAAGACTGTCAGAGGCCATTTCTGGTTAGCTTGGTGGTATATTGGACAGACTGTCAGAGGCCTTTTCTGGTTAGCTTGGTGCTGTATTGGAAAGACTGTCAGAGGCCTTTTCTGGTTAGCTTGGTGCTATATTGGAAAGACTGTCAGAGGCCTTTTCTGGTTAGCTTGGTGGTAAATTGGACAGACTGTCAGAGGCCTTTTCTGGTTAGCTTGGTGCTGTATTGGAAAGACTGTCAGAGGCCTTTTCTGGTTAGCTTGGTGCTATATTGGAAAGACTGTCAACGGCCTTTTCTGGTTAGCTTGGTGGTATATTGGACAGACTGTCAGAGGCCTTTTCTGGTTAGCTTGGTGCTGTATTGGAAATACTGTCAGAGGCCTTTTCTGGTTAGCTTGGTGCTGTATTGGAAAGACTGTCAGAGGCCTTTTCTGGTTAGCTTGGTTCTAAATTGGACAGACTGTCAGAGGCCTTTTCTTGTTAGCTTGGTGCTATATTGGAAAGACTGTCAGAGGCCTTTTCTGGTTAGCTTGGTTCTATATTGGACAGACTGTCAGAAGACTTTTCTGGTAAGCTTGGTGGTATATTGGACAGACTGTCAGAGGCCTTTTCTGGTTAGCTTGGTTCTCTATTGGAAAGACTGTCAGAGGCCTTTTCTGGTTAGCTTTGTGCTGTATTGAACAGACTAGCAGACTAGCAGAGGCCTTTTCTGGTTAGCTTGGTGCTATTTTGAACAGACTGGCAGAGGCCTTTTCTTGTTAACTTGGTGCCATATTGGACAGACTGTCTGCGATCACTATCCGCGACATTGTAAGCGAGTGTACTAGCTCTCAAGTATGCATAAGTATGCAATGGTACAATGCACATTCATGCATCACATGAAATTGTGTTCAGAATAATCCACTATATTAGAAAAAAAAACTTAAGTTAAAACGACTAAAACAACATCCAACAAACAAATTGACATGTCGTATATATACCCCAAATGCTGTCAAGGTAAAACATTTATTAACAATACCTAATGCAACCATGGAAACTAGTAAATGATAGAAATAGCCAAGCAATACAAGACGAGAAAGAACAAACACATAAAAGGATGATTGATTACAAAATCCCCCGATTGTTTTCAGACATTGGATTAGTTTCCACTGACTTGGATACAGAACTTTAAATGGACCATTCCATTTGTTTTTACAAAAAGTCGGCCATAAATGCACAAATAAATAATTAAAATTTCAAAACAATAAAGTTTAATTGAATAAATGAAGACGTTTTTGTCTTTTATTCAAAATATAACTTCTCCATTCCATGAGGTTATGCCGAGAAAAAATATGGATAATTTTTTAAAAGTTATCTCTCTTCGAATGCGCCACCTAACACTATTCGTCATGTATCATTAGTTAGCTCGCGTTCGTGTTATACCAGTATCTAATTTACGAATGAAAAATAAACTTTGGAAATAACAACCAAGATCTTGTCCTGAGTAGATAAGACAAATAAATAAATACATTTAAACAACCACGTAACACAAAATAGGCTGAAGAAGAAGCATAGTTGCACTCATATCTACATACTTGATCAATTTTTTTCTGCTTTAATTTATTTAAATCTAAAGCAGCTATTTCTAAACATTGTGGCTAAAATTGTCGCTCAGTATCAGTAATAGCTTTAAACATTGTTTGCACTGATTTTTTATATGTAACTTAAAAAATGTGTACATGGATGTTGATCAATTTTATTTGGTGATGATATTCGAAATTTTTTATACGAATTAATATAAATATACAATATACTTAGGATTCTAAATGTACTTTTTGATCAGTGCGCGCGCGCGCGCGTGTGTGTGATATCGGCTATATTTAGTTATCGATTTTTTCAAACACAAAGCCTATCACGTTTTTATTGCCTTGTTATTAATTTCCGGTAACTGTCGTCTATTTTAATTCAAAACGGTTTCCTAAGTCTAATGAGTTTTATGTCAGGTATTTATCAAAATAGCTTAGATGATTTTTACAACCGTGACAAAATATATGTTACTGTTTTTAATGCATGGGTTTAATACATGTATCTTCTGTAGGGCCAAAATCATTTAAAGTCCAAAAAGCCCGAATGGTTGCCTTCTTCATCAGATATTTCATGCAATAAATTTTTCATGAAATATTGAATTTAGTCAAACTAAAAACTAAAATCCAGTGAGAAAGTAAGACGGAATAATAAAAAAAACTTTTTAGTGTAAATTGATTTTCCCTTTTTAAGTCTTCCACCTTACTGGTTGGAAGACTTATTGCTTTTCTTCCGTTTCCAGTTCTTCTTCATTATTATTATTGTTGTTATACTACTACTACTTCTACTACTACTACTACTACTACTACTACTACTAATAATAATAATAATAATATTATTATTATTATTTTCACCTGATCACTTTTTGTCCGTAGGTTTGCTCCTAGACGCATCAATTAATCTCTTTCAAATTAATAGGGTAGGTGACTGTACCATAAAAAAAGTGCTATCTGGGATTTAAATCCCCCTGGGTTCAATGGGGAGAGGCAGGAGAAACAAAAATCACCGATTTTTCCAGAAACACTTTGCTATGCACTATAAAACCATATATATTTGTAATCAGCATCTAAAGGCACATCAATTCAAATTAAAAATTCCCCCTGGGTTACCACTTAAAGGTGGTGCCAGGAGGGGATTTGTCATAACTTTAATACCGTCAAGATCACCACCACTAAACTCTAAATTTTCTGGTTCTTTCTGATAAAATGAAAAAGTTGATATTAATGAAAGACATCTAAGGTCATTCCCCACTGTGAGGATGGGGCTGGGTTGTGCTATGTACATGTACAACTTTTGAATTGGTTGAGATCCCCACCCCTAAACTATATATTTTCCGGTTCCTTATGATAAAACGAAAATATTGATACTAATGAAAGACACCTAAGGTCATTCCCCACTGTAGGGGTGGAGCTGGGTGGTGCTTTGTATATGTATAACTTTTAATCAGTTGAGATCCCCACCCCTAAACTATGTATTTTCTGGTTCCTTATGAAAAGTTGAATAGAGTGATAATGATAAAGGACACCTAAGGACATTCTCCACTGTGGGGTGGGGCTATGTACATGTATAACTTTTAAATAGTTAGGATCCCTACCCCTTAACTGTATATTGTTGGTTCATTATGGACATTTGAATAGAATCATAATTTGAAAAAACACCGAAGAATCATTCCCAAGAGAGTGGGGTAGGTTGATAAGACTATAATTCTTTTCCTCCACCCTCAGTCAACAACCACTATCCCTAAAACATACTTGATTTCGTTCCTTAAGGCAAGCTTTTTGTTTAAAAGTCCTAGGCATTTTTAAAACATTTTTAATGGTATAATTACATGCTTTTTATAGGTATTATTGTTTTAATCTCCTGGTCATTATATATTACATCCGTAGCTTCTGGCTACATCACACCTCAATTAATTGGTTTCTTACATCATTCACAGTTCATTGTTAATTTGCTGTCAATCAAAGTTAAAAACTTGACCAATCATAATGCATTAAGTGATTTTCACTGTCAAATTTGTTGTTACAACAAATTTGAATTGATAAGAATTTTGTTTGAAGGAATTGCTTTCAGTAACAAGCTCACAATAGGAAATGTATCAAGGTTTCAGGCTGTAAATAGATATAATAGAAAAATAACACTAAATTAGCAAGTCTTTTTTCAAAAGATTTGAACCTTTGTTTGATTAAATAATTTTTTGAGAGTTAATTAAGAACTAGAAAAGAGTTGAGTAATGGACTGAATAATGGGACTCAAGGAATGTCTGCCTCGGAAGGTCGTGGTTTCAAACCTAGCCAGGCCATAAATAAGACTTTAAAAAATAAGATATCGCTTCCTTCGCCTGAGGCTCGGCATTAGGATGATGAGTATTGACTTGTTCACCAGGTGCCAGGATAAAAATATACACCCAATTAGCAATTTTTGAATAGTTTAAATCATTAGAATGATAAATGATTTTTAGAAAGATAAATAAGAACTGGAAAAGATTTAATTTATAGTGTTTTATACCACCCCAGTCACGATTTCTTACCTTATATTGATGCAGTCCTGTTTTGGGATGCTGGTGGAAATTGGAGTTTCCAGAGAAAGCCATAGACTTTTTAAAGCAAACTTAGAAGTTATAATACATAAGTCATAGGATCATCCCAAAAGAGATTAAAGTCTAGGCACTTAAAGGAACTGTGTATACATGTACTTAAGATTAGTTAATACTGGAATGTAGAAGTTAAACTGATAATTTATGATACATTTTAAAATATTTTTGAATTATATGACTTTTTTAAATCCTGATTTTTTAGTGAATAGGACTACACATTCATTGATGGTTGTTACCGTTATGGGGAGCTTAGCGGTAGAGGTTCTACCTCAAGAACGAGGACCACCTCGGTGGCTCAGTGGTAGACTTAATAGCTTGGGGTCATGGGTTAAAACCCTGGCCGGGTCATACATATGACTTTGAAATTAACTTGAGTTATTGCTTCCTCGCGTGGTGTTCAGCATTAGAAGGAATAGAAATCGACTGATTCACCATGTTGTCAGGATAATGAACTGGGTAATAGTGCTAAACGGAGTGGGGGGTCGAACATTTGGTGGTGGAAGACTTTAGTCATTGTGCTTGTCACAATTACAATTCTAGTACTATACATTATTATGATTAAAATTGTCAACCACTGAAGCCATATTAAAATCACGAGTGTTCTAAATAAACTATAAAAACTATATCTTGTTCTGTCAAAATCTTTCTTAACATAGAACCATCTAATTGCCTATGCCAATTCTGTTTTTGGACATGTATGTATGTGTTTTATTTATACTTAAATAATTGTGTATTACGCATCAATAATGTTTCTTCAACTATGTCAAAGTTGCTAGCTCTGGATGGTAAACTTGATATCATTAATAAGTTTTTTTGTTCCTAATTAAAATTTAAAGCTGTCAATTATACCAAACATTTTCTTATAAGAAAATAATGTTTAATGTGTAGAAATCAAAATCTGGTAAGCAAGCTAATGCTCACGCTCGGACTATAAGGGGTACTTGTAGTGCAGGTACTAAAGAACAAATGTTTATTTGTAACCAAAGTTTTTTAATAAAAAGTGTTGCTGTTTTTACATTACATGTTTTACAATTACAAGTTAGCCACATAAGACTGTTGACATGATACAAAATTAAATCAAAGAACGTCTAAAACAAATCATTCATTTTTCATTCTTTTACAAAAACGGTAAACCAAGATATAAATATCTAGTGCTTAACAGGGTTTCTGGTTATTTTGTAAAACACCATACAGACTGCAAACAAAAATATACTGAAGATACCATCAACAAAATGTTAAAGGTTTTGATAGACAACATATTTGTTGTGTTTGGCAATATAATTTTGCAACAAACAATATGTATACCAATGGGCACAAACTGTGCACCATTGCTCACTGATTTGTTTCTTTATTCATAGGAATCAGAATTGTTACAGAACCTTGTCAAATCTGAAGAAAAGACTGTCGTTAAATCATTCAACTACACATACAGATATATATACGACGTTCTATCTCTAAATTTGGAGAATATGTGAATGTCATCTATCCAAGTGAGCTTAAAATAAAAGACACAACGGATTATCCATGTTCTGCTTCATATTTGGACTTATACCTCAATAATGACACCGACGGAAGGTTACATCTGAAGCTGTACGACAAACATGATGATTTCAATTTTTCTATTGTCAACTTTCCGTTTCTTTGTAGTAATATCCCTGCTTCTACTGCGTATGGTGTATATGTTTCACAGTTAATACGTTATGTTAGAGCTTGTTCCCACTGTGGGGACTTTACGTCAAAGCAAGCTGCTTACAATTAAATTATTGACTCGAAGATATTGCAAATCTGACCTAATTAAGGCCCTTAAAAGTTGTATTGCCATAATCACATTATTGTTGATAAGTAAGAAGTCACTGTATCCAAACTTATACTGGATATATTTGACTTACCACAGTTTTTTGTTCCTTTTATTCTCAAAATTGACTTGCACGTGACGGGTGTAGCTAGCTAGACAGAAAGTACTTACCCTTCTGAAACACCCGGCCTCAATTCCTTGTTGGAAGTTCACGTGTATCACTAAATTTGCCAGCTTTTAAAGTTTTTACTTTGTTTTTGGGATTGTGATTTGGACAAGGAACCGGTATGTTTGTGTTTTATTCTTATATCAAGAACCACTTTTATAAAAATATTGCTATGTCTAGAAAACGTTGCGGGGCATATTTAAAATTAAAAGCCATCTTTTCCTTAAGGTTTATAAATAGAACATGAATACAACTTATTGAATCGATTCTTTGTTACACTTTTTAAAAACTGATTTCCATTTTAACTTGTTGTATTTATGTTCAAATTATAAAGCTAAAGAAAAGATGGTTTTAAATTTTTAAATCACTCATTTCATGTAGTTTTATAAGAGATAATCTTGTCTTGTAAATCGTGTGTGTAATTCAAAGCTTCGTTTTTTCATATCGACAAAATATATAATTCAGATCGATCATATAAAGGTCATACGTATTACATTCTTTCAATATATATCTTTTAACGTATCAAATTTTATCAAACTGTTATATCAAATTAAAGCTATTGTTGTTATTATTTAAAAATAGGACGCTGAAGGTAGCGCACAGAAATTTCGGTTTTTGAAATATTTCAGAAAAATAATATCATGATTTCATATTATTGTTTTTGTATGACCTAACATTGATGCTTCAGAAATTATTGAAATATCAAATGTCTCTTATTTAGGACCAATCTGACCTTTTTAACATAAAATAGGTTATTTTTAGAATAAAAATTAATACAAATAATCTTTATTTGGTAATTTTCAAGGACTTATTTTTCCATCTTATCGAAAATGACGGCGAACTATAGGTAATCACAAACGCATTTGTAGAAATTCAATATCATAAAACATAGAGCATATATCTGAGTAGAAAGCACATTACACGTGATGTTTAATTGCTCAAAATTGCATACATCAACAAAAAGAAAATCGGTTTGGAGAATATGTTAATGCCATCTATCCTTATCTATCAATTATATCACCCACGAAATGCTACATCTAAAGCTATAGGAAAAACGTGATTACTTCATTTTATACTATTTTCAACTTTTCGCTTCTCTGCAGTAACATCCCTGCTCCTCCTGCATATGGTATACTTGTTTTATAGCTAATACAGTAAAGTAGGTTTTTCCCCATACGGGGACTTTCTACAACAAAACAAGATGCTTACAGTTAATAGTACTCATGTAGGAATCATACAGTCTAACATTTTTCAGTTTTGTAATAAAGTAAGAAATCCACATATACATTTTGAAACCAAAACAAACTAAACAAATTACCAATTTTATTATAGTTATTAATCAGATGACTTATATCTCTGACAATGAAATGTCAAAATATATATCAGGAACTTATTATGAAACTTTCGATAAACTATTTTAAAAAGAATATTTTTCAAAATTATTGTAAAGAATTTGTAAAATAACTAGAACCAAGGTTTGCAACTAGCTGATTTGACCAAACAAAGACTTATCAACAAGGCATACTTACATACATGTCAGGACTCTGATTAGAAATTCTGATTAGAATAGCCCTTGACCTGGATATCTTAACCAGATAATTTCTCCTGTCACATATATATTAATGTTTAAATCTGCAGAAATGTTTTTAAACCAATGTATTAGTTCGATAGAAGAACTTATGTACTATGTACAAATAATTTAGCATAACAATGGATAATAGATAACGGTTATAGAACAGAGTATTCAAGCAAACGTAAAACAGATTTTTTATGTTTTGTTTTTAAAACAACATACCCTATTGAAAAAAGTTCGACATTCACCTTTTTCAACATGTTTGTGCGATTCTTGAAGACAATTCAAGTTATTGATTTTCACGTAATGACAAAAAGTCAGGACAGTAAAAAATTTGTTAATCTAATTTAAAAAGACTCCAGCCAAAAATACAATGATAGTACTTCAATAGTGTCAAACCGTTAAACTGAATACAAATGGATGCAGATTGCTAGAGGATAATCCACAGCCAGTACAATAAAAGCCACCATTGAAATGACAATTTAAATGGAGACTATCGTAATAAATGATCACCTAATAACGATTATTACATGATATCCAAAACCCATACATCAGTCCAAAAGACCGTGTTAATTTGTTATAACCTTTAAGGATGTTTTGTTGATCTATCACTTGGCTAACTGTGAAGATGTTATAAAGCAGGTGAGATGCAAAGTGTATTGCTTCTTAAGGAGAATGCTCCTTCATACAAGTAAAGAAAACAGCACAAACTAACTAGCCAAAGTAAATTCGGAAAAAAATAAAACATTCATACTTACAGACAAGATCTACCCTAAATTTATTATTTCTAAAATAGAAATTTAAATTTAAAGGAGTCAGTATTTCATGATAATGCTGCTGCTCTGCTGCTGATGATGATAAATGAATAAAAGGTTGACACAGAGGCATGTTTAGATAATCAGATTTTTATTTCAGAAGTATTAAGACATCTGAAAGAAAAGGCCATAGACTATATATTGAAAAAGGATGCAACATTGTACAGTCTATTTTTACATTAAAACGCCTCACTTTATGAACTTTTAAGCCTCCCCTCGTATAGCCCAATAATAGACAAAATATTAAGAGTAATGATTCAATGATTCTTGTGTAATCAGATGATAAAGCAATTGAAGCTTTTGCATTTACAAATCACTTATAATCATTGGATTGATGAGGTTATTATTTTGTAAATGGTCGTAAAATAGGATTAGTAGACATTATTTTTAACTGGAGAGACACGATCCCATTATTTTGTGTAAATCATTTATTTTGAAAACTTCTATTTTTTTAAAAAAAAAAGAATAATTATGCTTTTAATAATTGCGAAGACGCATTAACATAGAATTTATTAATATTCATATTTAAAAAAATATTAAACAAACGATTTCGAAAAGAAAAGAAAAACGAAACAAAAAGCAAACTTAAAAGGAATCAAGGATATATTTACATATATTGTAAAGGAATCCAATTAAAGGATTTTAAAAAAGGATTTTGAATATAATTTGAAAAGTATTCAATGAGTCTATAGGGCCATTACAATACAATATAATTTTCTACCACGATAACATTAGCTAAGTCGTAATGATCAAACGCTGTTGTAAACAACTGTATTAGCCATCATACGTAATGTACATTCAGTTGTTGTTTGATAAGTATGAATCAATCGAACTATCGCTCGGCCTTTTACGTTTTACATCACAAAAACTTTGGATGCAGTGGCGTGACTACCCACAGAATGCGTGGGATCGGTAATAAAATATCCGGCAGATGACAAATTGACTCGATAATAAAACAGATAAAAAACTCTCTAAGTAACATTTCATCTAGTTGTGAAATTAAGAAAATTAACTATGTCGCCGTGTTCAACAAAACTGTTGAAAATGAAATTTGTCGATTTTTTGTAGCATTGCACTAAAATAATGTTTTAAAAATTTTCTAAGGCTTTGTCATTCTTATTCAAAAGGACGTGAAAATTTCGATTTAAAGGAAAAACAAATCCATGTCATGATTTCCCTCTATGGTATGAAAGACACCCTTGCTATATTAACCACAGGCTATGCCAAGAGTATAATTGTCCAGCTATTGCCATTTCGCAATTTTGTCACATCAGGTGGTCAAAAGTAGTTTAAAATGAAGTCCGGCTACATTCAAACGAAGGAGAGGGCTTGGCAATGTTCCGATTTAAGTATAGACCATACTTACATTTATTGATATAAAGGAGAGACATTTTAAATGAAAACCATTAACTAAGCAGTTGTAAAAGTCATAACGTTACATAGCACACTACTTCTTTGTGACTAAATATAAGTTATATCTGATATCAAATTGACAAACATGCTTTTTTAATTCTGCATGTCTTCAGGCTTAGCATTTATAAATGGAAATTTCTAAAGAAACATGACGTGACGGGTGTAGCTAGCTACACAGAAGGTGCAGTCGGCCTTACTTTCTTGATGCAAGTTTACGTTTTTAACTAAATTGGCCAGTTTTAAAAGTTTTTACCTTTGTGTATTGGTATTGAGATTTGGACATGGTATGTTTGTGCTTTATTTTTATAATCTTCTTCTCGATCACAATTTGTTAATCAAAACCAATTACTTTTCTCTGCTGATTACTAGATCGCATTTTAAGAACTGGGTCTTCTTCATATTGACCTCCTAAAATAAGCATAATTAATTTGTTTTAAAATATTTCTTTTCTCGTGTTCAGTCCTATACCATATCGTAATCTATTTTTGTTACATTTTTGCGGTTTCTTTGCAAAGAGCTATCTCATTAAGTTTTTGTTGGATAACTTGAGTAGACGACTGTTAAAATATATACATTTCCATACATAATGGTGTTATGGATGCACTAAGAATTTCATCTTCATGATGATTGCGACGCGCAACGACAAAAGGTATAATTTCGACAAATTTTTCGAAAATGAGATTTTACTGAAAGTAAATGTTCTTTATGTAAGTAACTAAATCTATAAATTAATTCTTCTATGACATTTATAAGCATTAAATATATTGCATCAAACATGTCACACCAAAACTCATCAAAATCTTAATTACGTTATAGCTTCGTTTTTGCCGTCAAATCCGTGGATATGTTACGTCTTAAAACTAGGGATGTACTATTGGTCTGGTATATCTATACAGATAATTTTATCTTTATAAGTTTAATTCTGCTTCTGTTTTTATATCGTTTAAGTTGTTGTGGTGATGATGTTTAAAGTCATAATAACGTTTTTCAGCTATTTGGGCTAAGACCCAAGTTATTAATCTTTATAGATGAAACTAAGAACAAGTTGCCGGAGATATGCGAGTGTAAATTTTTGCCTGCGTGTACTAAAGCCCATGCAATGTGAATTTTTGGTAAGGTGTTAGCTGACCGAGCGCCAGGCAAAGAAGCAAGATCTAAAAGTCTTTAGTATGAACCGGGTTGAGTTCCACCCCCACCACCGCTCTCGAGAGTTGGACACTCTGCCACTAAGGCAGTTGGTGATATGAGATTTTATTTGATAAAAATTTCAACACTACTAGAAGTTATCTTTTTTCTTAAAGGATTATCTATAAGTTTTCCTTGAAATGAATAATTATAAAGGACAGTTCTGGCTTGGTCAGACATAGGACTTTAATAATTGAGATATTACTACCTCGTGCTTGTAATAATGAGGTCAGAGTATCGACGGGTTGAAAGGTATCAAGATTATGTGAGTGGGGAGTGATATACATGTCTGTGGTATACTGACCCATTGTGCTAGCACTTTAACAAAAAGTCGCCCAGATTGCACGCTAAACCATAATACATACTCGCATATTTTACGCATACACAAACTTGTTCTTTGATTAATCCTGAGAGATTATGAGTTGTTCCATCATTATTTTGAATTTTTTTTTTGGAACTGTAAATTTTGTACAAAACAAATATTTAGAATGTTCTTGATTTGGAAATGCATCAAAATTTAAGGTCTTTTTTACAAACCATACAGTGTGATGCAAGTTTTGGTTCAAAACCGAAATAACACGCTTCATTTGTTTACAATGGCAACAATGGTGGTCCGTAGCTAAATTATGAACTTTAATGCTTAATCATAAATAGCGATTTCATTCTGAAGTAAAAACACAATTTGAGATCATTTAGTTCGTTATTTCTATGGTCCATGAAAAGTCAGCCGATTGTTTGTTTACATTTTTTTTCAGACACGGATCGACTCATGGAGGGAATAACTACCAACACGAATACGTTGATTCGCAGATGTATTCATCCCTTGCCAATTCGGATTTTAGTATCGACTTGAATCATGTGACCAGCCTTAAATTTAGGGCATAACAAAAATATCAACCATGATTGACTGCATGGTGATAGGAAAGGGCTGTAATTTTAACTTTTTTACATATATTTTCAAGCTTATACCTGTATCAAATAATTCAATTGTTTTAAATGAAAAGATTAAATGACATCTCAAGATCTAAATTTAGTGTTAATAAAGATTTTTTGGTTATTTTAGTCGGGAGCAATAAGGAGGAAGCCTCTTTACTAGGAGAAACGTAAAATAGAATATACGTCTTAACTATCTTTAGACTGCTCCTATTTTAATTTTATTTGAAATATTTATCTTATATAATGCAAAATATACATAAATGAATCTTGTAAATGATGAAAATCCTGAATTTCGATCACGCAGTTTGACTGTGCAGTCATCACAACAACCGGATGTTTCCGGCGATTTTTTAATTGAATAAAATAAATTTATAATGTTTTTAATCCTCTATATGATTGAAAATCCTAAAAGAAGCTAAAATAACATTTTTGGTGGAAAACTTTTCAATTTATCATCAAAAACGAGACCTAGCATATCGTTGTATAAATGTTTAAAAACAAGGCGGTAAAAAAGTGCCCTAAATTCAGTCACGTGGTGATAAAAGTCACGTGACACTTCGTCAGGAACACTGTATCGGAAAAACGCCGTATGTAAAATATTTTAGGGAAAAAATCATCATGCAAATGTTTTTGTCTTTGGTTGCAAATACTTTTTTCCATTAAATCGTTGATTAACAACATGATAAAAAGGAAGCAACGGATAGAAACGTTACACTTCACTTAGTTTCAGTGAGGAAAAAAAAAAAAGAAGAAAAAAAAAAAAAACCAACAACAACAACAACAACAACTAACAACAACAATAACCACGTTGAGACACCCCGCCAAAATTCGATGTTGTTATACGTCATTTTTTCTCATTGTGACGTAAAGGCTAAAGTGTATCTTTTGTCGTGGCGCGACACATATTGTGTAGATCTATTGGTTTGTAATTTTTTATTTCTACATGCTTTAATGAGGTCGCTGAATAATCAATTATTATGATCTATTTTCGAAATACACACATATTATTTCTCTACGAAAATCGTTTGTTTCCAATTCCCTCATTTCTATTTTCTTTGCGAATTTTTACGTATTGTGTGTAAAAATTGGCAGTGCACGCGTCACATTGTATGCAAATTGCTTAAATTATTAAGAATAATGACAAATACATGTATTTTATTTAAAATAATTACGAGATTGCAAATAAATAGTTCACATGAAAGAAGCGCATATTCTATGTATCAAGTTGGAAAAAACGGAGTGCTTTAATAACAAAATTATAAGATATCACGATTATGAAAACGGGGTATTATTATGAGTGGATATATCCTCTGATGGATTTGTTGGTTTATTTATTAAATTGTTTTTTTCAAGCTTCATTAGTACCATTGCAGATTTTCGCGATGGTACCCCGTGATCGTACCCACTTTTTATTGTCTTGTTTTGTCTGGAATGATTTTTATTTTAGATATAAATTAACATTGAAAAAATATTCGATAATGTTTTATGACGTTGTTGAAAAGATATTGGATTGTATCACATTTCAAAAGCAATTCTAAGTTTTCGTTCCAAATATAGAAAATAACATTTAAGAAACTTCATATAACAAAATAAAGATAAAACGAACTTATAGTTGATTAGCAAAACAAAGATTAATCTCACGATCCTTTTTTACAAGATTCATGAAACTTAATACCAAATAAGAACTAATTGTTTCGATTATACAAAAATAAACAAGAGGCCCATGGGCCTTAACGCTCACCTGAAGATATGTCCAATATTGTTTGCAATAGACAATATATTCAGAACAGAAACTTAAAAGTTTTCTCAAGTTAAGAACTCCCACAAAACTAATCAGAAGTATATCCACTCACTTTCATTTATAATTGGCTTATATATTATGCATGCAGTAACTGTAGTGCAATGAATGATTTCCAAATCAGTCATCAATTTCAGTATAATTTTGCAGCTATGTCCTTGACCTTTGAACATATATGACCTCGAACCATATATGATTGTCATGCCAATACCTACAATATTCTTATATACATGACTATGCATGAAAATAATAGCTTTCAGGATAATTAATAATTTTAGTTTTCCTATGTTGATGTGACCTTGACCTTTGAACATATAACATTGAACCGTGTATCAAAATGACCGTCATGTCAATACCTACAATATTCTAATATACATGTCTATACAAAAAGTTCATAGTTTTCAAGATAATAAGCAAATCAAGTCTTCTTCTGCAGCTGTGACCATGACCTTTCATGACCTTGAACCATACATCATAATGATCGTCATGTCATTATTTACAACATTCTAATATACATGCCTGTACAAAAAGTTAATAGTTTTCAAGATTACTAACAATGTAAGTCTTCTTTTGTAGCTGTGACCTTGACCTTTAAACATATGACCTTGAATCATATATCAAAATGATCGTCATGTCAATACCTACAATATTCTTGTATACATCCCTATACAAAAAGTTAATAGTTTTCAAGATAACTAACAATTAAGTCTATTATTGCAGCTGTGATCTGATCTTTCAACATATGACTTTGAACCGTATATGAAAATGATTGTCATGACAATACCTACAATATTCTAATATACATGCGTATACAAATGGTTAAAATTTTCAAGATAATTAGCAATTTAAGTTTTCTTCTGCAGCTGTGACCTTGACCTTTCACCATATGACCTTGAACCATATATCAAAATGATCGTTTTCGCATTACTTACAATATTCTAATATACAGGTCTATACAAAAAGTTAATAGTTTTCAAGATAATTAGCAATTAAAGTCTTCTTTTGCAGCTGTGACCTTGACCTTTCAACATATGACCGTGAACCATATATCAAAATGATCGTCATGGCAATACCTACAATATTCTAATATACATGTCTATACAAAAAGTTAATAGTTTTTAAGATAATTAGCAATTTAAGTCTTTTTTTGCAGCTGTGACCATGACCTTTCAACATATGACCTTGTACCATATATCAAAATGATCGTCTTGTTAATACCTACAATATTCTAATATACATGCATATACAAAAAGTTATAGTTTTCAAGATAATTAGCAATTTATGTCTTCTTTTGCAGCTGTGACATTGATCTTTCAACATATGACCTTGAACTATATATCAAATTGATCGTTGTCGCAATACCTACAATATCCTAATATACATGCCTATACAAAAAGTTAATAGTTTTCAAGATATAGTGACAAATATATAATTTTTAGCAATTTCCCCACTCAGTGCCTTACAATTTCCCCATTTTCAGCCTCATGCCTACCATTTGTGCAAATCTAAAAATAGTTGACCTAAGGATGTTATAAATGAAATAACTAAGGTATATCTCTTCTACATTCAGAGGAGAAGATTTTTAATTTTTTCACTATTTTCCCCCTTATGGGGCCCCAAGGGGACATAACTCCTTCATTTGAACAAATCTGAAAGGGCTACACCCAGGCATGATGGTTACCTTAGCTGGATTTGTATTTATATAACTTTTGAAACTTTTGATTCATTATTTTCAACTGTTAGGCTTATGTTTTTTTATCTATCAAACTTTTCGGTCTTAGTGTCGCTGATGAGGAATGAATTTCCGAAATGTGCGCATGTGCCACATCTAAATTTAACTGGTATTTGTGTTACATATTTACCAAGTTTCATTAATTTGGCCCATTGGTTTTGGAGAAGTAGATTAAAATGTAAAAAGTTTACGCACGACGGACGACACAAGACGGACGAAGATGGATAGAATAGCTCATTTGAGCTTTTAGCTCAAGTGAGCTTAAAATATTGTATAAAACTTACGTTGAAGATATATAATAAATATCTTTTTAAAATTAAGTTTAAAATAAAATAACTTGTTAGTATGTATAGATTGTTATGTGCGAAGTTTAAAGTAAAACATTTAAAAGTATTGAATACACTTTTAACTGATATAAGAAAATAACCATTTTTAACCTTTTAAAACTGAAAAAATGTTAAAATATTTTTTTGAAAGGTTGAATATAACTTCTGCTGACATGGCTTTAACAAAAAATTAATATCCTTTTGGGCCGGGTATGCAAACGTTTGTTCAACACGTGACCTCATTTAAAAGGTAAACACGTTTTAAATTATTGTATAGACCTATCGAGAGAAATTGCTTTAGAACGTTTTTAGAAATTCAAGACGACCACCAACTTGCTAAATTATTGATTTTTTAATTAATGTTTTTGTGGAAGAGGATTTCAAAAACAAGGGATGTTTAATTATTTCTTGTTGAACTTAATATAACAAAAGGGACACATGTAATATGCCGGACATGGATTATATAAGCTGAGATCTTGTGACGTTTGACAATACCACTTTAATACCGCGTATTTCCATAAATAAATTAATTTGTCAGATACATCACGTTTACATTCAAAATCGCCAACTATTGCGTAGTTGTCGATTTATAAGTAAGAGTTGACATTATAGAAACTGAATTCGTAATTATATCCTCATCTGATATTTAATGCTTGTAATTATATATGTAGACTCATTTTATCCTTTCTGGTAAGATGCTATGTATGGTTTAAGACATATAATAATATGTCATAAACAAAGGGAGTGGTGCATCTTTAGGTACATTCAATTTGATAATATATAATACGTGATAAAAATTTGTTATTTGATTTGTCTTTCCAGACAGACATGGGTATAATTAGAGGTTTAATTTGTAATTTATAAAATCGCAGTCAAAGTGACGTCAAAAATCCTTTCCTGTTCAACACTTCATTTAATTTTTTAAACTATCAAATAACATATATCTAGTCGTGACATTAATAACTTACCTTTAATAAATTTTAAAATAGTTTTTGCAATGACAAGAGATTTTAGATGATTTCGATATACGTTGGATTACTATAATCACATTCCTCCACGTCTTCTGTATTATGCGTCCTAAACTCGAAAGTTTAATAATCAGCGATCGAAATGTGTGTTTTTCTTCTCGTTTTTTAAGTTGTCTGTTTTTATAATTATTTGTATTGTAGTCCTGTTTTTGCTTGCAAAAATTTGTCGACAATTATGTGTTATTTAGTGACAGATATTTGACTTTCGTTTTAAAAAACTTAACTAATCGCCTGAAAACTTAAACTTTTTCATAGCCCAACCATGTTACTTATCGGAAATTATACTTAACATATGATATTATTAGTGCGAATGTAATTCTATCCACACTTCATTCAGCCAAACTATATTGCAAAAATAATCTACATAACATAGAATACTTTGAAAAAAACATCAAATATTAGAACCGTGCATCACAGAGAACTAACTGCAACTGTATCACTTATTTTTAGTGCAACCAAGGACGCATACAGTACACAGACAATACTAGAGCCTTAAGGTCAATATTTATAAAACCCTAACATGTCAACACATACTGAGAGTATTGATTATAAAACATATAAAGTGCTAAAGTATGACTACTATCAGTCCATAATTGTTTGTCATATACATATTCAAAGAACAATATGTAAGAACCGCTGTTAAACAAAATCATTAAAAATATAAAAACTCCATGTAAAATTTACTGACTTAGTGCAAAAGTTTCTTTAATTCTGTGCATATACCATTTTTTAATGTTTTCAACAAGATAACAAATTCACTAAGTCCAAAATATCCCTTATGCACCATTCTAATTTTCTTGATTTGCATATTAATTAATTTTGACCTTCATTTACTGAAAATACCTGATGTATTCTTCAGTGGGGCCCATCTGGATCACTGTAGTCATTAAATTTCAGTTTTGTTTCTAAAATCTGGTCTATGATCAATAGAATTCCGGAATGATATTTAATTTAAAAAATAGACTTTGGTTAGGTCAATGTTTTTAATTATTCTTACTGTTATTTTTATGAGGTAAGTTTTGAATAAAAGAAATATTAAGAAAAACCATGTGACAAACAATTATGGACCACTAGTAAAGGTTTGTTGAGGTGCTATTCAACAAACAGAACCTACATATATTTTACAAATATCCATTACAATTTTATTTTATAAAGCCTTACGTGTATTGACGTCAAAAGGTGTACCATAATTAGTTTTGAGAAAATTCAGATATCAAGAAAATTAACTTCATGAAATAATATACAAAACTCAAACGTTTTTCTATGACCAAGTCATTCAAAATGTGATATGTACAAAACAGATTAATTGTATCAGCCGTATTCCTAATGTAATAAAATCCGTTTGAAATCTGAAAACAAATATTTTTCAAGGGTATTAAAACAGTAGATTTTTTTCATATAATATGATCTGTTTATAAAATTTATATAATTAGATTAATGGCCACAAGAAAGGAGTAACAATTCTTTAAAAAGCTTTGGGATTTGTTTCAACAACAATTAACTTCCTACACAATGTATATTACTAAGCAGGGTTTTTTAAAATGTTTCTTTTCAATGATTATATTATTAAATTTATTCCCCATTCTTTTTAAAATTCTGTCCTGTAAATGTTAGGACTGCTATGCATTAAATGTATTATATATACATTAATAAACCACTATAATATTTTTTTGACGTCATCACTATTTTCTCATCCGAGTAACAGTTTTTCAAAGTGACTTCAAAATTGAATTCAATCCTTTAAAACCAAGTTTGCATATGAAGTCAAAGACCTCCTTCCTTATGTATACGAACATTGATAATTTCATGTCTTAAATTTTGAAAAAAGTAAAAAGCTGATAATGCAGAATGTGTTAACTATGAATTAAACTGTGTTAATTCCTACCGGCTTCCTAGGAATGACATTAAACCCCACCTCTATGGTCATGGCTGTCCAAGTCAATTTCAGCCTACACTTGCGATACCAACAAGTCTGTTTTTGATCGCCCAAATTCATTTACAATATACCCATCGTAACATTAGTTTCCCGCGTGTAAACAAATAACAAAGAAAGGAAGAGTCAATCTTTTTTAGACTTCTGGCTTATAAATTTTTTTAAACTTTTTTTTTCTTCTGATTCTCATTTAATGTTCTCATTATTATTTTGAATGTCCCAAAATCCCGATAATAAAGCTACACATTCTCTGATTCTTGGTGAAGGAATGAAAAAAAAGACATTTAAACAAATATCTTAAAACCGATTAAGATACCCTCAATCAAAAAAAAAAAAAAAAAAAAAAAAAAATGAATTAGGTGTTCCAATTAATGAACCAGAAGGTCTTTCACTTCCTTTAATGTGATTTTAAAGAATTATTTCGGGGTCATCACCAACCTCTTCAATTATAAAAACGTTAAAACAGATATCACTGAAACAAAAATGAATTTAATTCAAATTAATGTTTATAAATTGATGTTTATAACTTGAAATTAGAGATTTGTTAAAGAAATATTTTATTTCGTTTTCATGTGATTGTTTTGTGCTCAACTTGTTTTCACAAGTCTTTGAAACAGTGACCTAACATATAGGTTAAAAATAACTTATAAATGAAAAAAATCGTTGTTAAAAAAAAGATTATTAAAAATCCATTGTTTGAAAAAGACTTCGATGAATATCATACTTCAAGTCTGTGGTTTGATATTTTAATACGATACAAAATAGAAGTTTTTTAATTGATTGAAATAAGTATGGTTTTGACATGACTAATTCAGGATAACATAAAAATTAAGAATAGATACTGCTTGATCAGAACTAATGTTACAGATTAAAATATAAGAGAGGTTTTGTAAAAATCTTAATGTATCAATACGGGGGTGTAGAAAAAGTATTGTATCTTGTGGATAGATTGTGATACAGTTCTTAATGTTTTGTTATGTGATATCATTAACTTAATTATTAAAATGATTTTTGTGAGGGATGTGACTACTTTCGATGGCCAAAAGGGGTTTCGATTTTATTTTAGTAATTGTAGAAAACACATGTCATTGAGCTTGTTACATTACATTTTAATGATATTTTGTCTTTGTTGCTTACTTTTTAAACTGTGAAATATTAAAGGCTTGCGCTGCGGCTTTGACGACCGGAGTAACTTAACAAGTTCATTTAGGTCTAAGTAAATTCTTTTTGGTTTCATAAGTATTTTAAGTCCGAAACGAAATCAGACAGATTCGAGTTCGACACCATTTGGTATCGAAAAATCCCGGTTTTGTATATAACAATTGTTTACAAAGCCGTCACTGCCATTTTAGATTCTCTTGTTTATCGGACTTATTCAACAAACAAGCAAAAAGCAATCCCCGAGGGTATCCATAACTCAGTAGGCAGTACTTAATGCTGTCAGAAAATATACCATTTCATTATTTTTCAACTCTTTTGCTTATGTTTTAATCTGTCAAACTTTTTCGGCCCCAAGTGTCACTGATGAGGAATGATTTTCAGAAATGTTCACATATGGCACATTAAAATTTAGCAGGTATTTGTTATATATTTTGTAAGTTTAATTGTAAGAAAATGTATAATATTCCGAATTGTTGTTTCAGTGTTTGCTATTAGGTTTTAGTTGTTTATTGTATAAGACCATTGATGTGAAATAAAAAGGTTGGTTAGTGCCTTACAAAGGAGCTTAGATTATATCATGAAACATCGTTTTCAGTTTTCATGTTCTGTGGCCGTCCGAAGTAGGACAGCTTAAGATCAGTTGCCCCTTTGCGTAATATCATGTAAATAAAGTACATGCCAACGGAATATATAAGTTTTTATCTAAGTCGTCTTTGTTAAGTAAGAATGAAACACAAAAACATCAAATAAAACATATAAAATATGAATTTACAATCAAACGCAGGAAACTTCTATTATAGTATTTAATAAGATGCACATATATATCTTGACAAATACCATTTAACCAAATAACCAAATTTAAACCGGTGAAACTTCGGCCCTTTTACATTTATTGCGAGATTTTGATATCCAGTTATAACATATTACATTTAAAAGATACGTTTGTATAAAGCGACCTATATGTCGCACAGTTCAAGTGTTACTACTGAATTGTTATTCAATAAAATCTTTTTAAATTTGTATACACTACATGTTTCTTAAAAAATTAAATTTGTCTTTATCTTCTTTAGGCATAAAATCTCTCCCTCTCTCTCTCTCGATCGAGAGAGAGAGAGAGAGAGAGAGAGAGAGAGAGAGAGAGAGAGAGAGAGAGAGAGGTAATGTACAAATTTTAGATGCGTTATTATTCTAAAAAAATGTGTTTTAGTTAAAAATGATTCGCAGGTGTTAGAGAGAGGGAGAGAGAGAGAGAGACAGAGAGAGAGGTATTGTACAAATTTTAGATGTGTTATTTGTCTAACAAAATCGGTTTGTAGTTAACAATAATACGCAGGTGTTATCACAATATTAATGGCTATAGACACTAAGTGACAATCAATTAATACTTTGGGTTTAATATGACACACATTTTACGTCACCAGAGTGTTTTGTATACGTTAACATATTTGTTGATCTAACCAACTGTTTGAATATGAAGTTGTTAAATTTTTTTTTATACATTGTTTCGGTAACACTTTGTATATAATTATAGATATTCTGAATTTTGTTTAGAAATAGGTTTATTTTAAGGTGTTTAATATATAATATAAATAACTGTTAAATTAATGTCATATTTAAGGCGTTAAATTGTTGACAAATGATCGTTTATTCCCACTCCTTATCAAAAGATTCAATGTCGCATTGTATTTATCATGCTTTTTGTGATGGCAGGTGGACATTTGGCATATCAGTAATTAAATATGTTTTCTGATAAATCCCAAATGGACTATCAATAATTCAAGTTATGATTTTTTTTCAAATCTTTTATAAGTTATAAAAAAAGAAGTTTCCAAATTAGTTATTTTGAAAAACTGCTTTTAGCATGGTAACGTTAAGATAATTATAAGAGACACCGTAGGAAGTAAAACAAATGCCGCCGAGAGGAAAAAAGTTCATAAACATGCAATTTGGCGATAAACTTTCACCCATGGTTACTTATTTTTTGCCGGTCAGGAGAAACAATAATCATACACAATGAAAAAAGTCTAATCTTTTGAATAGGAACAGATGCCTGCCCATTAGCAGATTAATAAATTTCATTTACATTCGTTGGCCATGAAATACAACGTAGAAAAGGTTTGTCTAATTATTGTGCATTGCGGCTATGGTGTTATCTTCACCCTCACAATAAATATTTTTTTAAACAAATTTCTTACTGATTCCGTTGAAGTGATGTATTTTGTAACATTTTCAATATATATATATATATATATATATATATATATATATATATATATATATATATATATATATATATATATGTACATATACATATATATATATATATATATATATATATAGTGTTATATTATACACACACACATATATATATATATATATATATATATATATATATATATATATATATATATATATATATATATATATATATATATATATATATATATATATATATATATATATAAATATATATAGTGTTTTATCAAACACTGAAGAAAATATTTGGTTGTGGAATATGCAAAGACTATTCTGTGAATAATTTGGAAAATATTAATCCTTAAAAACACTTTCGATGTTTTTAAAAGAAATATATTTTGTTTGCAGTTTTCGTGGTAAAATGTTATGTATATTACATCATGACACGTCTTTTTATATATTTATTGAAACTTTAAAAAATAAAATTAGTTTTCATTACATTTTAAACATTTAAATATACTTGCAGCGATATTAAGAAATAAATATTAGATTGTTGATAAGTGGGGTAGGCTAAACACGTTCAACTAAAAACAAAAACCCAAGCATATGTTTTTTAATTTATTTAACATAGCACATTCTAAGGAATGTGTGTGCTAATTTTTTGAAAATCCTTATCAGGTTTTTTGTTTTGCCTGAGATAACGGGAACTACTCTAACCGACTTAATAATGACAAGATTTGATGTCTGTCAGTTATTGCAAATGGAAAATTAAAATTTTTAACTTTGATGCTTTTTATGTGTAAGATGTCCATAACTTGGTAGGCAGTACTCCTCTGTGCCGTCAGAAAATGTACCATTTTCAAAATTTTCAGCCACCCTAATTGTTTGAATTATTTGAAACTAAGGTCTGTTTCCTCATGCAAAACATTCCTTATTTCGATATAGATTTATATAATTATGGATTCATTAACTTTCAAATGTTTAGATAATCTTTTTCATTTATCATATTTTTCTGCCCCTAGTGTTACTGATGACGACTGAATTTTCGAAATGTGCACATATAGCACATCAAATTTAAACAGGTGTTTTGTTATATATTTATCATATCATTTACAAGCCATTAAGCAAATACACAATGCAATATCAAACTTGTTGCATCTTCAAGAAAATACAATAGCTTATTAGACCGAATTGATCGTGCCTATAAGTACCAGCTAAACTGAAAGATCTTAACTGACTGATTGGTGTACATCTCTGTTTTTGCCACTGTAATTGTTTATTCTTCCTTATTTATCGCAAAGTTAATTTTGTATTATTTATTAATTTATATATTTATTATGTTTTGTTTTGTGATTTTTAAAAAAATAAAATTCCGATTAAACCTGATTCAAAACACTAAAATAGACATTGATGAAACAGTTTTTTTGTTCAAAGTCTGCGTGGTCTACTGGAAATATTTTCGCCTACCATAAGAAGTGCCAGGGTTTTTAATCGTTCTGTTTTTTTAATTGAACGAGCAAAATTATTAAATAAATTATCTTACTTAATTAGATTAGGTGCCACACATAAAGGTTCAAGTAACTTGTCGAAATATGATTAGAAAACAAAAGATAATTACACAATCGCCGACTAATGTCTCGTCCGGGCGCTGTGATATTTGTTATATTGCACGACAAATTTCCTTTGCTTTTAATCATTTTGCAAGATTTCCATGAATCTAAATATGTGCCATGTATGGTTATTTTGAGTTATTTTACCCTTTTAAATATCACGTAAAAATGTTTGTTTTGTTTCAAAATTCAAATAACATTTAGCAAAATTTTTAGTCGTCTTAAGTTTTGAAATTTATTCAAAACTATGAAGTGTTCCCTCATGCATAACATCCTTAGCTGGATTTAAAATCACACAAATTTGTAACTTTAGATTAATAATTTTCAACTGTTTGACTTAAGTTTTTGTTCATCAAACTTTTCATCCCTTAGGGTTCCTGATGAGGAATTATTTTCCGAAATGTGCACTTATAATACATCAAAATTTGATAGATATTTGTGTTATATATATACTCTTGCTTGGTAACTGACATTGTTACATAAGGACCACTAATCTTTTGACCAAAGAATTACTTTTAAATAAAAACGACATAATAAGGTCGTTTGAGTCTGATTTAGTTGATTTTAAAATAATGGTGAAAATGACTAAAAAAGATAAATATATCTAATAAAACAAATTTAGTTAAGTTAAAAATAAAAAAGAGTGAAGAGAAAAAAGGAACAGCAAATGTAGTAAGCAGAAACTGCGTTAAATCAATCTTTATTCGGGTTTTAGTGATCGGGGGTCGGTTTATCAAGGTGCATCAACGACTTACTGTAAGTACATGTACATAATGCGATATCCCTATCTTGAACAACAAGGCAATTCCTAGCAAAACTAATATAATCTACTCTTTTGAATGCATTAGAGGAGATTAAGGTATGGTTGTTTTATTCGCACGATATTGATTTTATATCTTAATACGACAAACGTGATGACTTCAATTTTTCTATTGTCAACTCTCAGTTTCTTTGCAGTATTATCCCTGTTTCTCCTGCGTATGGTGTATATGTTTCACAGTTAATACGTTACGGTAGAGTTTGTTCCCACTATGAGGACTTTCTGCAACAAAGCAAATTACTTACAATAAGACACAAAGATATTGCGAGCCTAAGGTTAATCAAGGCCCTTAAAAAGTTTTATGGTCATCATCACAATATTGTTGATAAGTATTGTATTCACTGTATCTAAACTTATATTGGATATATTTGACTTACCATAGTTCTTTGTTCCTTTCATTCTCTAAATTGACTTGCACGTGACGGGTGTAGCTTACCCTTCCGGAGCACCCGGCCTCACGTCCTTGATGAAGTTCACGTGTATAACATATTTTGCCAGTTTGCAAAGTTGTTACATTGTTATTTTGGGATTGTGATATGGACAAGGACTGGTATGTTTGTTTTATTGATATAACCATATCTTACAATAATTTTCTTCAAATTTTAAATTATAATTTATATTACAAATTAAATTGAAAATACATAACCTGATTGTTTTCAATTCTGAAATTAAAATCTGATGTTCAAAATGCAATTTTCATAAACATATCATTTAAAAAGTATTTCTTAATATTATATAGCAATATATGTTTCACAAAGAACTAAATTCCGAAGTTTCAGCTCTCAATGTTTATTGATATCAACAAGCAAACTTCATATTACACACCGTGTCATGTGTCACTGCCGTCTGAATTATGACTGAAGAGTACATCGAGTTGTTTCTGTGAACTATTGGAATATTTATGTATTTTCAGTCTAAATGGAATTTTAGATGAAATACAAGTAAAAAGACAATGGAATTCAATATATGTTGCTATACAATAAAATGGTAATTGAACTGATATTGAACCATACAAAAACGTCTATTTTGTGCTTAATGTCTCATGTCCGGAACATAGGTCCCCAGTACCTCATGCTTGTCGTAAAAGGCGACTTAAATGAGGCATTCCGTTTGCCGTGGAATGCGATCCTTAATGGCGGAGGACGGAGTTCTGGTGATTGAGGACCAAGTGGGTTGCGGCTTAATTTCGACCAACACATCACTTTGACCCTTACTTTACCTAGAAGGACGGTTTACATCGGCCCATGTCCAACAAATTGGCTGGTCACGCCAAGCCCTACAGGCACAAAATGGTTTCTCCGTTAGCTCTGCTCACGTTTTAACATTCGTAGTGCTTAACTTTGGTCTTGTTTCTTTTGTCTGTAGAAGGCGGTGGCTTATGGGTCAAATCCTGTTCTATTGTGATGTTCTCAATCTGGGCATTGCGATTTTATTGGGATGTATGTCTTCCTTGTAGTCCCTGGTGCTGTTCCGAGAGGAGATCCCCGGAACCAAGGCATCGCCCTCGTTGGCACTCCATATTGGCGGGTGGGGAGCAAGGAAGATGAACCACCTAACATCACCATGGAAAATAAAAATAAAATTCAGAATACTTCAAAAAGATTAAGAGAGGATAGTGATGATAAAATAAAAATAAAATTACTATATCATTGGCAAAGTTTGTAGTTGTTAATTCAGCCACAGACGAAACATTAAAAGTTAATCCTTTTGTGGTACAGAAGTGTGTCAGTGGTATTGCTGGTTCAGTAGAAAGCATTAAAAAATTGCGTTCAGGGTCTCTACTGATCCAATGTAGAAACAGGCAGCAGTCAGTGAATTTATTAGCAGCAAAACATTTTGCGGATATTCCGGTTAAAGTCACTCCGCACAGAACTCTTAATATAAGCAAAGGCATTATAAGAGACCTTGAACGAGTTATGTTTGACATGTCAGAAAATGAAATTGCTGACGAGTTAAAGGAACAAGGTGTTACCAAAGTGCGACGTTTTATGGTGAAAAGGAAGGATAAACGTATTAAAACTAAAACTTACCTACTTACTTTTAATGTATTATCACCACCAAAGGAAATCAAAGCTGGGTATTATAACATTGCAGTGGCTAAGTATATTCCAAATCCACTGCGATGTTATAAATGCCAAAAATATGGACATGGTTCTCGTTCATGCAAAAATACAGTAACCTGTTCGCTGTGTTTCAAAAGACCATGCTGCTGATGGTTCTTCCCTTACTCCAAAACGTGCGAATTGTGGGGAAAATCATATGGCGTCCTCAAGGGACTGCTCATTGTGGAAGAGAGAACATGAAGTTTTAAAACTTAAGATTAATCAAAACATCTCTTATGGTGAAGCTAAAACATTATATATGAAGGAGCGGAAAGGTCTAAGCGCATCATATGCTGCAGTAGCATCTGGTACTGCTTCTAAAACATATAAAAGTATTGCCTGTCAAACAGATTTTAGTTTATCAAATACAACAACAAACATAACTCAAACTAAGAAGAAAATTACCACTTTTACTGCAACAACTTAAACAGAAAAAAATGTTAACAGTAATAAAAAAACAAAGAATGGAAAACTTTAAACACAGGAAGAGAATAATTCTGCTGCAGATGGAACTAAAATAACACCTGATCAGGACAAACCTGCATCAGAAAAAATAAAAATAATAAAAAAAATTAAAAGCATGACTTTCCTGATAAAGATGTTTTTACGACCGTGAAGTCGAAACATTCTGTTCATCGACTTCGTGTTCTTGCAAGGGATGTATCATCAGATGAAGAAATGGAATACGCTTCATCCTCGCAGCCAATTTCCCCAATAAGAAAACCAAATAAAAAATGAATAATACAAATATAATTCAGTGGAATTGCAGAGGTTTTAGAAATAATTTTGATGAAGAAGCACTATTGGCTAAAGATTTTTACCCTGTAGCATTTTGTCTTCAAGAAACATATGTTAAAGAATCGGATACCGAGTTAAAATTCAGATATTATAAACAGCATCATTCTTTTTTAACCAAATACCGAAAGAGCTTCTGGATGTGCAGCAATTTTTGTACGTAATGACACTATTCATAGTCCAATTACTTTGACAACAAATCTCCAAGCAGTGGCAGTTCGCCTAACGCTTCAAATTATCAATAACCTTATGCTAAATTTATATTCCTCCATCTTCTTCGTTACAGCTTGCTGATATGCAAAACTTAGTTGAACAGCTACCTAAACCATTTTTTTAGTTACTGATTTTTATGTTCATAATCCTCTTTGGGGAAGTCCTTGATAATAAAGGAAAAATAATGGAAACATTGCTTTCAAATAATGATCTTTGTATAATAAATGATAGATCAAAAACATTTTTATCTGATGCGACAGGTACTTACTCATCAATAGATCTGTCAATTCTTGATCAAGATATTTTAAATGATTTTTCATTTTCCAATTATATTAGAATATACATCTGGGGCAAATGATACTACAGTCCCTAGATGGAATTTTACCAAAGCGAATTGGAATCGGTTTCGCAATCTCTGTGAAGAAAAGATTTTTGTCGAGATATTTGAAAATGAAACCGATAAAATTCAAAGTTTTACTAACATCCTCATAGATATAGCTAATACGTGCATTTCTAAGACCTCTGCAAATCCTAGAATCCATAAACCATGGTATAATGAGGAATACAAACAAGCTAGGAAAAATAGGAAACAAGCTGAGAGACAATTCAATAAGTCTCCAACACAAAATAATTTACAAATGCTCCGTATCTTTCGTGCAAAAGCTCGAAGAACTGCTAAAAAGTGCAGAAGAGATTCTTGGAGAAATTTTGTCTCCATGATCAATTCTTGCACCCCATTAAATAAAGTTTGGAATATGGTGCGTAAAATTAAAGGTAAAGGTTCTTCCGAGAATGTTAAACACCTTAAAATAAATGATACAATTTTAACATCTGAATAAGACATTTCTAACAAAATTGCGGAGACGATATAAACAAATTCGTCTTCAGCTAATTACACCTCAGAATTTAAAAATATCAAAAGATCCAAGAACAAAATAAATTGTCATTTAAATCGGACAATTGTGAGCAATATAATGATATATTTTCATATGAAAAACTCAAAATGCACTTTCCAAAGCACATGATACGGCAGTTGGTCCAGATGATGTGCATTATCAACTTCTTAAACATTTGCCCCCTCAATGTCTTTTCACTCTGTTAGATATCTTTAATGATATTTGGCAGAGTGATACTTTTCCACCATCTTGACATAAAGCAATTGTTATTCCTATTCCTAAGCCTGGTAAAGATCGCTCTGTTCCATCTAATTATAGGCCTATTGCCTTAACTAGCTGTGTTTGTAAAACCATGGAGAGGATGATTTATAATAGACTCGTTTATTATCCTGAGTCTAACAACCTTCTCACTCATATTCAATGTGGTTTCAGGCACAACAGGAGTACCTTAGATCACTTAGTTCGCCTGGAATCATTCATTAGAAATGCCTTTTATTAATAAACAACATGCGGTCTCAATCTTCTTTGACCTAGAAAAGGCATATGACACGACTTGGAAATATGGCATTCTTAAAGATCTGCACGACATGGGTCTGAGAGGCCATACCCCTAATTTTATTAAAAACTTTCTCGAAAATCGAGAATTTCAAGTTCGTTTAGGGTCAACATTCTCTGATGTCTTTGAGCAAGAGATGGGTATCCCTCAGGGTAATATTTTTCGGTTACTCTTTTTAGTATCAAAATCAACAGCTTAGCTAAAGTTTTAAATAATAATATAAATGGCTCTCTTTTTGTAGATGACTTTGGCATCTCATGTAGAGGGACTCATATGCATGCTATTGAAAGGCAACTTCAGCTTTGCCTCAACAAAATTCAAAAATGGTCATTGGAAAATGGTTTAAAGTTTTCTAAAACGAAAATTTGTTGCATACATTTTTGCAACAAACGCAAAATACATAATGACCCGAAGCTGTATATCAATGACAGCCTAATTAAAGTTGTTAAAGAAGCTAAGTTTTTAGAAATCCTATTTGATTCCAATTATCTTTTATTCCGCATATAAAATGCCTAAAGGCAAAATGCCTCAAGGCATTAGATATTTTAAAAGTTTTATCCAATACAAATTGGGGTGGTGATCAACCTACATTACTTCATTTGTATAGATCGCTTATCAGATCAAAACTTGATTATGGATCCTTTATATATGGATCTGCTCGCAAATCATATTTAAAAGACCTTGACGCAATTCATCACCAAGGTTTACGTATTTGTTTAGGAGCTTATAAAACGTCTCCAATTGATAGTTTATATGTTGAGGCTAATGAGCCTCCATGGCATTTACGGCGCAATAAACTATCTTTGCAGTATGCTACTAAATTATATGCAAATCCATCTAATCCGGCATTTGATTGTGTTTTTCACTCTCCTTATCAAGACCTCTTCAATAAAAAATCCAAAGCTATTGCACCTTTAGGTATCCGTTTAAAACCTAAAAAATACAAACTAACAAATAATTCTCCTTGGCTTCTTGATAAACCAGAAGTCAATCTGGATCTCACAAAATTTAAAAAGTCGGAAACAAGTGAATAAGTTTACCAGCAGGAATTCGCTCTGATTAAAGATAAGTATACACGGTTGATTCCAGCTGTTATTAGACAGGAATTGCTACACTGGTTTCTTATATAAACTGATGGATCAAAAGATAGTGGTAGCTGCTGCTGCCATTGCTTGGGGTGAAACAGTAAATATTTGTCTTCCAAATGAAATTTCTATATTTACAGCTGAGGCTAAAGCAATTTTCCTTTCTTGACAATATAGTTCAAAATCGCCTCATTATAATTTTTAATATGTTCTGACTCTTAATCAGTCCTTCGGGCAAAAAGAGCAGAAAATTAGATCACCCCCTAATTCGAGAAATTCTGGAACTGCACACGTCTATTACGTATGCTGTTTCAGTTTTTAATAAAATTATTAATTATTGTTGGTTGCCTAGCCATGTTGGTTTAAAAGGTAACACTAAAGCCGATTCAGCTGCTAAAGCAGCATTATCCAAACCAATGACTACTTGTTTAATTCCTCATACTGATTGTAAGCCGTTGATATCTTATTATATCGATGATCATTGGTACAATCAGGAGCATAACAAGTTACATTATGTACAGCCTTGTCTAGGATTTACACCTTTGTCTCAGTATAGTAGACGTGAAGGTGTTGTCCTTAGACCCTGTAGAATCGACCATAGTTATTTTACGCATTCATTTATTTTGAAGGGAGAACAGCCTCCTCAGTGTGTTCCTTGTCAGAGTCAACAATCTGTTCAGCACATTTTGCTGGATTGTGTTGACTTTGCCCCTACAAGAGATACTTTTTATTCAGCATCAACGATGCAAGATCTTTTTAAAAACGTCCATGGACATAAAATTTTTGAAACTTCCTACGGGAAATCAATTTTGTATAATAAAATATAATTTTTATAATACATTATCCAGTCTTTTCTTAACATTATCTGTGATATAACTGGCTTTTATCAGCTAACTATTTTTTAAAATCTTATCCAATTTACATCTGTTCAATATTTATATATTTTAATATTTAACATTTTTCTAGCCGCAAATAACTGCAATAAATAAACAAAAATCCACTCACCCACTCACTCATGTCCGGAACAAATGAAAAAGTGCAGTTGTCCGCGATGTCTACTTACAATATTGTCCAGAATTATCATGTTTGAGCTCCAAATCTACGTACAACTTCCTGTTTATGTATAATTTGTCGTTACTTAAATATTATCTATTATTTTATTAGTTAGTCTTTCTAAGAACTGATAATAATTCTAGATCTTTTATGTTCGATTTCCTTTAGAAAATCTTCGCTTATTCTTTATCTTGTTCCTTTTACCATTATGCATGTTTATAACAGGTTCTTACCTGCTGAATTTGGCGACAAAACTACGAAATCTGTTATATTCGGATCTACCGAGGCGATAAAGGCGCTTTAACTCAATAGTTATAGGTATGCGAAATGTTTACTATATGAAAATGTTTAGTACTGTCTCAGTATCCTCTTGTCGATTTTCTGGATCATGTTGTTCCTCTACTCCGATAAATATTGAAATTGTCAGCATTGATCTAGTTTATATTTTTAAAAGTTTTCTTTCAAATAATTATTTTTGCAATCAGCGTTTTTAAAGTCTTTGTTGATGCGTATTTTTTCTTTCCTGTCCACCAGCTTAAGACTCTTTGTTTTAGTTTTTAGGGTTTTAATAATTTTTTTCCGACTTATTGCTCAATATATTTTCACAGGATTGTCTTACAGACTTCTCGGTTTTATCGATAATAGCTGTTGAGCTCTGCTTGGCCTTTGCTCACCTTTGTGTTCTGTTGCAACTATGGTGGACTTCTTGTTTTTTGAAGTTATGGAATTTCTACCTTTAAAACATTCTTCGTTTTTTACAGCGATATATATATATATATATATATATATATATATATATATATATATCTTTAGGGTACACTTGAATATATAATGATAATAATTTATTTCGTGAAATACAGAATATTTTTATTGATAACCTTTATTACATTCATAAGAAGCGTCTGATTAAATCGAATTCATATGGATCATTTTTTAAATTATTCCAAATAATACCGGATGAATGGATATGTCGCTATCTGCAAAAATTAAAAGTATTCAGACTAAGGAGGTGGACTTCAAAGGTGCAAAACTAATATTCTTTAATCTATTTGTGTACTATGTACTGCTCATGAGCGGATACCGCTGCCGGTGAAGTAAAACTCCTCGAGGGTATCCGTTACTCGGTAGACAGTTATTTGTGCTGTCAGAAAATGTAACATTTCGCAAAATTTTCTGCCGTCTGAATTTAATTTTTTTATATAAAAATAACGTTGTTCCTCATGCAAAACATTCCTTAGCTGGATTTTGATTGATATAATCATGGAACATTAGATTCATCAATTTTCAACTGTATGGCCTTGTTTTGTATCTATGAAATTTTTTGCATCACTAAAACAAGATTACTGTTTTGACAAATTGTACAAAATAAGTGCTTAATGATGAGCAATTTGCACATAACCCACTAGTTAAAAACTAAAAAACCAATAATATTCGAGGTTTATTTTTTGCGATTAATATAAGTTTGGGGATGACTAAAACTAGAGTACATGCAAATAAACCAATTTTAAATAGGTTAAATTGCGTTTCGGAATATAAGAAAACAGATTGTTATGTTGAGAATGTTTTATATTGCATTTGGTACTTTTAGTGATTTATTTTTGAAATATTCTGATTTTTATTGCTATTTTAAGTCAGTTCATTTTAAACTGTCATGTATTAATCTTCCGGATCGTGGAACAAAGAAAAAAAATCAATGATATTTATATAATGACTTTTAGAACCGTTGTCACCTTTTTAAACTATATTCTATTTAGTCTGAAAGATAACTTTCATTTTATTACAAATGCCTTCGAAAGTTTCGAAAAGAACTTTCGTCTATAGTCGTTTAAATCACGGAAATACGGAAAGTCTTGAAAGATAGAAACTAAAAATAAAGAGTTTTGTCAACCTTGTTGTTAAAGAATAGCCATATTGGTGTGTAGCAATGTGGTGCAGTTACTTTTGAAAAGATCTTACCTTTGTCCTTATTTTTTTTATTTTTCATGATAGTAAATAGTAGCCTTACTTTTGGTATCATCACTCCGACTAGTTTTAGTTTTTGTCTAAATGTTTGTTTAAGTATTTGTGGAAAAAAGAAAAGAACATTTGCATTTTTTGACCGTTTATACTGATTAAAATAAAACTATCTTTACTGTTATGATATTTTATATATGTAATTAGGTTTAGAATTTGGATGTAAGCGTGTGCTGTTTCTTTTAAAATATTTTTATATCACCAACATTTTATTATACTGTGGTGTTTAGAAAAAATTTATGATTTTCAAACATTGTAAAATTTCTTTCTAAATATACCGAATAAAATGCAGTACTAGGCACTAGTTTTGATGGTATTGTGTCAACTGAAGACCTTGTCATTAATGAAAAGATGAACATCTACATTAAATCTGAATTGAAAAAAAATAATCAACTTTTCGTTGTACATTTTGCTAAGTTTACATTTGAGAAATTTTCTTCATTCCTTATTTTCATCTACCAATATTTTTGCCGATGTTATCGTTAACTGAAAAAAAAAAAAAAAAAAAGAGAAAAAGAACGAAAAAGCAGTTAGAATTACTGTAAAGACTTCAGAAAAATTACACATTACCTAGGTATGATAAATGAATTTTAAAAGCAATATACTCATTTCAATTATCATTTGAATATTCAAAGTTTAAAATCATATGTATCCCAAAATTGTATCCTGGGATGCCGTTATTGCCAGGATAACGTCATGGTTTAGTGATTTGGTTACATTTAAAATGAAAATAGAAAACAATAATAATAAAAAATGTGGTCTGATCCCACTATAAACTTGAACTGGTTGTGTTCATTTCATGTAAGATTTAAAACCACGCAGAAATCTTAGCTGGGTTAAAAGAAGTACAGTTAGTGATAAATCAATTTGCAATGATCAAATAGACTAATTTCAAACATATTTAGCATATAATTTGATATTTTGTTGATTGGAATCCAATAGATATAAAAACACCGATATGTCTACGTTCAGTATTTTTCATATTAAATTCCATATCTACATCACGAGGTAATAGCTGTTTATCACGTTATTTATAGTAACAGCGTCAACGTTTATTGCCATGTAACTCTAACCACCTTATAAAAACAATGTTTAATATTTTATCTCTTATTATTTTTCATTGTAAGTTGAAACTTAGCAAAAAGGGATTTCCAATAAACTATTTTGCCTAGATGGTAATAGTTAAAAAGTCCCCTGTTATAATTTGTGTATGTATCGCTTCCCGATTTTGTTCTTGCAAGCAATGATTTGCACTTGGCTTCATTTAAATCGCAAGAATAATTTATTCTAATAACATGTATAGACACAGAATACTTTTCATGCATAAAACCTGTTGATCAGAAAAAAACCAACATTTTAACCCATCCCCCCAAAAAAAGATATCTTTTGACCTTTTTACAAGTTTAAAACAATCACAAACTTTAGTCTCTGCTAATATTTAAAAGAAGACTCTGCACTATTTTTTATTTTAGTAGTTTATGTCTTGTCATTGCACATTAACAGAAAATTGAGTCGAGAAAAATAGAAATAAAACCTATTGACGTTTCTATTTTTGTAAAGTTTAACATCAGTTAGGTAATACTTACCTACACAGAAATTTTTTTTAAAATGATTATGTTTCAGAAAAATTATTTAAACAATGTTTCTAATGCGCTTCTGTCTTTTGTTTTGCTTATTATAAGAATTTTTTTAAAATAACCTTTAAAATGTTAAAGTTAATAATTGCCAAGCTTTTAAGCAGTGAAAATCTTTATTTCAAAGGGCTTCTTAACCTAAAAGTCGACCAATTTGTACCATTTTGCAAAAGTTCGTCCGTCTCAATTTTTGAAATTTATTTGAAACTATGATTTATTTATTCATGCAAAGCATTCCTGAGCTGGATTTGGATTCATGTAATTTTGGGATTATGGACTCATTAATTTTCTAATATTCGGATTTTCTTTTTTTTATCTTCCAAATTTCGGCCTGTAGTGTCACTGATAAGTTATGATGCACATCTGGCACATCGAAATCGAACCGGTATTTTTGTTAAATATTATAAAATTCATTAAGGACATGTTTATAACATTTGAAAAGTTTAGATAGAAATTCATTCACAATATTTATTCAAATTTAAAATTTACTCAAGTGTTGTATATCTTTTAGTTTTAAATCATATTACAAATTTAATTGAAGAATTAATGTTTACTAAAGCAATCCTTTTTTAAATCGAGAAGTATTTCTAGATCTGTTTAATTCTTTCACATGACATATCAGACCAATGTTGAACTAAATTAAAATTGTAAAACTCCCATGGAAATGTATTTAATGCTTTAAGCAAAGATATTCAGTCAAATAGCAGCATCTTATGGGTATAAAATATCGCAAATGAAAAATATGTTTTTACTTTTCGTGCAACATACAGGGAACAGAAACACGGATATTTTGCTGAAAATTAAGGGTATAGCTTTTCTGATAAGTATATTTCTAATCTATGGCCTATATTAAATTCTATTTTGTTTTCGGGGGTTGTTATACTTTGCTTATCTTCATATTATAACCTGTCAATAAACTCAAGCAAAAATCTTATGAAAGGTTTTATTTATGTCTGGAGTTTCTCAGTACTACATATTGTTTAATAAACTTTCCACAACTTTGTCAAGTTAATTTATCATTACTTTTAATCCTTATGTTTTTGTCTAGTATATGTTACAAATTAGTTTATACAAAATGAGTTATCATTGGGGCTAAGACATTGACAATTTGACTATCATATAAGAATATGTATACCTCTATTTACCGGTTTCAGATAAACTTATGGTCCTTTGAAAATTCTGTTTAATTTGTTTCTGAAACCTGAATTAAAAATTTAAACAGATAAACGATTTTTTCGATCATATTTCTACGAAGTGAACAATGAATGGATGTAAAGTAATGAGAAATTTGAAAATTATTATAAGGTTTTATCTCAGATTACCGTTTTCAGGTGATTTGTTTTCTAGTTCTGGTCTTTTCAATATCTTTTTTCATTTGTTTCAAAATCAAAAACATAAAAAAATTCTAAAAAAAAAAACAAAGAACAATCAGTGGGTTCAAGACACCGAGAAATTTGACTATCATATAAAAATCGAATTACCATTATCAGAAATTTGTGAAATTATATTTCTTGTCTTTCCAAAATATTTTGAATATCTGTGTTTGAATGACGGTATTCTGGAATAAATTTATATATTTATTAATATATCTTATATATATTTAAAGATATATATATATATATATATATATATATATATATATATATATATATATATATATATATATATAACTGAAAGTTTCCGAGATACCCACGGAACATTTCATTTGACCCTTTATGACAAACCTAATTTTTCAATTGTCAACTTTTCATTTCAATGCAGCAATGTATCTGCTTCTCTTACTTATGGTGTAGTTCTTACAGTTAAAAAGTTATGGTACAGCTTGTTTCATTAAAAGAACTTTAAACAACGATACAAGCTGCTTACAATGAAACTACAGGCATTGCAAACCTAAAGTTCTCAAAGCCCTCTAAAAGTGAAGAATAGCAGTTTATAATTCGCTAGTAAATTTCTGGAGTTTTAATCGTCTACTTAAAGAAACTTCAAGATAAAGGGATATTTCCATGACAAGTACGCCATGAATGATCATCACCGAGTTAAAGAAGCTGCCAATTTATCTAAAATAAGTTTCTGGGTAGCTGTTTAAGAACACTAATTTTACTCTATAGCAATGTTATAGGATTTATCTGCGTTTTTTGCCCCTACCTTAAAATTTTATTCCGATGCCTTAGCATATAACACGAATTTTAATATATGATTGAATGCTATTGGTTTTGGATATTGTGAATATAATCCGAGATTTTACAAGAATAATGTATAAGAAAACGTTTAAATAAACTTTTATTTTAATTTTAAGTCCATTATGTGGTAGTGAACTTGGAAAAGTGTTTTTAATAAAGAAGCATTTTCCAGTCATCTGGTCGGTGCGTCCGATTGAAACTTATGTTTATTAGTCATGATTAATTTTGTCAGATTGTGTCATTTAAACCAATTCAATAACAAAAATAGAAATTTTAAGTGATATTCAATTATATCTTACCTCTTACTAGTAACTGTCAATTAAATTGAAACATTTTGCTTTATACAAAACAAAAGAATTCACAAGAGGTAACCGAGATTGCAATATGTTTCCATTAGTATTGTTTTAAATCTTCATTTTGTGTGTGACATATTGATAGTACAACCTGCAAAACTGTTTTTCAGAACATAATGCATTTTATACAAATTATACTATTTTCCATTGTTTTCCGGTATATATATATATATTTCAAAACGAAAAATAAATCGCTTGAAATTAGTGCGCAATAGTTGCAAAGATGTAATAATCCGAGTGGGGTTTAAACCCAGGCGTTGTGATTTGTAAGAGCTTGCTTTAGACTATGGGCCACCAAGACCTTTCAATAAAAAAAACCAAAAAAAAAACCATACCAGTCCGTGTCCAATTAATAAATCGAGCATTTGATGTTCAATCCAAAACTTGTTCAAAATCCAATCTAAAAATATCTTCATTTTGGTTTAATAGATAAACGCATTTTATTGATGTATGACAACTATTTAAGAAATATCCTGAAATAATGCTTGATTGAAAAAATTGTTTTGAAAAAGTTATTTTGAAAAAACATGTAAAATGTAACATGTTAATATTTATTTAAGAGAAAAGAATAATAGAAAAATGAATAAAAAAAACCATTAAAAATACTAGTAAGATGGTTCGTGTTACAAAATTTGATGACATGTTGTCAAACGATGTTCTATATTTAATACACAATATCATTCGGTGGTGTGGTAAAATACTTCAAAAGAGTTATCACTAGCTCATTTGTATCTTTATGTATAGAAAAAATTTAAACCTCAAGAATTCAAATTCTTTGATTTTTTTCTTACTCCATTCAACATTAATATAATATACGATGATGCACTGTATTTTCATTCAGCTATTTTGTTTGCCTATTTTATTGTTGATAACATGGGTAATATTTATATGTATTGTCGATGGATTTTGCTTTCAAGTTGGGTTTTTAAACGAAAACAGACGCTTTATTTATTATTTTTCTTTGAAATTAAGAATAAATAATAAATAACTGCTTAAGCTGATTGTTTTGGATATTGATTTTGCGTTGACAAACAGTTGATATATTATTTTGAATTTTCTCAATAAGTTGTATCAAGTCACTTCCAGAAACACAATGACTAATTTCCGACAAATTTACTAAATTGTCTTACAGATACTTTGGAATTTACAGCACATACAGCCAAATCAATACATATTCAACATATTGTCAGAAAATAATTATTGTAGTAAATCTATCAAAGACTTTAATGCTCTTTAAATGAAATTATTATAACGCAATCAAAAAGGTCAAATGATGTTTTATTATGTTTTAGTAAATACCAACTTCCCGTAAAAGTAGACGACAGTTTTTAAACAGTCAACGCTTAAACAGAAAATTGTTGGCCTTGATAAATTTATATATAAGAAATGAGTTTGAGTGTAACAAAAAGCAATTCCTTTATTCCAATATTGATTGCAAAAATGTAATTTTATAAACCAGTTTATTTTAAAACAAATATTTTGGATAAAATGTCTTTAATATTAACTAGCATTTTGGCACCTTAGTGTATTGCCCTCAAGGTCATTGCGTTAGATTGCACTGATCATTTAATTACAAAATGTAAACAAAAAAATTAATATAAAACGTAAATATAATATTAAACTTATGTTGATATACAATATAGTATTACAATAACTTGTGTTTTGCAAACAAAAAAAAAAAAAAAAAAAAAAAAAAAAAAAAAAAAAAAAAAAAAAAAAATCAACACAATATACTCAAACGCCCTATATCATTATTTTAAATCCGAACTTACATACAATTTATTACTAAAATAAAGTCGATGTAATCAATAAGACAACACAAAACATAAACATCTGACCTCTGACAGATACCTAAAATAACGACAAAATATGCGTGTTATAGATATGATGTAAGGAAATGAGTATGCTGTTAAAATACTTTCAATATTGTTTTAAATAATAGACCAGTATATTTTATTATGAATACAAGTTTTTAATTGGCTGTATAAATCAAAGATAAACCATGTCTATGTTAATTAATTTGAGACTACATTTGGTATGCTTCCATCTGTCCGTTACATAAAATTCCAAAAAGCTGTATCGAGATGAAAGCTACTGAAATTAAACAGACAATTTTGTTCTTTTTTATTTTATCACTACTCCGTTCCTCAAAATCGAGTTTGGTTTCCTGTAAGTTGCATTTCCTGTAAGTTGCATGGGCGGGTCTTGTAGCCACATTTCCTTGAAAACCGCAATTAAACACCTAGGTTTGCATCTCACTAGGGAAGGATATACATTCAGTGAATATAAATATAAGTTCCCCTGCGGCGGTTCTGTGGTTTTCTCCAGTATATATGAATTTACCGCTTCCTTATAATAAAAGAAGTGTTATTGGCGTAATAACTCCTTAACGCTTACAGACTCTTCTTGTCCTGATCATCGTAAGATTTGTATCGTTACTTTACAAAGAATGAGATTAAAATCCCATAAAAACATCGTAATGTTTGTTGATATGAAAAGGTACTTAACGCCAAAGTGAACATTTTGTTTACATATTGAGAGACAATTGTTTCTAGTGACGAAGATGTGACTTGAGAAAAGTTAACGCAAAATTAAACTGATAGATGTTTTGGAATTAAGGTCTTCTCCAAATTATTGACATTACTAGTTCGGAGGATGCGCTACTATCCCTAAGCCGGTGCATTTGATTACTCTTAAAAGCGTTCCAGCATCACTGTTTTCGATTGATATATATGGTTAAAAAGAAACTTTATAAATCATTTAAATGCTCTGAGTTAAAATATTTTTGATTGAAAAAAATTACTTAAAAGTTTATTGCATATCTTGAAATGAAACCTACAAATAACAAGCGCCACCAAATGGCACAATAAGCATCACTTAAAACTGAAGATCCAGTCATAGACGTTCAATTGCACTATTCCTCAGTTCAATAAACCATTGAAAACATTACTTCATGTATGTATGTATTGATAAAGTTCTCAGGATAACGTTTTTAAAAACTAGAAATTAATTTTGATTTATTAAAAATTGTGAATGAATTTACACTTATCAACTTTGAGAAATATATACGTTGTGTATTATAAAATTTGCAGACGGATCATATTTGTAAATATAATCTACATTCGACACAAAAATGGTAATATAACATGGCGTATTTCTTGGAAATAAGTTTAATACGTGTACGTGACGAAAGGGTAACTTAAAGCTTATTAACTCCTAACTGAAATAATATTAACGCAAACATCTGTTGATGTTGTTTAAAAATAGGTCATTATGAAGTTAAAAATTTGTTTAATCGGGTTCTTTTACAAATATTTGCAAAATGCTTTTATCTAGTGCAAATCGGTTATTCAGTTTGACTGAGACATAGAAGTAGGCATAATTAAAATACTTATTCAGTTAATATTAATGTCAGATTTTTTGTAACAAATGAAAGAGAAAATTGTAGTTTTAAAAACTTGCTTTGTTGAAAACTAATTGTGATATCGTGCTCTACTTATCTTTGTATTAGTAAAATTAAAAAAAAAGAACATTTCAGCATAACATTCCATATTTTAGCCTTTTGAAAAGATGAACTTTAATGGGCCGATAACACTATCGAGTTACGGCCCCTGATCCGCTAGAGGGTTACTACTTCCGGGGAGTTCACGGTTGTGAACAACTTGGTTGCTACTATCTTTTAACTTTTAAATGTCTGGTGTTTCAGTTAAAATACATCGATTGTTTTATGTAAAATGGTCATATATATATGAACTTTGAAGTTTTTTGTTGTTAAAAGTATTTTATTTCTATTTTTTCTAATTGTCATTTAAATCAAACAGTGTAAAAACCCGATTTTTTGCAATCAGAGTTGATGTCTATGTTGACTTAATTTCGACACTTGATCAGGTAATAGGGGAGGTCTTGACCTATGGAAATGAACATACATTGCATGCTTAAAACTTTTCATGTATACAAGATCGTCTCAGGTACAAAGATACAACCACTGATCTTTAATTAACATGTATATCGATGGGTGAATATACACGGGTATTTGAAGATACCTGTGTATATCCACACCTTGACATGGTCTAATATACACATTTATCCCGACTTTCTATACAACAAAGGTTTTTATTTTCCCAAAATAACTTGAAAAATTTTGACACTTGTATATTTGATGGAAGGAAATTGTTTACAGTAAACAGTCATAATTGAAATTTAATTTGAGATAATATGAACACATTTCACAGTTACTAAGAGCACGTTTTTTGAACAAATTTGATAATTACGCAAGCCATGTTAAAATATTGTTAATATAAAAATTCAAAAATAATTAAAAAACACTAATTTTTTTATCTTTGTATCAGTCATAATCACTACGAGACCTTTTCTCTCTATCAGCCATAATCAATACGAGTACTTTTCTCTCTATCACTCATAATCACTACGTATTTTATTCTGTCAGTCCTAATCTCTACAATCCCTTTTCTCTCTATCACTTATAATTACTACGACTTTCTCGCTATCACTAATAATTGCTGTATTTTCTCCCTATCACTCATAATCACTACGAGTCTTTTCTCTCTATCACTTAAAATCACTACGTGCCTTTTTCTCTCTATCATTTATAATGACTACGAGCATTTTCTCTCTATCACTCATAATTGCTTCGAGTTTCTTTTTTTCTATTATCACTTATGTTCACTATATTCCAATATTTTCAGAAAATAAGCTTTCATTTTAAATCTCTCTCTCTCTCTCTCTCTCTCTCTCTCTCTCTCTCTCTCTCTCTCTCCAGCAAAAACATTTGCCGATAGTGATAAATTGGCTTCTGTTGTTTTAGTTGAAACATTTTCACTTTGTTTTGAATACCAATCGATATATTTTCAAAATCTGTGATTATAATAATTATTGCATGTCGTTTTAGACATATCGCTTGTGCTGACAAGGGTTTACATAAACTTAAAATAATAATAATAATAATAATAATAATAATAATAATAATAATAATAATAAAACGGAAGAATATATAAATCGAATCATAATACAAAAATTAATTGTATGTAGTCGTTACGTTTTGATTTTATTGAATTAAGTAATATTTTTACTTTATTGGTAAATAAATACTTTGGATCGTGTTAATAAATAGGAAACAAGTGGGTTTTTTAAATTTAAAATTTTTAACTGTTTTCATGCTTAATATTACATATTGTATCTCTCTGGCATCAATAAGTGAACAATGATTCTTAATACTTGAAAATGAAAAAAAAAAAAAAAAAAAAAAAAATACAAAAAGATTTTCGACGTTTAATTCTGTAACATTTTTTATACGTACACCAAAATCCAAGTCAACCATATATTACTTATATCCAGATTACGCGTGTACGAGACCGATTACTACGTATAAAATTCACTATTTACAATAAAAATTGCAACATATGATGATTTTTCCTCATTTTATTACGGATAAATTCTATAGGCGAAACCTCCCCATTAACTCAGCATGTGTCCAGATAAGGTCAACATACGCATCGTCAAATCGTATAAAATCGATTTTTAACACTGTAAAATTTCATTGACAAGTAAAGATAATTAATTTTAAGTAAAATATGTATTTAAAACAACAGTCCAGTCTATGTAGAACTTTTTACATGAAAGAATCGATGCATTAAAACTAATACACCGGGCCATTTAATATATACATAATAGTAGCAACCAAGTTATTTACAACTGTGAACTCCACGGAAGTAGTAGCCCTTTAGCGGATCAAGGGGGCGACAACTCGATAGTGTTATCGGCCTATTCAAAATGAATAAAATTCTGATCAAATCGGAGTACTTAAAACTAAAAAAACAGTTGTTTTGTCAGAACCAATTATTGTAACGATAGATATTGAACTTAATTTAGTTCAACAATTGTAATCAAACAGTCAAAAATATATGTATATTCAAGAACTTGTTGATTTAAAATCGGGTAATAGAAACGTGTGTAAATATAATTATAGCTCTTTACCTCAATACCTTATCTTTAATAACGAAAGTTTCTTAAATTTAGAAAGGTTTATGACAAATAACATAAATTGTTATCAAGTATAATGTCACTGTTTCCAAAATTATCAAAGATGGATTTGATATTTCAGAGTTCAATGTATCTTTTATGCTCGATTTTGATGTAACAAACAGCGGATTTAGCGAGCAATATTACACACGTTTAGCGACACTTTACAAAGACCATTTCTTGTTATTTAAGTTTCTAAGAGCAATTCGTGTTTTTTTTTCATTTGTAAGTGTAAATTGTGAAAATTGTTCTTACGTGAAAAACGAGTAATTACAATATGTAGTAATAACAATTAGTTTTGAAACATCTACAACTATCTCCTTGCTATAAAGAACTTTCCCGTTTTTATAATTTCAATAGGTTTATATACACGTGTTCCTCATCAATATGAATTTTAGTTAATTAGCACTCATTTACCACTAAACATACTTAAAATTGATATAAACAATAAACACATTAAAAAATCTCAAATTGCGACAACATATTTTTAAACACCTACTCTCCGAAAAAAAAATATAATTACGGAAGTCAATAAACTGTTTCAGATGTCGGATCTCCAGCTACCGGATAAAGGACTTCAGAGAATGTTTATCAATAAATGTCTTTATGGACTTGGCAAATGGTCCATTGGTGATGAATGGTCACCGACTCCTGCTGACTGTGGTAGCATCAACTATGATTTTTGCTAGGAACTGTAGAAATAGCACGTCTTCCCTTTTAAGCGATTATAATAAAGGTCATTACAATGTGTTTGGAAAGTATGTATAATAAAGCTGTGTCCAAAATTATTCTTTAAACTTTTGACGTAACATAGTTCCAAATTTCTTTATTTCATTTTGAAGTCACACATGGCGGGTGTAGCTAAAAAGAAGACTGTGCTTATTCTTTCGTAGCATCGGTCTTACTCCCTGGTGGAACTCATGTTCTTAACTGACTTTATACTGGATATATTTGACTTACCATAGTTCTTTTTTTCTTTCAGTTCTCCACATTGACTTGCACGTGACGGGAGTAGCTAGCTAGACAGGATGTACTTACCCTTCTGGTGCACCCGGCCTCGCTTCCTTGATGGAAGTTTACGTGTATAACATATTTTGCCAGTTTGCAAAGTTTTTACTTTGTTTTTTGGATTGTGATATGGACAAGGACTGGTATGTTTGTTTTATTTTGACGATTTTTATAGTTTTTAGCTTTTGAGGTTACGATTTAAAAGTAAAACGATATGGTTTTTTTTTGATAGTTTACAAAACTACATAATGTTTAGATTACTAGGGCAATATGTAAAATTTACAACTGTACAAGTATCTAGTTTCTATTCATGTATTACACGTGTATTCTTTTTTGTTTCAGATTCAAGAAGCCATTTTAGTATATTAATATTAAACCTAAAGGTAAACGAGTTTGCTGTCAATTTTTGGAAAATTTTAAATTTATTAAAGGTATAAAACAGGGATGTCTTTATTTGTTTTATAAATAAATGTCAATAATTTGTCTTTTTTATTCCTATATTTTATTTGCTTTTTTCTTTCTTGTATCATTATGCTACTAAATACTAGTCAGCTGCAAATTGTTAACTAAAACAATGATTATATTTTATCAGAAAATATTTTATTCATTTGGAGATTTAACAACGTATTCATGATTAAAGCACACTTTTGGTAAGTAATCTAGTCAATCGAAAACAAAATAGTCAACTGTTATACATAATAACGTATGTAGACATTGTGTTAATAGGGAGCCAACCAAAACAAAATGTTTTAAATGTATAACACTTTCTTTACAGTTTTTAAAATATATATTTCAAACGTAATTATTTCACAACGTCCTAAAAATCATGGCCGTAGATGGCTACAGTGTAAACATACAATTTATTGTGTATGCTTTACATAGATTTACACGGAAACTTGCACTCGTCCGTAAGTGCAAAAACATTCCAGAATGTATTGAAACACTTTTCTCGTACTTCCTTTTTAATTAGATTTAGTTATCAGTTAAGTCAATACCCTTGAGTTGCCAGAGCAGTTTAAAGAATTTAAAGCTTCGTTGTTAAGTGCGGGTATGATTCTTATGTTTAGGTTTGTACCTGGTGAATCTTAGATATCTATGCAAACATATAAAAAATTATCGACGATTAATATTCCGTATATTGACAAAAGCTTTTATACAACTTAGTCTTTTTAAATCCTAACAGGTAAACATAAAAATCTTCGAGTAATTCGATGAAAACGACATCCGCGGCGACTTATACCAGGACGGCAAACACCTGAACAACCACTGGCAGAAGGATTCCGTCTGTTACATCGTTGTAATAAATTTCCACATGGTAACTGAAAAGACAAAGAAGTAAAACAAAAAGTTCTTTATCTATAAATAACATAAACGCTATAGTCTATGCAACGGATAACAAAAAATGTATTACAAGTGTAGAGCCTATTTTTATTCATGTTGAATTTACTTTAAATAAACAATAGAGATTCCTTTTTGATGCTCAATATATACCTCTAAAGAATATTAAGTTTGGGCTTTCAGTATTATATAGCAGATTACATTCCAATTATAATAGTCAACGAATCACACGGAGTGGGAAAATGTGACGTTTTGGTTGTTATTATGTAAAAAGACAATTTTTTAAGTTTTTAACTTTATGTTTATAAAATGTTTGATACATATAGAAAATCTTTTATAATTTATTGATTTTGTTTTAGAAAAGGTTATAAAAAGATTTTATGTGCTTAATTTCAAGTACATTAATTATATATATATATTTTCGTGGTATTGAATGCATTAAAAGATCTGGGTACATTCTAACGATTTCAGTCTCCCCGAATTTTTACAGTAATTTACTGGATACCGCTCTACCGGAGATATGAGAACCAGAAATGCTTCCAAGTGACATCACTTTAAAATAAATTATTTTATTTAATTAAAACGTGTTTTTAATTGATTTTTAGACATTTAATTGAACTTATTATTTATACAAAGAAAATTTGTCAAAAATTTATCAGGATTGCTTTCGTCCCTAACTTTTTTTTTCAATACAATCAATGCAAAAACTTAAAAAATCTACTTTGTGTGTAAGAAAGCTTAATATTAAATATTAAAATATAAAAGAACATGTATTACACAATGTATTTTATTTAACACTTTTATTAAGGTTCACAATAACAAAAGCATGCGACATCAACTTAGATTTAATAAAACCAATGATATAACTAGCAACAAGAGGTCCATGATCCTAAAACATTCGCTGCAAAATTGCTGATGCGACATAAAACAATTCACTCACTCGATCACTCACGCAAACCTAAAGAACATTTTCTCAATCGCGTGCAATAGTTCAATATTACATTTACAACTAAAAGGTCCGTAAATTTTTCCCAGTTTGAATCCCGATGCACATTAAAAATTAATTAAGCTATTTGGATTTGTATTCATATAATTTTGGAACTTTTAATTCATTAATTTTCTAATGTTCAGATTACTAATCTTTTTACCTATCAACTTTTTGGCCACTAGTGTCATTGATAAGGAATGAATTTTCGAAATGTGCACATATAGCACAGCAAAAATAAATGGGTATTTTTGATACATATCTATAAATGCAGCAAGAATTCGACTTCTCACCTTGATCCAAATTTAAAAGTTTAAAAGGAGTCAAAATTGAAAAACAATATCAATTTCTGTTTCTTCAGTAAAAAGAAAACAATTTGAATATTTCAAGTAATTAGTTTTAAATTAGACACATAAATGCGTAAATAATGTTTTTAAAAAAGTTTCTATGAAATGAATAAACACTGTGATTAAGGCACTGAAGAATTTTAATATTAAATAAAAAATTCATATAATATATGATATATTATATAACTATCCCTATCAGAATTCTCATGCGTCGGCGTCCTGCAACCATGGCCTGTAAAGAAAATCAATACGAGTTTGAGGTCGAAATGGGGAAATTCCGATCGAATGGTCATATTTTTCATCATATGAGATGAAAAAAATCTTATCATGAGGTCGGAATAATGTTTGATAATGATATAAATCTATCGCATAAGCAAGAAACTTTGATACTTGCATTAATATTTAGAATGTTGTTATTTATATTCCTATAAAAAAGTTTGTTTCCTGGATAATCAAGTATTCATGTAAGCTCTACCTTATAACCTATATCATATAGCTAAAAGATTCCGAGATAACAACCATTTTACTTATATGATGCATCTTGTCATTAAGACCTATAACCTTGATCTTTAAATAAAAACAATATCATTAACTACATTAGATATTATTGTTAATACCCCTGAAAAGGTACCGCTGCTGGTGTGGTAAAACTCTGTGATGGTATCTATAACTCAGTAGTCAGTATTGTTTTCTTCAGAAATGTACCTTGTGCCAAAATTTTCAGTGTTCTCAATTTTTGAAATTTGTTTAAAACTTCTTTCTTTATTCTATCTATCAACTTTTGCTCATTAGTGACACTGATGATGAATGAATTTCCGAAATGTGCACATATAGTAAAACAAAATTAAAATGTAATTTTGTTAAATATCTATAACAGATGTATTCCGATAGTCTGTTTTTTTTACATCTGGCAGCACCAAATTTCGATTACAAACCTTGTTTCTATTACTTAATCTCCTGAAAAAGTAAAAAAAACCTTTCTCACATTTTTCACAACTACATGTATCCTCCATACGAAAAAGATAGAACTTCTATAAAAAGCCATTCATTGGTTTTTCTTTTAGATTCGGTCTGCAAACAAATATATATTGCAAAATAAACTAAACATCAAACAATATATCAGTTTTTGATAGACAAAATATTTGTTGTGTTTGGAAATATATTTTTCAACTAAAATCGGTAAACCAATGGGCACAAACTACGCACTATTGCTTTTTTATTTTTTCTTAATTCACATGAAGCAGAATTTATACAGATTCTTGATAAATCCAGAAAAAAGTAAGGCACAAAATTTATCGCTGTCATAAATATATACAGGTGACGTTATATCTCTTAATTTCTCTAAATAAGAATATGTTAATGTCGTCTTAAAATTTAAAAAAACAACGAAAGGACCGATTCCTCAAGTTTCGCTTTATATTTTGACTTGAACCTCAACCATAATACTCACAAAATGCTAAATTGGACCCTATATAACGATGACGTGATAAGTGTTTTAGTTGTCACCTTTTCATTTCTATGTAGCAATAAATCTGCTTTTCTTTCTTACGGTGTATTTTTCACAGTTAATAATTATCTAGCTTGTTTCCGCTGCGAAAACTTTCAACATCGATACAAGCTAAACTGTTGACTCAAGGATCTAGGTCCTTTAAGACTAATTCTCGTCATCACAATATATAAGTATAATAATGATGTACATTACATTGAGGGAAATTAATAGGAAGTTCAATAATCATTATAATTTATCACCAAGAACAACATTCCGCCACATCAACTTTACCATGCCATTGTGTAAATGGATTCATTTTTTGATGATCGGCAAGATAGCTCCCCTGATGTGGATATTACTTACCCTTTGTTTACGCCAGTTTAGGTCACCAACCTACAGTGTAACTAATATTGTCAGTTTTATTTCTTAAAGATAATGCATTTAACTAATTTGGTTAAAACATTAAGAAATTACTGATTATAAGATTCTTTATTTATTTTTTTTTCATTTTAACTTTGCAGATAATTTCTTCTGAGAGTCTCTGTGCAGGGAAGAAAAGCAAATGTCTCAACATTCGTAGTCCTCCATGCATTGTTGCATAAAATGCATTTGTCGTTTGGTTAAAAAAGTTATAAAGCATTTACAATCATTGCCAATGTGACTGTAAATGAAGTTGAAGGTCTAGCAATATTGCAAATTTTTAAGATTCAACAGAAAATTATCCATTACTATGTTCAGTAAAAAACCAAAACATTTCCACAGAAGTAAATAAATAACAAAAATAGTTGTTAAACAAGATTCCTTTATGTATCCATTCAGTATAATATTCTAAATCTTAATTTAGTGTGACATATTAATAGAACAAAATTGCAAAATTGTTTTCAAGGATCAGCATGCCTTTCATACAAATTAATTTCTTTTAATCACACGTATTGCTTACCGATATATATATATATATATATATATATATATATATATATATATATATATATATATATATATATATATGAGAAGATTCACTTTTATTTGAAAGAATTATAAAAAAATTGCGTGACATTAACAACGTCATTTCAATAGATTTACATAAAAAAAATAATTATAATAATAACGATGATGAAGGCATTGGCATCAGAAGAATTAACATTTAGATTTTTGAAAACAAAAAAATCGATTGAAAATTTGTTTAAGTGCGCAATAGTGGCAAAGATGTAATGTAATAATATGAGAGTGGTCTGAACCCGGGCTGAGAGTGGCGCCGTGATTTGTAAAAACACGCTTGACTATTGGCTACCAAGTTCTTTTGATAAACGAAAAACATACCAGTCCGTGTCCATTTTATAAATCGAGCATTGGGCGTTTAAATTCAAAGATTGTTAAAAAACATATTTCTAAGACTGTTTACCTTTATTTCATAATGATGTATGACAACGATTTTGAAATATCCCAAAATAATGCAGGATTAATATTGTTTTCAATAAGATATAATGATAAAACATGTGAAATTTAACCTATTACAACTCATTCAAGAGAAAAAAAATAATACAAAATATAAAAAAATCAATAAAAAACCCATAGAAAATACAAGTAAGATTCCTGTTTATAGAAACGCGTATTGCAAAATTGATGACATGTTGTCAAACGAGGTTCTGTATATAAAACACAATGATTTCAATTAGTGTGGTTAAAGACATTAAATGAGTCATAACTAGCTTACTTGTATCTAAATATATGAATACAATTCAAAGATTCAGATTCTCTGGTTTTTTCTTACGGCATTTAATGTAAATATAATGTTACAGTCAAGCACTTTTTTTCCATATAGCTATATGTTTTTGGCTAATTTCCCAATTAATAAATTTGGTTATATTTTTATGTTTTCTCGGTGGATTTTGCTTTTTTAGCTGTGCTTTCAACAGAAAACAGGCGCTTTAATATTTTAAAATAAAGAATTCATAATAAATAAAGGCTTAAGGCGATTGTTTTAGAGATTGATTTCGCGTTTGCTATAATATTATATAGAATTTTTCTCAATCGATTGCATTATGTCCTTACCAGCAGCACAAGGATTAGTTTTCGACAAATTTAATAATTTGTCTTAAAGATACTTTACAATTTAAAAGCACGTATAACAAGTTTGTACATAGTAAACATATTTTCAGAAATTCATATTGAAGTTAATTTACCGAAAATTTTAACGCCTTTAAATGAAATTATTTTAACGATCAAAAATGTCAAATGATGTTTTATTACGTTTAAGCAAATACGTTGGCCTTGAAATATTTATATATAATAAATCAGACTGTGTGTAACAAAAAGCAATTTCTTTATTTTATCCTTCACACATTAACCAGTTGATTCTACAACAAATCTTTTCGAGGACATTTCTTAAATATTAACTAGCATCTTGTCACCTGAGTGTATTGTCGTCAAGGTCGTTGCGTTAGATCACACTGGTGATTCAATTAGAGAAATAAACAGATAATTTAATATAAAACATTTAAAAATATAATTCTTATCCAGAAAAAGATTAAAGTTATGTTAGTATGAAATCAACATTACAATAACTTGTTTTTTGCAAACCAAACAAAAAATCAACACATCATGGTCAAATATCTTAAAATCCGAATGACATACAATTTATAACTAAAATAAAGTCGGTGCAATCAAAAAGACAACACAAAACAAAAACATCTGAGCTCTGACAGATTCCTGAAATAACGACAAAATATGCGTGTTATGTAAAAGACATTATGTAAAGAAATTTGTATGCTTTTAAAATATTTTTACCTTACAATATTTACTGTAAAAAGTAGACCATTATATTTTATCATTAAGATTATAAATACATTTTTTTAAATGGCTATATACACAGATTAAGCATGTATATGTACATTACATTTGGTATGCTTCTATCTGTCCGTTGCATAAGATTTCAATAAGCTGTTTAAAGATGAAAACAATTGAAATTAAACAGAAACATTTGTCCTGTTACATTGAATCGCTATTCTTGTCCTCAATATCTAGTTTTGTTTCCTGTGAGTTGAATATATGGGCCTTTTGGCGGAATTGTCTACTTAACCCCGACTAACCGCCAAGGTTTTAATCCTACTAGTAAAAAATACACAATAAGTGAAGATAGTTATAAGTTCTTTTGCCGAGGTTCGGTGGTTGTCTCAAGTATCTACGAATTAAAGTTGAAAAAAAGCCTTCTTGAAGTTGAAAAAATTATCAGGGGCGTAATTTCTCCATAATGCTCACCCACTCTACTTGTCATATTCATGGAAAAGTTGCATTCCTAATATTACGAAGAATTAGAATAAAATTCGATTTAAATACATTGCAGAGCGTGTTAATATAAAATGGTGTTTTATGCCAAACCAAAAAATCTGTTTACATATTGAGAGTAGGCTGTTTCTAGGGACGATGAAGTTACATGAGAAAAAATTACCACGAAATTAAACTGATAAATTGCTATGCCGGCGCATTAGAATACTCGCGTCCAAATATCACTGTTTTTCATTGATATGAATGGCTAAAAAGAAACTTCATAAATCATCTTAATGCTCTGGTATAAATAATAGTGATTGAAAAACATTTTTTACCTAAAAGTTAATAGGATATGAAATGAAACCTAAAAACAATAAACACCACCAAATGACACACAAAGGATCACTTCCAACTGAAAATTCAGTCATATATTTTTAACTGCAATATACCTGAATTTAATAAACTATTGAAAAATATTCTAAACAATGTATGTATTGGTTAAATTCGCAAGATAAATATGAGGGATTTTTTTAAGAAATAGAAATTCATTTTAATTTGTTTCAAGTTTGGATTGAATTAAAACTTATCAACAAATTAATACGATATTTATTATAAATACTGACAACAGATCATAATTGTAATTATAATCTCCGCTCGATATAACAATGATTATAACAAAGTTTAAATATAAAAAATGTAACATGACGTATTTCTTGGAAATAAAGTTTAATACTTGTACATGATGAAATGATAAAAGGGTATATTAAAACGAATTAACTCCTTACTGCAATGACATTTTAGGGAAGATTTTATATTGTATTTTGAATACTTAATAAGATTAAGTACATTGCTACTGTATCTAAAATTATCCAAGATGTAATATATGTTTAATGCTTCAATGCTTCTTTTAATCTCGATTTTGATTTAGCTAGCCATATCACACACGTTAAGCAATGCTTTACAAAGGCCATTTTATACAATTTATGTTTCTAAAGGCAAGCCGTGTCTTTTTTCTTTTGTAAGTGTTTATCATAATAAATTATTATAGCTTACGTAGGGAGTAATTACCGTAGTTTTTAATCAGAATATATTATGACATGCATACAATTATGTTTATGCTTAATATAACTTTCTCGTTTTAATAGGTTTGTATACACGTGTTTCCAATCAACATAATTTGTAGTTTACTAGCACTTAAAACCAAACAAACAAAGAGACGGAATATAAACGATAAAGACATGTTAAAAGAAGCTCAAATTGAGATAACTTATTTTTAGACTCCTACTCTCCGATGACAAAAAATAATACGAAATCAACAAACTTCTGCTGATGTTGGAGTTGTCGGAACTCCAGCTTACAGATCAAAGCGATCTTTAGCGAACTGATTCGAAACAAATTCCAACAAATCCTTATGCGGAAGATACAACGGTCTGTAATGTTTTTTTGTACCCAGGTTACCTTCATCATCCTATAACATAATAAAAAAAATTCGCCTGGAGTATAAAAATAATTACTTAACTCCATCTCTGAAAACATTCTACGTTCACTTAATACATAAATGATAATGTGTCTTGGTTTACAACGTGCACTTCATTATAACCAAATGAAGTAAACAGAAAACTTGTATAAAAGAAGACAAGATAATTATTAATTAACACTGAAGAAATATCTGACTTTTTTATGAGCAAAAAATTTAGTTACAGATCGTATCATGTGGATAAAGGAATACAGAGAATTGTAGTCAATACAACCCTTTAGAGACTAGGCAAATGGTTTATTAAGGAAAAATGATCTCATATTTATGCTGATTGTGGTAAAACCAACCATAGTTTTTGCTAGAATCAGTATCTACTGTAGAAATAGCAGGTTTACAATGTCGTCAGCGGGTTTAATAAAAAACTTACAATGATTTTAGTAAGTATGATATAGCCTTATCCCAAATTATCCGGAATACATTTGACGCCTCATAGTTCCCTATTTATTTCATTCACGTGGGCGAATGTAGCTAGTTAAAAGCACCGGTCTTACTTTTCTGATGTAAATCACCTTTTTAAATGATTAGAAAGTTTTTTCATAGTTCTCACTTTGCTTTTGAGAGAGTGATTTGAACGTAAATAATTAGGGTTATATGTGAAGATAACAATATTATACAAAAGTTTTAAGCGGTTTTAGTTACATTTGAGGTTAAAATTTGTACAAGGGATATACTGGTTGTGCGATTTCACAGCTTTACACACAGACTTTACTTCTTCCTTCTCACGACATTACGATATATATATATATATATATATATATATATATATATATATATATATATATATATATATATATATATCACGGAATAAGCAATTCATTTGGATCAATCGTTAAAACGTTTTTTATTATGTCCACCTTTAAATGGTAAATACATTCAAAACGGATATTGTCATAAGATTCACTATATGTACTTTTTTACATTAGATGCATTTTTATATTTTTAGTCGACGTGGTATTTGTTGTTCAAATTTCTGTTTGCATAATCAGATGATAAAAGATACTTTTAACAATGTTTCAGTTGTTAATAACTCTAGATAATTATCGTTAGTTCTTATTGATTATAGTTATTATACATACTTTATTTTCAAAAACATTAGAAGCTTATAAAGGAGAAATTAATTTTCACTAACGATTTAGATAAGCTAACTTCATAACAAAAATACATGTTAAGTTTATATGTGCCATATGTGCATTCCTCATCAGTGACTTTAAAGAAATATGGCCGACAAGGTTGATAAAACATAAGCTAATTAGTTGAAAATTAATGAATCGAAATTTACAAAACTATTTGAATCCAAATCCAGCTAAGAAATTCTTTGCATGACGGAACAAACCATAGTCAAGACGGCTGAAAATTTTGCTAAATTGTACATTTTCTGAGAGCATAAGGTATCGCCTACAGAGTTATGGATACCCTCGGTGAGTTATACTCCACTAGCAGCGGTACCCGCTCAGGGTAAATAAGCTTTAAACACCTTTACCCTGGAGTTTGATTGAAATAAAAAATAATAAAATAAAATTCTGAAAGAGGTAAGTATTAATGGTATACGCGATAAATCGCTGATTTTCGAGAAATTAAAAAACTATATTTTCGTCATGGAAATTTAGTCTAAGACTCGTCAAAATAAAGTTAATGTTTGTATCTTCATATCTTCTGTTTAAACAAGGTAAAAGTCAATGTGCTTTTTCTGTATGAAAGCTATTTTTAAAATTCTAAAAAAATGTATGAAAATGTTTGAAAAAAACTTACCACAATTTGTCCTTGTGAATAACTCCTGTCTTTTCTGTGGAATAAGTCAATTTTTTTATGAAACAGTTCAAAGTACATATGTTGACTAAATTCTGCATAACAACACAAAGTCACTGAGGCCATTATAGTAAAGTAACTTAATTTAAATGCATTATAGTACAATATTAACATTTTTTGTTTGATCTCCAAGTTTCTAAACACCAGATCACGTTGCCTTCCTTATTCATTCAGGAGACACTAAAGTAAATATTCCTTTTAAACTCTTCGTGATGCAATTTAAGATCCTTTAAATTCAAAACTTTAGTTAAAAAGACAAAAATTTCAGAAAAATTACAAGCCATAATGATATTCTGGAACGTTATAACTACTGTTAAAGGAAATTTCCGGCTTCATATTTATTTCCCTTTACTGAAAAAATTAAAAACTATTCATTAATTTAGAAAGCAGAATATTTAACGCTACAGTAAAGCGTGAAGTCTTATCCGATGCCGTGATTTGCCAATGTATAAAATGCAGCGTTCATTTTATATATTAAAATAATAATTGTGGGTGGATAGTCTTTGAGTGGTTGTTATCGCGTTTTGTTTATTGATATTTAGCGAGTAAGGTATGATACACGACTCTATAAATGTTTGATATATTGACATACTTAATTTATATATACTAGCAGTACCATCATACTTTTTTCAGGTATTGGAACGTTGAAATAAATTAATGAGTTTTGATGACGCAGTATGAGGTGTTTTTGAAATATAGCAATACAGTTAAAGAAATATTCTATAATAATATCTGTCAATATTTTTTATAAAAACACATTTTAAAATAGATCATATTACCTGTCTCATTCACGATTATGACAGTGTACATATTTATACCGCCATTTAGTGATTTGAAAAAGTTATATATGAAGTGAAATAGATCAGTAACGTAACAGACTTCTTTATTATTTTATAATATACCTTTGATCTTTATAAATGATTAATAAATAATACTAAGTTTGTAAGACAAATACTTTTCTCGGAAAACAGTGTTAAAACTAACTGAAAAACAAAGATAGCTTTAAGTTAATAGGAACCAATAGATTCCCAGCACACTCTTTAGTTCAAAAAGAAGATGGACAAATTAAAATAATCTTTAATGTTCAGTCCAGAAAAATTAACGATAAATCTTTCAAATAAAAACGTTTTGTGTGACGCAATTTGCTTTGTTGGAAATCGTAGTAACTTATAGGAATAAATAAAACTATTGAATTTGAAATTACATGTATATTGACAAACATAAGGCCTAGTGCGTAATGAATTAACGGATCAACAAAGAACATGATTTTCACATAAAATGACATTATACGAAAGCGCAATAGATTATATGAGAACAGCTTTCAGGATATGATGTTCTTGTATCGGCACCAAGTCATACTTTATTGATAACTTAATATGAATACACTCCTTATTTTCATTGACAATATAAAGAAGGACATTTTTCAGTTATATTCCGTCTAAAATAGTCCATGGTATTTGTTTGAAAAGTCGCAAAAAATGGCGTTTGCCTGATAGAACACAAACTATTTCAATCTATAATTGTAAAAGAAAAGCCTTATTTGTATTATGTTGACGATTGTTATAAATAAGTTAATGGAATGGAAATCTACTAGATTCAGAAAGCTGATACTCAGTACATGTAAACTAAGGATTGAACTAAACGCGTCGCGATTTCTAAACTTCATTTAATATATAATGAAAAAGGAAGCAATTAAAACACGTACTTGACAACATAACACTAATAATATATGTTAATGAAAAACCCCAGCCAAGTAAGACCAAAAATAAATAAATAAATAGATGAATAAATAAATAAATAAACAAATAGATGAATAAATAAATAAATAAATAATAAATAAATAAATAAATAAATAAATAAATAAATTAAATTAATTAACTTAAAAAATAAGAAGAAGGAAAAAAAAAAAAAAAAAAAAAAAAAAAAAAAAACTGCCGACCTTAAATTTAAAAAAGGAATTTAAGTCATTATCTAGAAGTCTAGATGGATAATCTTTTAACACGAACCAGTCATTCTTCTTTTTGTAATCAGTGGTCAATTTATGGTTATCAGTGAATCGGTAAATAAGATTTCGGCGTGCAATGAAACAATAAATCTAATTATATGAAATCATTTTTTTTCAGTATAGACAGTAGTACTAAATTGTTAAATATAAAAAGGTTTTTCAAATGTAATAATTTCTTTGCTCATCAGTGACACTAGGGGCCGAAAAGTTTTTTGATATAAAATTATTAAAAAGGTCAAGTGAGCAAAGGAGTGATTAAAAGTGACGAGAAGTTAGCTCTGGCAAATTTCACAGATTATAGTCACTTTCTGGACTGAGCTCAGAAAATAAAGATTATTACTTTAGAAGTTTCAAAGTGAAGAAACGAGGAAAAGAGAAAACTAACACAAAGTTCCCCCGTCGGGATTGGGTCTCGAATATAGATGTCAAATGTCAAGATCATCATCTAGGCGTACGAGCTGACAAGAGAAATAGTACAAAACATCAACATCAAATTGTATTCATAATTTCAATATAAATTTTAATCTTGAACAATAAAAACATTGCTTGCGCATCTTATTATTTAGTTTTTCAGCAGACTTTTAAAACTTTGCCGATATTTGTAGCGGACCGGATTTGATAGGTGGCAGGGTAGCTCAGATGGTAGATCGTCCCCCTAGTGTTCGGAAAGACCCAGGTTCTAGTTCTAGTTTGGCCACTTCATCTTAACCATTACCTGTTACATTAAGGTGCTCGTCCGACCCTGGGAAGTGACCGACCAACTGATTGGTCCCAGGGTAAAACATGATAATATCGACCCAATGTAGTTGAATTAAAAGAAAGAAAGGGAGAAATGAAGCGGATTGGGCTAAATAGGAGGCCGTGTAGCTCTGTCGGTAGAGAGCTCGAGTCCCGCTAGTATTGGGAAGAACCCAGGTTCAAGTCCTAATTTGGTCGCTGCATTTTTTCCTTGTTAATTGTTACAAATTACATCTGTCACCATTGTTAATGAGTATACTATTTAACCATTTGCATGTTGAGTAAGCAAATTACTTATAAATATTTCTTATATTAAGCAAGTGTAAAGATAATGAGGTAAACGTCAAGATCAGAACATAATTTTTATTTTTGCCAAACTTGTAACTGTCGTTATAGCGGGAAAACGTCTTTTTATGCGATTCCATTTCAAATAGAAATAATAGTCCCACACAAGCGCTTTGAGGTACCACGTGATGCTCTGGGGAAATCCATTATAGTTGTTATTCTTATATAAAAGCGTTGATTTTATTTTTTTCATCATTAAAAAAATTTAAAAAAAAATTGTAAATATAATGAATGACATTTGCTTTGACTATACTAGAGTAGTTGTGTAGTGGAATGAACTCAAATAACCATCGGCCATCGGCTTTCATATAATTTGAAATCTCTGGACTTGTTGTGTTGAGATTTCTATTTTATTTCATATAATTTTGGAACGTTAGATTCATTAATTTTCAACTGTATGGCATCCTTCAAACTTTTCGGCCCCTAGTGTCACTGATGAGGAACGATTTTCCGAAATGTGCACATATGGCACATCAAAATTTAACAGGCATTTGTGTTCTATATTTACTACCCCTGAGCTGGTGCCGCTGCTTGTGGAGTAAACACCACGAAGGTATCCATAACCCAGTAGACAGTACTTTGTGCTGTCAGAAGATATACCATTTAGCAAAATTTTCAGCCGTCGTAATTTTTTTAAATTTATGTAAAACAAAGGTTTGTTCCCTTATGTTAAACATTCCTACGCTAGATTTGGATTCATATAATTTTGAAACTTTAGATTAATTACTTTTCAACTGTTTGGTATTTTTATCCATCAAAATTTTCGGCCCTTAGTGTCATTGATGAGGAATGATTTTCTGAAATGTGCACTTATGACACACCAAAATATAACAGGTATTTGTGTTATATATTAAGGTATATTTGGTTACATCAGAAAACATTTTTATTTATTCACTTGTAGCTAGCTATAATTATGTATGTCAGTATTCTTGTAACACAACGTATTATTTTTTTAACCTAAAAATGTTAATGAGACGCAACACAACTATGTAATTTTAGGAGGTAATCCATACAACTTTTAAGCAACTATAAAGATATAATCCTTAAGCTAAATGTCAGTACCAAGAGAAATATTACTGGTCAACAGCACCAATATACCGACAACTTTTAAAAAAATATCAAATCTACGTAACAAAAGCTGTACTTCTTTTGATACATTTTCATTATCTTAATATATATATATATATATATATATATATATATATATATATATATATATATATATATATATATATATATTAAATCTTGAAAATAATTCAGTTATAGTTGAGTTTTGTAAATAAACTCGTTATATGACAAATATGATTGATTTTGGTGCATCTTAAAAATGATTTGATCATTTCAAGAAGTTAAAAAAATTTTTTACAAAATACTATTTAAGACAAACATGTTATAATTTTTATTGCATAATAATAATGATAATAAATAAATAAATAAATAAATAAAAAAACAAATAAATAAAATAATAAAAACGAATAAATAAAATAATAAAAGTTGAATAAAATAATAATAGAAAGCGCAGTTTTTTTGCTGCCAAATGCCGCGAAAGCGAAGCTTTTCGTATAAACAAAGCGTGTACATGTTTTAGAACAAACAAAACTACGAAATTTCTATTAACACCATATCACAATCATACACTGGTGAGTTGAAAGTTTTGTGTCAAATTCACGTGAAATTTCCTTCAATAAGCCTCCATATTGAATCTCGAATCAAGTCATGTCCACGGGATCTCGCGAGAGACATTAAAAAATCCTTTCAAAGTACTCGAGACTTTTCGGTATAAATATAGAAAGATACAATAGACGTCGCACTGGTTTGACCTAGATCGTGTGCTAATTTTGGAAGCAAAACAAAGACTGATAGACATGGAAATGGCCCTATCCATTACAAAAAATATACCAATAGAAACCAAACTACATCTTTTGACAGTTTTGTAAACTAGTAAAACAAAGATAACCCCTTTCAAAGTTACCAGCTGCGCTTTCTAAACTGTCACACCGTCAGTCATATTAAATAGATAAAATAAACAACAATTGTGAGTTATTTTTAAAAATTAAAAAGACATAACATTTTATTACACCTAATGTAAATTTCTTGTAATCTGATTGGATGACATCCAGTTGACAAAATTAATGTCCCCCTCATAGGAAGCTATTCACGTGCTCCAAGGTAACATTTTAAATGTCCCATGCGCAGATGAGAAAAAATTGGTATTCTGAACGCATATCAATCAGCATCAATCAAACGATTTAAACGTCATGGAGTTTATACGTCAAGCGTCGTTACTCCGGAGAAAAGTTTACATTGACAACTAATATGTCGGCCCATGACACAACGAAAACTGATTTGCATCGGTGATGGACGATTTATATCTGCAGCAAAAAAAATAGTAATATGTTAAGATTGCAAAATGAAATCGCAAACAAACCTTGCCCTCCTACTCCGAGTAATGTTTTGAACATGGCTTTTAATACGTGCTTAATCAAAATGTGATGAAACTAAATCATGGATTTTGCATCAGAAGGTGGATTTCAGTTCTGTCCTGTACTGACTAACTGTGTAGTTAACTTCCATTTTGGACAAATAAAAATATCATAATTAAAATTATAGGTTTTAGAATGTATTTAGCATTTTACTTACAGTTATTCAAAATTTATTTGCTTATTATCGATTAAATTATTGAAAAGACGAATTTATGTGTTATGGTTGTGTTTGACGAGTAACTTTAGTGCAGAGATAACATTTAGAAGAGACATTCGGTGTAATAAATAAATATGACATGACTGAGAGGGTAACATTAAAATGTTCACCATTTTCAAGTCTAATGTTAACCCTCGACTTCGCCTCGGTTAACATAAGACTTGAAAAGGTGAACATTTTTAATGTTACCCTTTCAGTCATGTCATATTTATATATAGTGTTAGTTTAAATTCTTGTTTCGTCTGTCAGCTTTGAATTATCGTGGACATATGACGCAAAAAGGGATATGGTAGTATCAAATTGTGATGATTTGTGTTTAATGTCGTATAAGCTCGGTAAATGTCATTAGAGAATCAGTTATATCATATAAATCAGTTTAATTAACTAAAATATTATTCTATCAGAGAGAATATTATAGACAAATCATAGGATTTCAACACAGACAAATGATTAAGATACATCGCAGAAAGTTTAAAATCAAAACTTTTCAATAAGTATATTTCAAACCATATTTCTTTAATGTCACTGAGGAGGAATAGATTTCCGAAATGTGCACATATGACATAGCAAAATTAAACATATTTCTGTTCATTCAAATATTATTCCACACTATGATTCCCCCAAACTATATTTAAAAACAACTGAGCTAACGGAAACAAATTGGACATTAACATTTGATCATTTTGAATAATTTTTTTTTACATGAGACAATCAAAATTGTTTTATTATTAACGTATTATTATATTTTTATGAAAAAAAAACAACATAGAATGATTTCTATTAAGCTAGAAAGATCGGTTCAATTAAGAGTTTATTTTTACATTTTGGAAAGTTCCTCTAATAATTAGGCTGCGTTAATAGACTCCCTTTGAAACTGTTAAAATGTGTAGCAACCAACAACTAATCGCTGTGTAGGAACTTTCAAGATTAAATCAGATTTTACCTAGTAATTAGTAAAATGAGAAGCGTAATAAATTTGTAAACAGAAAAGTATAAAAACGGATAAAAACATTTACAATACTTTGTTAAGGATAAAGCCGCCCGTGTGGTATAAACGAAATAAAATATCTGATGAGTTAGTTTAACAAGCTACTCCTCAATAACTAAGCGGATTCTAGGTTTATACAAACCTATCATTCACGGTTGCTTTCATCGGTGCTCTCGAAGGTTTAAGCGGGTTTTAAATAGTTGTTTAAGTCGGCTCTTTTCGACATTAATTAAGCTGATCGTGTGGAAAACCGACCTTTAGACCCTGTTTAGACCAATTTTTAGAACGAATTCTGAACGACAAACTGATAAAACAAAACGCTTATCCACACTCTATTATTATGGGCAATTTTGACTTGAATAATATAAACTGGGACATTAAACAAACCAATACATCTTCACCAACGATAACTAAATTATTCATTTCTTATATTCTATTCTAACTCTACCAGGGTTAAATATAGCAATGAACAACATTCACTTGAGCTAGTTTTCAGCAACCAAAAAAAAAAAAAAAAAAAAACATCGTACGAAGTTTTTGTCATAAAAGACAGTATAGCAGAGTTGCATAACTGATGACTAGGTAATTTTTTTTAATTAAGGAATAACTGTGATAAAATTTTTTTTATTGGTGTATAAAATAAAAAAACAATTTGCACACTGGATAATGCGCGTAGCGCATTATTCACAAGTGTGCAGATAGTTTTTTCTTTTATTTAAGGAATAGCTGTGATCAATTTTTTTTATTGGTGTATAAAAGAAAAAACGATTTGCACACTGGATAATGCGCGTAGCGCATTATTCAAAAGTGTGCAAATCGTTTTTTCTTTTATACACCAATAAAAAAAATGATCACAGTTATTCCTTATAATTTAATTAAGACATCCTATACACTTTAAATATTTTTTTTAAAAAGACAAAAAAAAAAAAAAAAAAAAAAAAAAAAAAACCGAAACATTGAAAGCAATTTTATTAAAGCCATATTCGCCATGAGGCGGATAAATATTACCTGATTGTTACAGTTTTTATAACTAGCCAATCAGCGTTAAGATGACGCGTGATCAGCAGCTGCTCAACAATCAGTCTACGTCAGTCTACGTGTCATGTGGGCGGAGCTAACCTAGATAATTTTTTTTATTGAGGTATAAAGAAAAAAATAGTCACGTGATCTCCATTGTTTTTTATTGTGTTTTGTTGTATAAACAAATTAAAATTAAACTATATGACTTTATTTAATTTTTTCCCTGTAAAAATCTGCAGGGATTAAAGGAAAGAACCATATTAATAAATTAGCGGATCTCTGTGTTTTTTTTATAAAAAGCCCTAAAGCGGAAATGTTAAATTATCGAATTTAACCGACTGTAATTGTTATCAAAAATTTGGATAAAGACAAAAATGATATTTGTGCACAAATACAATAAGATTATAAACAAGGTTCCTGATCAAGTATTCTGTGTAAAACGGAATTGTGTACTTTCGAGTAACCAGAATTAACTATGATGTTGATATGGTTTTTCTAGATTTTAGTAAATATTTGACACTGTTCTCACTTACATAAGATGGTGCGGTATAGGAGATGGTATTCTTATCTGTAATTACTGACAGAAAACAACGTGCAGTGCTACAAAACGTCAGACGTAAAACCGCTAATTAGTTTTCGGTCATGTTTTTTTTTTTTTAAATTCAATAATTGACTTCACAAATGTTGTAAACAGTATTGTCGACACAAAAAATGGACACGACACCAAAACATTGTTTTTCCACACACACACACACACACACACACACACACACACACATATATATATATATATATATATATATATATATATATATAAACTTCCGGCCCTACGCATAAAAAAACGTAAACATCTCTACCTAGGTAAAACTAGCTACATAAATACAAAAGAGAAAATTATACAGAAATAAAGGAGATAGAACAAAAGAAAGATCTGGTCTCTTAAATTTCATAGATTTACCAAGTGCTGCCTTAAAAAGAAAATAAGGTACCGATTCTTATAACAAGAATCATTTTTACAACTTTAGTAAGGCCGTTCCTTGATGTTTTATACGAAATTTACAAAAATATGCTGCTGTACATGTAATTAACAAGAGACCCAATGGGTCTAATACGCTCACCTGATAAATTATGTCTAATTTAAATGCTTCAGTCTCAAAACAAAAATGGCTGTTTGTTATTTAAAGAATGCATACAAAAACAAGTTATAAAATTATAAAATTCTGTTATAACAATCCAAAAATAGCACAATTATCAAAACATTAATAATTCTGTGGCAACAATTTATTGTTTGAAATAAAAAAGTATTTATGATAATCGCCAAATAATGTAAAATAAAAAATAACAGGCAACTAAATTTTAACTCTTACATGGATAGTTTTTTGCATTTTATTGTAATTATCCATCTATAAAAGTTTACAAGAAAATGGTCAAAAACAGTAAAATTTGCGAAAAATTTAAATTTCAAGAGCAGCAACTCTTAAATGGAAAATCATATAAGCATGAAACTTGATCTCTTGTAAGATTGTCATGTTGATAGTTTTTGCAATTTATTTCTATTATTCATCTATGTAGTTTTGCAAGAAAATGGTCAAAAACAGCAAAGTTTCTGAAAAAACAATGTTTCAGGGGCAACAACTGTTATATTGATTAACTTTGAAAAATCATATATTTCAGGGGCAAAAAATCTTGCATGGATTTACATATTGACATGACACTAGCTACTGTGTTGGATCTCGTCATTCTAAACATTTTTGCAATTTATCATTATTTTTCCTGTAGTTTTTTTTTAAAAAAATTCAAAAATCAGCAAAATTACCTTATTCTGGGGCAATAACTCCAAAAGTTATTTTCTGATTTCTTAAAAGTGACCTTGACCTTTGATCTTGACCTCATTTTGAAGGACATTTCAAGTTGACATCAAGACTCCATTGTCTTTGCAAATAACTGAGACAAAGCAATTTTTAGATAATCTGGAAATTCTAAAAAAATTGATGCAAAAAAGCGTAATCTATTTTCTTTTACTGAATTTTACGAGATAAACAAATTATGTGCTTAAGTCCCTAGAAAAGCGAAAAAAGTCATCAGATTTTTTCTCCCATTGTTGGTTTCGAAGTAGAAGATTTTTTAAGCTTTTTGCGTCCCTAAGTCACTTTGACCTAGTTTTGGTAGCCATGGCAACGCCATGAAAAATCTAAATTGCACCGGCCCATACATGCTTCTGATCAAGTACCATTGAAATCTGTCCAGCGGTGTCAGAGGAGAAGTCGGAAAATTGTGTTAACGACGTACGTACACACACACACACACACACACACACACACACACACACACACACACACACACACACACACGTTCTAGCTAGATGGTAAAATCTAACACGAGTAACATTTTTTTCTAACAAAAATAAGAATACCAGGTTTACCATCTCTATAATACAGGCGATTAAGATATGATGTAATGGGAATTAGGACTAAGTCTCATATCATATTTTAGATACTCAAAGTATGGTTATATTATCAAGACTCTGTTAATTAATGTTTCATTTCTCACCTGAGCACACCTTGTTTTGAATCAATAAGATGTTCTGAGCAAGGTGTAAATTAAGTCTGTGATAAAATAGGTCACCTGTCTGGTTCACAAAGTCAGATAGATAATATAAGTATAAAATTACAATAATTACGGAAACAGAAAGGATACACAACTACAAGTATTGATGAATCTCCTTGATTATAAAATCTAACTTTTGAACATATATTATCAACAAATACATGTAACTTATTTTCAAATTGTGTTTTTTTTTTTTTTTTTTTTTTTTGTTTGTTTGTTTTTGTTTTATTTTTATTTTTAAGCAGTAAAGAAAACAATAAACATTTAATGACATTTTATGTAAAACAATTACTTAAAAGATGAATTTAAATAGAAATTTAGCACATACTTGAATTTTAGTTGACAAAACATAAATGCGCCTACTCCAAAATGACATTTTATTATTGCTAAATTTAAGGATTATTTATGAACAGAATATAAAATTTACACTTGGTCTTTTAAGACGTAGTCAGAGAGCAGATTATTGCAATTACAAATTACATGAATAATTTTCATATTCATTATGCAATTTTAAAAACAAAATTTTGATTAGTCACGTTTGAGAAAATTGATTATATGGACTTAAACTATTGTCTTTTTGTTAGATTGACGAAAACATTTTTAAAAGTACACATTAAAGGACATTTTTACTGTTAATGAGTAGACTGAATAAATAAAGGCTCAAATGTGTGGTCATCTATGTACAAAGCGGAGAAAGAGCACATTGTCTAGCACAACATGCAATAACAGGACGTAAAATCAAGAAAATGTCACGATATATATATATATAGTGTGTGTGTGTGTGTGTGTGTGTGTGTGTGTGTGTGTGAGAGAGAGAGAGAGAGAGAGAGAGAGAGAGAGAGAGAGAGAAGAGAGAGAGAGAGAGAGCACGAAAAGGTTACTTGCACAAGATAAAACGTTTTATAACATTTCATTGTATCGTTTCATTAGCAGAAATATCAACATCAACTAAAAAAACGGATAAAATTTCGTTTTGTTCTGTGATTGTTTTGTTTTAAATCTATGTAAGCAAGGTTAAAAAGTTATTAAAAATATTTCTTATGTTCTGAATTTCAATAATTGAAAGATGATTACTTTTAACTTGAAAACAGATATGTCGGTCTACAATCTATTCAATTAATATATACTTCAAACTTTACATTCAGTATTAAACATGATTTTAAAAAGTCAATTAGCCAAACATGTTGTGTTGAACGCGAAGTTCTTTTTCATTTGGAACACTACGGCAGCCTAGTTGGTAGAGTGTACGCTTTGTATATGGAAGATCGGTCTGACCAAAACTTGAAAATTGGTAGTGACAGAGCTTTCGCTAAGCACTTGGCATTTTGAAATAAAAGTCACAGAGTCTTTCGGAGAAGACCTAAAAAAAACATTGTCTCATATCAAGGCAGGCTCAGCAGGTTAAAGAACGCTCCCTGCTCATTGCCCTTAGCGCACTGTAAAGGTCGAAACTTCTGCCACTTTCACCTGAAGTTGTTGTCTTGAAATAAGTGAAATATTTGTAACTGGGATTTAAACCCCCAAAAATCAATCTTTGTCACCGACCGAAGTCAAACAACAAATACCCAAAGAATCACAATGCGTATTGACCAAGGGATAACTATAGGTAGCTATAATGTTACTTTTAGCTGGTGTTAATTCGATATAAGTATAAATATTTTGCAACTAATGCTTAACACGTGTCTAATATTTAAAGTCTTTATAACATATGTAGGCGTATTTTAAATATCAATGTAACTAATCTAGTTTAACTTGTCTGCTATGATTCCGAGTATCAATTTCAGTATATGAAAAAAATTAGTTTTGCGTAATTCAATCCGTGATTTATGTCATATATTATAGAAATATGATACAAAACATTTTGCTTGATTTCTGACGCGTTGGAATTTTGTCATTTAAAAACAGGTTATGCAGTATGTATTTTATACAGAGTGAGAGTTCCAGATATATTTATCCCTTGCAAATCTTAATGCCAAAGAAAAATGTTAATAATCATTAAATTAGATTTCAATTTTGCGTGTGTATTATTCAGTATCAAATTTTTAAGTACTGTACAATATATTTCTTTGTATGTTACACATACCGCTTAAAAATTAAAATGCGATTTAAAAAAATGTTTTAATGTCTTTAATATTCCCCGGAAGGAACTTAAGGGGTTACAAAAAATAATAATTACTTAATATTACATTCAAAATTTTGTTACTTTTGTTTCGTAGAAGAAAATGGCTAAATGGGTTTATAACAGTTTATTATAGATCAAATAGCAAATAGCTTTGATTCTTTAATGAACTGCGGCTTAGGTTTTTACCATTCATCTTGGCCATTTTAAAAAACTGTACATTATAAAACTCTGATTCTCAGCAATGACCCTCAATTCATTTTTTTCAGAATGATGAAAAATGAAACTATAACAAGCGATGAATTTCTGTTGTCTTCAGAAACTGGACGTATCAGAGGTTTCAGAAACGGCAAAATTGTTAACAACAAATTATTGTTTTTGGTTATAATTTGATTTGATATTTTTATTCAAATAAGTCGATTTTTTCGGGTATTTCAATTAAATAACAGAAACAACATTTAAAACAAGAAATTACCATTTAAAATCCCAAGCAAATTGCAAATATATCTTGATGCTTATCAACAATACTGTCAAAACATCAAACATTCCAGATAATATTCACTTCAGTAACAGTGTATTCTGTAACGTATGTGACGTCTCTAATTAACTAAAGGAAAGCTTTATTATTTGTTGTACATGCTGTAAACTCTTGTTATCATAATTTAAGTGTAAACTTATCAATAGAACTCATAATATGGGTAGATACGTTCTAACGAAATGACAAAAACGTTTTGTCGATACCGGTAACGTATGTAACAGTTCAAATGATAATAACCTGATGTAGATGTTTTTGTTTGCGTTTAAATCCTTATTGTCATAATAAAGATATTAAATGCATCAATTATCAAGATAAAATTTTCACTTCTCTAGTGAAAAAAATAACAATCAATTGAGCAACGTATGTAACTGTTCTGTAACGTATGAAGTCATATACTAAAGTTAAAAACTAATTAACCCTGTGACTTGTCATTGTCTCAAAGATTACAAAACCTTTCAAGATGACACTGAGTAAGTTATCTTGCATACAACGTCACGTTGCTTTATCCATATGAGTTCATGGATTTAGGCCATTTGTACGTTTCTGGATTTTTGCATAATTTTTACATGCTGCATTATCAATTGTTAACAGCAACAGTGATGCACACCAATATACCACATGTAACCGTAAACATCAGCAATATGATCGCCATTTGATAAGTTAACAGCAAAACAATTTGGTTATGCAACATCACTATCATGAACTTGGGTACCTTGATTTTGGTGTAAATCTTTGTCGTAGTTGTGTTTTGTTGTAGATTTGTTTTGAAACGTTACTCGGATAACGGGTTTTGTTTGCACCTCAGGGACCTGGATTTACTTGCGCTTGGTATCATGTTTTGTTACACCTCATCGTGTGAAATGAAATATGAAAGGCATAGGTCTTTCTGATTGAAACTTCAAATAAAATTCTTAGATTAGGACTTGGACTGGTATGTTTGTGTTTTATTAGGCAGTTTGTTAAAATTAATGTCTGTTTTTTTTCAGGAACAATTTTTTCATATCTGCTCCACCGGGCTAAACTCTGGGGTATTCTCTCTTTCTAGAAATTGTACAAGTTTTGTCTCTAACCGCTTTGTTATACTGTTTCTGTATTCTTAGTGGAAAAAGCTGAATCTGACAAACGTTTTACGGTCAATACCAGTCGCTCTTTTTATTGCTGAAGCAAGTCTGTTTTGCTGAACTATATTTCCATCAATTATTTGTTGTAAACATCTCTCTTCTTTGTTGTAATATCCCACTTAGCGGTATCAATATTTTTTCAAACAGTGTTATCAAGAATCAATTTCTCCTTACTGATCTTTGCCTGTTGGTGTCAGGAATTGATATATCACGCTCTCTTTACTTCCGTGGTGTAATCTTCTCATTTAAAAGTGTAACTGTTTTACCCTATATTTCTAACCTGTTAATTTTTGTGTCCTTTACCTTAATTCATCTTCTCAAATCGTTTGCTTCTTCTAATAGAGCTACATCAAGTTTCCTCTGTCTTGTCAAAGCCCGTGCTCGTACTTTTAAATGACTTTTGAATCAGCACTTCTTTGAATAAAATGTAATTTAATAACTAGATGAATTCTCCGCAGTGGTGCTGATGACGTTTAAGTGACTGGTTCTAATAAGGCATAACCACTATCTGAAAAATTTAATTTTTCTTCCTCGTCTTGAACGTTTAACTGTTGCCTTTTCTTAAAACGTGATAGTCTATTATACAAAATTGCTTTCCTGTTTCTTTCAGCTAATTTCTTTTTTAAATTAGTGTCTCATACTAGCTTCTGACTCTCAACTTCTCCTTGTTTAGGATTTCCGTCTCCGTGGCCTTTTCCTTCTTTCTGTATTTCCGTCGAATTTCAGCATCCCTAAAAAAAGAAAGCGACTGTGTAGAATATTCAGACCGATAACGTAGTAGTCGACACGTACGTACTTTACTTGGGCTTAAGATATATTTGAATGTATATAGACTACTCATTTGACCATTGAAGTGTTGTATTATGCTACATTTACACTTTTGGAAAACAGAATTTAGGAAATTACACTTAATTGTTTACATGTATCACAAGAATGAAAATTGACAATATGGTATTCTATGGGATAAGTATCTCAATAAAAAGACCGTTGACATGTATCATTCTCATTATTTAATATGTAGTAGAATGTTTTAAATTCTCTATGCCCAATTAAATTATTGACTTTAATTGTTTGTTTCTTGTTGTATCGAATGACAATTTCTTTAATTATTCTATTACAATTTAAAAAATTACTGATTATGTATGTTATTTTTGTTAATACGCACGTTTCCATAGGAACATATGTATCATTCTTTGATAATATGGATGATAGGCAAACGAATCATTGTATGTTTGATGAAACGAACAAAGGATTATTCTATATAATCATATTTTTTTATTTGAACATTGCATTTTTAAATGGATTCGTACCTTTTTGCAAAGAACGCCTTTGACATTTTCACTTTGCTTGACAGTTTTTAGTTGTCAACATCAATCTGTGTTGTTGAAATTGCTCATGAACGCTGTTTTAATGTAAAGATAAACTATAACTATTATATGGGAAACGTGGCACAATAAAGCAGTATTTTTGCATTGCATGATATCACGTATGTATCGGTAACTTAGGTATGTTTTCAACTCTTGCAATATGCAAGTTGCAGTTCGAACTTGTGCGGAGTTACGATGATATATTTATATATCTGAGTCCTTCATTTAACAATATTTAAATCTGGGCTTGAATTAAAACAATTTCTCATAAAAATGAATTAACGTAAGTATTGAGAAAAAAACCCCTTCAATTCACTTTGTTCATGCTAATTAAAACCCGGTAGCGGCAAGAAAATCAACATTTTTTAATCCATTAGCATCTGTGAACCTTTTTATTAGAGTCCCACACCGGTCAATGCTAGTATAGTATAATATACTTATAACCTTGTTCGTCCGTCCATGCGTCTATCTGTCAGCCGTGGTTGTGGTCTCAAGTCCTTCTACAATTTTTACTTGACCTTACTACTTGGCACATTTGTAGTATACACAAGTGACTTTTTGAATAATAAACAGGCTTTGCATGTTTTGTGTAATTAACTCCTACAGTTTTTAATTAGTCTTTCTGAGAATTTGGCACTTTTGTAGAATAAACATGGTGCATAAGTCTGCATACCTATGTATTAATATGTACAAAGAATAAATGTTCCAAACAATAGATAGAGATCTTACTTATGCAGATGTTCATCTAGTTTGTCACGGTAATCTTCATTTTTGGCACTTAATGCATCCTTACTTCACACCTTCTAGAGTTGCAACATGATCTGAATTGAAGGTTTAAAACAAAATTATTAGCATACAAGTCTTAAATGTTTTCTTCCATTTCTTCACAAAAATATATATTTAGACTGCTGCTCGCGGAGCCCTCTCTAGTTCACTTCATCATTACTATCATCTGACTGCAAGTAATGCCCAGGCAGTTGAAATGTTGCAATCTGGACGGAGCCAAAGAGCCGTTGCACAACATTTCAATGTGCCACTAATGGCTGTGGAATCGATTCTAGTGCACTGACAGAAAGGCCTTTTTCTGTTAGACTAAGAACTGCTACAGCCCGAGAGGACCGTTATCTTGGTAACTTGGCTCAACGAAACAGGCTTGAATCTGCTGTAAAGTTAAAAAAAAATCAGTTCATACAAGTTTTCGGACGGCGAAATTTTAAATTTATCATAACTTTTGATCCTTAACTTTTTGTTCAGCATAAATAGACAACTTGTTATGACGTTAGACAAATTACAAATGTATGTATGTGGCGTCCATTATGAATGTTACATTTAACATCATACGGAAATCAAATATCAAACACGTATAGGATCGTTTTGAAAATTAAATTATCCTCTGGAAGGAACTGAAGTTTATTTTAAAAATAAATAATAACGAAAGTTCTAAATATGCTGATGAGCCTATCGTGCATGCGACTGCCTCTTAATGAATTAAAAACTGTACTGTCATATTATAAATTTTTGAATTTTCTGAATGAAATATTCAAAAATTTCTAATATGACAGTAGTAAGAAAATAGATAAGTTATTAAAACTATGAGGGAAATCTCCGAAAATATGACAATAGATTTGTATGACTTTATAAGAATATACGGCGGCAAAAACTTAATTCTAATGCAAATATTTTGTAAGCAGAATTTTGATTGGACCTCGACCGCAGTAAAATCTCTGTTTTACGGTCGGAGTTAAGATGTCACGTGCTATCTAGGTAACGATTACGTAGTGTATTCCAGCGCGCCGATACACGTGCTTTTGTTTACAAAACAAAAATGACGGACTCGATGATTTTGACGATTCTGTATTGCTAAATTTTGCCATAGAAACAGATACTGGATCAATATAAATCTGTTATTCATTTCAAACAATAAAATTATTATATCAATGGAATCAAGTGTATTCTTGATAGAACTATATTTTGGCGTAACGACATCGGTCTACATTAATGATTTAGTGATGCGTCTGTAAACCAAAATAAACTTTGATCAGAGCAGTGGGGATTTCCATCAATTAAACTGATTTTATAGAATATTTTATTTGTTTTGCATTAGAATAGAGATAACTGTTTTGTATTTGAAGAGTTCCGACCGTAAAACTTGGATTTTACTATCGCAAATACCGGTTACCTGGCTCCGCAAGCGTCGCCAGGTAGACCTCAATTTGCGACAGTAAAATCCACGTTTTACGGTCGGAACTCTTCAAATACAAAACAGTTATCTCCTAAATATGACGTCTTAAACAGTCCAGCGTTGGAAATTTTTTAAGTCTATGATCTCATAAACGAAATTTTTTTGATCGCATACGTCACACGTCATAAGTCATTACCCCTTAGAAACCGCTGACGTCGGTTTCCTGACAACTAGGTCAAATATTCAGTCCGTTGCCAGACTTACTTGTCTTTTAGCTTCTGTAAGTTGGTGTATTGTTGATAGTGGTAACAACGTGTTATTGATTGATATTTTTCTACGGGTTTACATTTTCGCTTTGAACTCGGATGTCTCATTTTTGTCCAAACATATGGTATCTTGCCCTTTCCTCAGCTTGAAGCCATCGTCATTTATATTTTAAAGCACAGTCGCGGACATTTACTTTGAGTTGTACCGCTCCGATGTGTTTGCATGTTTGCAAGCTCCGTTTGAAATTAATCACTGCGGTAGCTCAGTTGGTAGAGTGCTCGCTCCGTAAGTGGGAGGTCGTGGGTTCGAACCCCGGCCGGGTCTGACAAAAGACTTGAAAGTGGGTAGTGACTGTTCACTCGGCATTACGAAATGAAAGTCACGGTTTTTTGGGATGGGAACTTAAAATAAACGAGGTCCCGTGTCTCGGCGTGGCACGATAAAGAACCCTGATGTATACTGCCATCAGCGCAACGCACAGGCAAAATTTCTGCACTTTCGCCTATAGCTGGCGACGTCTCGATATAAGTGAAATATTCTTGACTGGGACGTTAAACACCATTACTCACTCACTCCGTTTGAAATTAATTTAAATATATGCAAGTGATACATGTACGTAATACACACATGCACACCGAACGATTTAGAAATGGCGGTGAAACTAGCGTGCAAGGGTACCGGCGGTAGTTATGGGCATCCAGCTGCATTGCTTTAAGATCAAGGCGCAGTTCGTACTCTCTTTCATGTGTGAAGTTGTATAAAAAGATAAGGTTAATGTTATAAATATTGTATTTATTTTTTAATTTAATTATAATTTGAATTTAATCATAAGGAATAATTGTACTTTTTTTCGGTCTATGGGTCATTATTATTTTGATGACGTCAAAGCACAATGATCGGATACGTCATCCTGAACAATACTAAAGGCGTCAATTGTCGCATGAGGCGGTACCAGACAAACTGGACGAGACAGAAAAATCTAGCACCGGTGTGCGCGTGGGATTTTTCTGTTCGAGGTACGAAAATAGTTTATTTTCATTTTTAAACATAGCAGTAAACTTCAAAAATTGAAAGCAAGCTTTTAGTAACATGTAAAAAACCAAGTGAATGAGAAGAACATCGTTTTGTTTTTGTTGAGGACAAATACCGGTTATGTCACTTGAATTTGGGTAAAACGGATTTTTTTTTTTTTTTTGATTAACTTTTATTTTAGAAAGATCGTAAACAAAGTAAATTTAACATAAATTTATCCAAAATAACTGTCTTTTAAAAATAAATTTAGGCTTGTGAAAAACTTGAATAAAAGTACAAACAATAGCTTATAATGACATTAACAACGTTATAATGTAGATTATTCCTCTATATTTAATTCAACAATAGTTTATGTTATTATTGGTCGATCATTTTACAATTATTAAGAACTTATTTATACTTTTTGAAAGACAAGTAATTTACTGCAATTACGGTCCACAATGTTAAATTTGCCTGCCGAAAGTCGATAGTTTTCTACAGGTAGTCTGGTTTTCCCAAACCCAAGATCTGATCGTTTGGATGCAAGTGAAGCTTCATACACAATGACTGCATTCTGTTCTACACAGCTCCCCTTTTTCCGAATACACAAAATACATGAAATTAAAAAAATATTTTTGTAAATATCAATAACAAAAATATTTTGTAATAATTAAAAGACAGTTGCGTGTTCATTAGATGAAAATTTCCTTCCCTGGCATTGCCAATACAGGTCCACAACTACGAAAATAGATTTTTATAAAATAAATACATTTTTATGATATTTTTAATTTTAACTTCATTGTTTAAAATTTTGGCAACAATTATGAAAATAATTAAACATTAATGTGTGCTTTTATTAAAGGTTGGTATACATTTATAATTACAATAATTATTATAATACTTAAGTTTTCCCATTATTTTTGGGATTCAACAATGACGTCGACGTGGAAAATGAACTTGGCGTACAGCACGATATTTTGTATCATGTTTTGTTTCCGAGTTTATTTTATTTTACAATCAGAATGGTTTTGCTTCAATGCAGTATTTGAGATCGATTCTAATGCATGACTTAATGCAGTAGAATAGCGCATGTGAAGTGACGTCACCGTTAAAAGTTTAATCAGGCAATTTTAAAGAGGTAATTATAGCTTTTGTTCTTTTATGAAAGTGTAAAATTTAGGTTATATTTTGCAGTTATTAAAAAAAAGTTAAAAAAGATTGTAAATATATAGTTTCCTTCATTCTACTGCATGCATTTACGCAGTAGAATGAAATGTCTTAAATAAATGTCGGCTTTCATGTAATTTGAGACAGACCATTAAAAAAAGGGTGATAGCATTGCTTAGATTCGGTGACAGGTCCAACTTCGTTGTCTAGATAAGTTGATAAGTTCTGCCCCTCATGAGTTTTAGGTTAGCCATTCTAAGTTTATGTTAATATAGTTTTTTAGTTTCATGGGTTCATTCGGAAAATTTTCGAGATCATATAAATATTTTTATTTTTCTCTTATTATCCTACTATCTTAAGGGGTTTTTTTTTTTTTGGGGGGGGGGAGGAAGTTCTGGAGATTTCATATTTAATGACTAGATGAGCAACTTCAATGAAATAGAAGAATGTAAGGTATTTGGTGTACATGGTTATTTATGGTTCGAGTTCGATTCTTTATTATTTACCATTTAATAAAGGATAATACATTAGTAAAATACCACATCAAACGAAAAATGTTTGATAAAAAGCCTTAAAGTTATTCAATGATTAATGGTTAATGGGTTCTTATGTACCTTTTCGGGTTAATTCAAATATGTTACTTACCTAGTTTTAAAAACAAAATAAGTGTGTACTTAATCCTAAACCTTGTATATTGCTTGTTTATATTCATGCTGATTAAATCCAACTAATTGATAAGATATTGATTTAAAGAAACATAATGGTGAATCAGTGGTCTTCACCAAATCTTAATTGTTTTACATTCTTGCGATTAAATATGTTTTTATATAAAAAGTATTAAAAATGTTTTTCAAAACAATCATATTTTTTTATATAATATAAAGTGACATAAAGTCAAAGTTACAAGCCACTAGTATATACTAGTTGTTAATGATGTCTCACTATTTCATGTATTCGTGACTGTTCACCGTTTAAGAGTGACAGTAGCGTTTTGGTGTTGCTTCCAAGATGTTGGTTAACTGTAAATGATAAAAAGAGGGAAATTAAACCGTACGAGTCTAATTCTAATAAGAATTTCCATTATCTAAATCATTAAAACAGTAAAAAGTTTTTAACCACCAAGATGTATCACGCATTAAAAACAAAATGGTTGAAAATACACGTATTTTAAACCAGTGTGATTTGAGGTTATTATGATTTTTTTCCTCAATTGTGCACATTCTGCGTTCTTTGTAGGGTCCTAAATTCATCAAGAATAGATAACACAAAATATAAATGGAATTGTTTAAAGTAGAACCTAGAAGAAAAAAAAACCACATCTATTAATCCGTAAAAGTAGAACTAGTAATTTTGTTTTTACAGTTTCAACTGAAAGAGTCAATTGCAACTGGAAAGCGCGTATTTTGCAATAATCACCAACTTTCACGTAAGCATTTTAAGTCAGAATTCAAGGTTTCGTAGCATATATATTGAAAGGTAATTTCGCTACGGCACCTATCATTAATTAACTATACAATTATATAGAAGACTTTGTATCGGCTCTTATTATTGTAACACGTGTTATTTAATTACCTGTTTATTACATACCTATAAATTAACTTTCTATAAGTCTCCCATATCGTGCTCAATGGTTGAGATGATAAGGTATTCAGATGCTTCATTCCTTGTGAGTAAAACGTACCAATTAACCGTTCGAGCTTGACATACGCCCACATGCAGTAACTATGGTTATCTAAACACTTCTTCATTAATGCCAAGAGCAGCTCGGTTTATTATTCTAGATATTCACTTGTTAAAAGAAAGATAACTCTTCTGTGATGTAAAATTCTTTCAACAAGAAAATAAAGAATTAGATTTGTCCGTCATTTTGTTCGTACCTCCGTCAGAATAAAATTTCAAAAATGTAGCTTTTCTTTGGTGTTTTACATTTTACATTTCTAAACAGCTGTACATAAATCGTTGAAGTTTCACGCTTTTGAATAAAACACTTGTCACTTTGTTATACAGATCATGTTGCCCTGAATTATGTTCAATTTAACTTTACAATTTCGACTATGATGTATTTCTTTTGGTAGTTTACAATGATAAGTTTAAAACCAATGTACGTACTCAAATGTATCGTCTGTGCAGCTATAATGAGGCAGAACACTTATTTGCAACTGTTTTCCGTGTTTCATTGACTAAACTAAAGTATATGTAAATTGTTAGGATTTTAAAAAAAAACAAATCAAATATTAAGATGTAAAGTATCGCAAGAAAAATTTACCAGAAAAGTTTTTTTTAAATGTATGATAAACGCGCGTGTTCTCAGACATCTTAGAGTTGTCAATAATCCTAATGATAGGCTCATCATTAGAATTATTATTTTAGTAGAAATGTCCTGCTGATTGTTAAAGGGACTTAGCTACTTCAAGTGAACATTTGCCGACAAATGACAAATAACAATTTGTGACGACACCCATAGAGTTTGTGTAACCTTATTACTAACCTTCTATTTATATTTTATCAATAAAAAACTATTTTCTCAGTAGGCAGTACTTTGTGCTGTCAGAAAATGTACCATTTAGCAAAATTTTTAGCCGTCTTAAATTTTGAAATTCATTGAAAACTGAAGTTTGTTCCCTCATACAAAGCATTCCTTATCTAGATTTGGATTTATATTATTTTGGAACTTTAGATCTATTATTTTCAACTGTTTGGTTTATATTTTTATCTATTAAACTTTTTAGCCCCTAGTGTCACTGATGAGGAATGAATTTTAGGAAATGTACACATATGGCACATCAAAATTTAACAGATATTTGCGTTATTTATTTATTGAAAAACAAATCATTTAATACTTGCCAAGTCTGTCGTAAACTTTTGGAAAAAAAAATTTTAGTTGGTTTGTTTATTCATTTTTTTTCACATTCCTATGTACTTGTTAATGTTTTTTTTAAACTAAATGCAATGTAAACGGTATAACTAACTGTTACATGCAGAGGTTATTCATTGGTCCAGACAGTTGTTTGTCATTTTGTCATTTCTTGTCTTGTTTGTTTGGTTTTAAAGAAACGTACATTATTTAGTGTTGCATGGGTTATTGGCTTTTCCGTTATAAAGGCAAACATTGACGGAAAATATTAATTTTTTTCCTTAAATTACACAAGAGTTTTTGTCTATTGTTATAAAGGCTTTTTGTCTATTGTATCAGTGCCTTTATAATTGTTCCAGAGCCTTGTGAGCCTTCTTATTTTAATAAAAGACAACACAGATTACAATACAGCTGGGTAGGCAGCACTAGGTAAAACAAATCCTTTGTTAATATTTTTACCAAATACAGACTAACGAAAAAGCAATCATTTCCTAATCGTCGTAATAGCCCTGGATGATTGAGTGGTCTGAAGACCGCGGTTACGAATAAGAATTATACACAATATCTGTCATCAAACAGGTTCGATCCTATTGGACTGAAGTTTGTAAGTTCGCTTGCCGATGTTAGTGGTTTTCTTCAGGTGCCCCAGTGTTCTTGACCATATCGCTTTCAGTCAAAGGTGTTGACCGGGAAGTTAAACTATATTGCTACATTTCCATTTCTAATCATTTGTAAAACAGTGTACATAACAGATATTTTAACATTTTTACCCTTTTGTTTATATACATCAAGCGTTCCGAATTCCGCTAACTGGCCGATCCACTTAGCCACATATAGTGGCTTTTTCCTAGGCTGACATACTTTTCTAAAATACATAGCCACTTTCTTATAAATGTTTTCAAATTTCAACTTTTTAAACTTGGTCAAAATTATTTTTATACCCATCTTTATTCAGTAAGAATTAACTCCCTTTAACTACGATCTGGTCCAAATGTTAAAATTTTGATTTACATTGTCTAGATAATAGAACTGAAACTTGATTCTTGGTAATCTAAATTAACCTAAGAGATTATGGTAACTGAAACGCAGATTTCCGTCGCTTTACCGAAACGAGGTGGGTGGGGATGGGGTTGTTAATACCTTTTGGAATGTGTTTTTCCTCCTGTGTGTCAATTACGCTGATTTCTGTGCAGCAACCTAACATCTTACTTAAGATTTTGAAGTACATGTCCTTTGGTTATCTCGTGATATTTTACAGTTTATGATCAAAAGGTTGATATGATTGCTGGGTTCAAATTAATAGATATAGATGTTGTTTTTTGCAAGATATCATTTTGGATAGTTTTTACGTCAGAGTCAAAGGCACTGACAAAAAGTCACATAAACAATTCGTGGAATTATTTCTTTTAGTAGCTCGTACGGAGATTGAACTCTAGGTCGATTGTAGATACTTAACTGTATTCTTGAAATAACTTAGTTATTGCACTTGGGGTTGATTTTAAACTTATAATGTCAAACGTAACATAAAATATATTTATCAAAAAGTTATCTTAAGTAGTTTTGTATTGCCATGTCTAGTAATACTTTATAACAACGCAATTTTATTCTAGCTTGTTTTCATTCGCTTTCTCTTATTTCTTCTAACATGTAGTTTTAGATATTCTTTTTGCCCTGTGTAACTCTACAGCCTGTCATCTTAAGATTACAGTCAAAATCGGTTTCAAAGACTATATCCAAACATATATATTTGACTTCCCTTAGTTAAATGTTTCTTTCATTCTTGAAAATTGATTTAACACGAGAGAAGTGTAGCAAGTTAGACAGGAAGGGCTTGCCTTTCCGGAGCACCCGGCCACACTTCTTGGAAGTTCACGTGTATAAGTGATTTGACCTGTTTCAGTTGTTATAATAATAATAATTTTTTTTTTTTTGGCGGGGGGGGGGGGGGGTGTGTGATTTATACAGGGACTGGTGTGTTTGTGTTTTATTTCCATTGCCAAAACAATGGGCCGATAACACTATCGAGTTGTCGCCCCCTGATCCGCTAGAGGGCTACTACTTCCGGGGAGTTGACAGTTGTAAACAACTTAGTTGCTTCTATAATGCATCTATTAAGTGCCCGGTGTATTAGTTGAAATGCATCGATTCTTTTATGTAAAAAGTTATTCATAGACTGGACTGTTGTTTTAAATACATTTTTCAATTAAAATTAATAATCTTTACTTGTTATTGAAATTTTACAGTGTTAAAAATCGATTTTTACGATTTGACGATGCGTATGTTGACCTAATCTGGACACGTTCTCAGTTAATGGGGAGGTTTAGCTCATAGAATTTATCCGTAATAAAATGGGAAAAAATCATCATATGTTGCAATTTTTATTGTAAATATGCATTTATACTTAGTAATCGGTCTCATACACGCGTAACCTGAAAATAATTAATATATGATTGACTTGGATTTTGGTGTATATGAAAATGCTACAGAATTATACGTCGAAAATCCTTTTGAATTTATTTTCTTTATTTTCAAGTAGTGAGAATTATTATTCACTCACTGATGCCAGAGAGATACAATATGTAATATTAAACATGAAAACAGTTAAAAATTATAAATTTAAAAAAAAAATAAAATAAAATAAAAACACTGGTGTCCTATTTCATTACACGATCCGTATTTATTTACCAATAAAGGGAAATATTACTTAATTCAATAAAATTAAAAAATTAAAAAAGTAACAATTAATTTTTGTATTATGATTTGATTTATTTATCTTTCGTTTTATTATTGATATTATCATTATAATAATTATTGTTTAAAGTTTATGTAAACCCTTGTCAGCACAAGCAATATATCTAAAACGACATGCAATAATTATTATAATCACAGTTTTTTTTGAAAACATTACGATTGGTATTCAAAACAAAGTGAAAACGTTTCAACTAAAACAAACGGAACCAAACGAATTATAAACAAGCCAATTTGTCATTATCGGCAAATGTTTTTGCTCTTGAGAGAGAGAGAGAGAGAGAGAGAGAGAGAGAGAGAGAGAGATATTTAAAATGAAAGCTTTTTTCTGTGGGAAATATTCGAATATAGTGAATATAAGTGATAATAGAAAGAAAAGAAGTTCGAAGTAATGAGTGATAGAGAGAAAAGACTCGTAGTGATTATGAGTGATAGAGAGAAAAGGGCACGTAGTGATTATAAGTGATAGAGAGACAAGACTTGTAGTGATTATGAGTGATAGAGAGAAAACTAATTATAAGTGATGGAGAGAAAAGACTGGTAGTTATTATGACTGATAGAGAGAAAAGGACCCGTAGAGATTATGAGTGATAAAGAGAAAAAACTTGTAGTAATTATGAGTGATAGAGAGAAAAGGGATTGTAGTGATTACGACTGACAGAAGAAAACACGTAGTAATTATGAGCCATAGAGAGAGAAGGACTCGTTTTGAGTATGGCTGATTGAGAGAAAAGGTCTCGTAGTGATTATGACTGATACAAAGATAAATAATTAGTGTTTTTCAATAATGTTTGAATTTTTATATTAACAATAATTTAACATGGCTTGCGTAATTATAAAATATGTTCAAACGGGCCCTTAGTAACTGTGAAATGTGTTTAGATTATCTAAAATTGAATACCAATTATGGTTGTTTATTTTAAATAATTTCCTTCCATCAAATATTCAAGTGTCAAAAATTTTCAAGGTATTTTGGGAAAATAAAAACCTTTGATGTATAGAATGTCGGGATAAGTGTGTATATTAGACCATGTCAAGGTGTGGATATACACAGGTATCTTCAAATACCTATGTATATTCACCCGTCGATATACATGTTAATTAAAGATTAATGGTTGTATCCTTGTCCCAGAGATGATCTTGTATACATAACAAGTTTTTAGCATGCAATATATGTTCAATTCCATAGTTCAAGACCTCCCTTTTACCTGATCAAGTGTCAAAATTAAGTCAACATAGACATCAACTCTGACTGCAAAAAATCGGTTTTTTACACTGTTTGATTTAAATGACAAGCAGAGAAAATAAAAATAAAATACTTTTAAACAAAAAACTTCAAAGTTCATATATATATGACCATTTTACATAAAACAATCGATGTACTTTAACTGAAACACCAGACATTTAAAAGTTAAAAGATAGTAGCAACCAAGTTGTTTACAACCGTGAACTCCCCGGAGTAGTATCCCTCTAGCGGATCAGGGGCCGTAACTCGATAGTTTTATCGGTCCATTACCAATGTGGTGTGGTTTGCTAAGAAAGATAGTGACTTCCTTCATTTTTTTAAATACTTTAAAATATCCTGACATAATACGTTTTCGACGGTCATATGAATTCGACGGTCAATTTACCTCCGGCTATTCTCGAATAAAGTCCAGAATGCCGAACTAGTCGTCACCGGTCTGTACCTAGACAGTGAAAAAATTCAGACACAATGGAAATAAGACAGATGAGAAAATAGTATCAAGTCTTATCTCTCATAAACTGCAGCTTTTGTTTAATACCATATTTTCTGCTGGAGTACCCTACTTTGACTTTTAAAATACTTGCATTCCATATAACAATTGCATCACCAAAACAATGTCGTCTGTATCACAAGCGCCTCTATGAATCAGATATGAAGTGACGTCATGGTACTCCTGCTCACTTTTGTAAAAACTATGGAAGCCCGGGCTGTCAAAATTGTCCCAATGTTAATGAACTGCTTTTAAAATAATACGTTTTATATTTCATATTTATTTCATTTTTTTAAATTTGCAGCATATGTCAGCAGAGGGATATTTACAGACAGTCATATATCCTTGAGATTTAACAAATGCATATAATGCAGTGATTGAACATAGTTTACCTGTACAGAGAGCAGCCACCCAGTTTGAAGTTCCAATTACTACCCTTAAGGACCGTGTCAAATCAAGAATAAACATTGACGTTGTTAAATCTGGTCAAGATCCTATTTTTTCCTTGGAGCAGGAGGCATTATTAGCCAATCATGTAGATACTATGGCTGAGCTTGGCTATGGATATTCTAGATTAGAAGCTTTAAACTTAGCTTCAGATTATTCTGTGTATCATGGCATAAGAACTCAAGACAAACCATTAAGTTTATAGTGGTTGTACAGTTATTTACAGCGCTGGCCTGAATAAAAAATTATAAAGCCTAGAAACCTGGAAACAGCTAGGGCCAAATCTGCCATTCAGTCAGCTATCAATAATTACTTTAAGGAACTTGATAAAATACTGACGTCAATTAATCTGAAGCAGCGTCTTCAGTCCATATATAATGTTGATGAAAAAGGTTTATCCCTTAGCCACAAACCACTTAAAATTTTGTCAGGTTCCCGTTATAAAGCCCAGGTAGTTACTTCTGGTAAAAGTCCTACAGTAGCTGTGATTGCTGAAGCTAATGCTTTAGGCATCCAGATTCCTCCATTTTTCATATTTCCTGGCAAACGTATGCTGGATCAACTTTTGGAAGGCGCTTCTTCTGGTGCTGATGGCACAATATCTGAAACTGGTTGGTCAAATACAACAATATTTACTAATTATATGAAATCCCATTTGTTCAAATGTTTGCCTGAGCGAGAGGCAAGTAACCCAGTGCTTGTCTTATATGATGGCCACAAAAGCCATGTTTCACTTGGATTAATAGAATGGGCCAGGAGTCAACGTATCATATTTTTGTTCTTCCTCCCCACTGCAGCCATTTATTGCAACCACTTGATGTCAGCTGTTTTGGTCCCTTTGTTGTTAGTGTGTAAACATAGATGTATAAATGACCACTTACCACATGATAATACGACTGCCACTCTCTTGCAAATTTTCAAATTAACAAAAAGTAATTAAAATCAAACTAAAAAAACGTTTTATGCAACAAAATAAAAACAAACAAAACATTGTTAAATTATAGTTAAATCTTTATTTTGGAATGCGCTTTACATTCCCATCTCAGACACACAAGTGGTAAGAATATTTTTCGTTTTGAATTTTGTCGTATTACTTGTCCTGTGTATACGAGTACACTAACTCCCATCAACATACAATCTGCATTTAGGAACGTTGGAATATTTCCATTCAATGCATCTGTTATATCTTAGAAATCCATCACACCCTTCTTGAGCTTTACTCACAAACCATCTGATGTACCTCAAGACAATGATGATAACATTTTGAACAGGCCTACTTCCAGTACTTACATAAATGTTTCTACAGCTACAGGTTCTAATAAAGATGTTTCCAATAATGTCCCCACAGCTACAGGTTCTTCAACATCTGCAACATCATTTCTTGAGTCCAGAGGGGCTGAGATACTGCAAAATCTGAAAATTTCTAAATCAAGAAATACTATAAGCAAAGTTGTTGGTGGAAAAGCAATCACAGACGACACAGTTTATTCCAAGATTGAGGAACACATCCAAGCCCAGGCTCAGACAAGTCGGAAACGCTCTTCTACAGACATTACATCTAGTGAAAAAATCTAAGAGAAACACCCCCTCATCTGAAGATTCCATCAAAAAGGGCAAATCAAAATCAAATCCATCAAAAGGCAAAGCCATAAAAAATTCAAAATTTATTGTTGATCATCTTTCTGACTCCGACTCAGATATATCAGAAGAAGAAAAATGCATTATCTGTAATCGATTCTATCCACAAGATCAAAATGATTATGTCGAAATCGCAAATTGGGGCAGTGTGGAAAATTTAATGGCTGGGTGCATCTGCGTTTCTGTTCTACAGTCAAGGCTTTAAGGCGTGGGGACAATTTTTATTGTCCAAACTGTACAGATGACATTTAACACTTCCATGCGTAGTTAATAACTATAAATACGTTATTTGGTTAAATTTTATTAACTTTGTAATTTTGAACGTTTTTCACGATTTTTGGAGCATTTCATAACTTTTTTTTTACCGACTTGTCTAGGCAGCCGTAGATTGTTTTTCCAGACCGTCGAATTCATATGACGATTTTTAAAGCAAGGTCAAGGTAAGTGCCTTCCATATTTGTTTACATACCAGCGTTGTTTGAAACTATAAAATGTTTAATTGTATTTCATAAATTATGTCACAAATCTGGTAAAATGTATTAAAACAGACGGTAGTCAATGCATCTTGCATTTCCCGAGAATAACTGAATTTGTGCTTACGTCGTCGAAAACCCATTACGCCAGGGTACTAGAAGTTCAAGGTCCTTAGACAGTACCATAACTATATCACTAAGGGTAATTAGCTGTTCACGTGCCCTTTCATAGTCAGAAGTTTTTATTTAGAATTTAACCGTTTTCTTTTTCAATCTTGTTTTGTAATATCCAAAATAGTAAATAATTTAATGTTTTGATTGCTGTGGCTGTTTTTACTTTCTTTATTTTCTTTTTTTTTTAATTCTTCTTTTTAAAATTTGAAACTTTTCATTGACATCTTAAAAAAAACCCCGCAAGATGCTAATAGGTGGGTATTTGTTTGCGGTTTGAAGATAATTAAGGTACAAGCTATATCGTAAAAGTGATTTTTACGAATAAGGATTGAAATATTTTATAAAATTAATCCCCTGTAATTTATAGTACCTTTTTCTTTCTTATTTCGAATAATAATTAAATTCGTGATAGACATTTTTTTTTTATTCAAATGCAATTCAGTTTGACAATAGCAGCAAGAGAACCAAAAACTCTCATATTACTATTCATTCTTTTTACATAACATGACAGCCGCCTACTTATAGAATATATATCTGTCTGGTATAACATCACAATTTTAAGTGTGAAAACTGCTGATCGCGTTGTTTTATATTTAGTTTGTAAGCACGAAGCAAGCACATACTTTATGTGCTGCTCTATATTAGTCTCATGACAAATGTTAATGTTACATAGCTTGAAGCCTTTGTTTTGCCAGCAGTTTATTATAAAGCACAGACCTGTCGAAAATGTAAATGTTAGTTTACGAATTAGCTTTTTAGTAGCTGCTATTTACACGTATCTGTCTTAAGACAATTTGACAACTCATTTCTTTGGTTTCTCGTCAATTAATTAATAAATAACATTTATATATATATTAATTATGAATATAAGCTTTTGTTATGACGGCATTTATTTTTTATTGATAATTATACGTGTAGATGTGCGATGTAAAGATGCACATATATACATATAATTTTACCTAACATTATAGATCGCCAATAAAATATAAAATGGTAAACAGTTCGGATTAAAAACATTAATACCTATATAAATCAAATATAAATATAATTGCTGTATATGTGAACCTTTAGGCTTAAAATAATCCGCTTTATTAAAAATTCTTCAAATATATAATATTTTTTGTAGCAAATTGCATCTCGAGATTAAGATTATGCACTGTAACGCCGCATAGCGGTGTTGCCGCTTAAACGCGCCCGACATGTCTATGTGGGGAATTTCAACGCATAAAGAGGTTTGTCACGTTTATGCAGTGGCGTTCAACGCATAAAGATGGTGTTGCGTATATGTGTTGCAATGGAAACAAGCTTATTTGCAAAGCATAAGCTTTCGGCGAATGACTGTATTTTGATAATGATGATTCTGTTTGCGATGGTGGTAATGATAATGACGACTATTACACCAACAGTATTCCTATAATAATAATAATAATAATAATAATAATAATAATAATAATAATACATGAATAATAATAATAATAATAATAATAATAATAATAATAATAATAATAATAATAATAATATAATGATGATGATGATTATGAGCATCATCATCACCACGATGATAGTGATGGTAGTGGTGTTTTTAGTGAAGGTGGTAATGATATTGGAGGTGTAGGTGATGATATTATGATATCGTGCTTAGATTTTTTCTTATGCGGCAGAAGGTAGCCTTTTTGCCGCATAAAAGCGTCCTCTTTATGCGTTGAAATTCCGCGCTTAGACGTGTTGTATTACGTTTATACGGCAACACCGCTATGTGGAGTTACAATGCACCAGTCATTGTGATGTTTATAGTTTATATCAGCGAATATTTATAGATCATGGTTTAAAATAGTAAAAAAATCAAAATATAGCTAACAAAGATGAATTTTGCATTGACAACTCTGCATAATTGCATTTATATTACATGAAATTTTGCCTCTCTTCCAAAATATGACCCATCCGCTTCTGTATATTACATGCAGCCTTGGGCTGTTTCGATAAACTACACTGTATAGTCGACACGTTTTTACTATCATAAAGTATTTTTGAATGTATTTAACGATAAAATTTAAAAAATGCTTCATGGAATTACCATACAGGAATTCATCCAAATCTTCGAATAATGCTATATTGGTTTGTAGCTATACGTAAACAACACATAAACAATTTTACATTTGAAACACATAAACAAACCAACATAAGCCAATAACAATAATGTATCACTAAGAAATAGCTCAATACTGTCATCGCTGCAATGAAATCAATCATTACACATCTAATTAAAGAGACTGATAATCAATAAGACAATTGTGTTAAGGGTATTACTTACAACTCCCCAGGAAGTAGCAGCCCTCTAGCGGATCAGGGGCCATTACTCGATAATATCATCGGCCCAATGTGTTAAGGCTATTACTTACCATGAACCGATCTGTAACAAGGATTTGTCAGGCTATAAGTTAGTTGGTTTATTTAACGTAACTCGTCTGAGCGATTTTGGAAAGGAATCTCGTCTGATTGATAATTCAGATAGTTCTTGATTAAAGGAAGTTTTTGATGCTTTTAAACATTTGTTTAAGCAAGTTCTAAAATTACTACAAACTGAGCTCTCTATTATCCTGTCTAATGCAAATAATGACATACTATTACAAAAATACAGAAACAAAACAACAAAGTTAACATCACTGGATATATATGCACCATATGCATTACACAAAGTAACACTAAAATAGATTGTAGAAATAAAACAACATAACATTGACGCAGAGCAAAACAGTTTTAAACTCCATATTTCTTCTCCATTAAGTGTTGTATCACGTGCTGACATCACATATGGGTTTTTCCAAAATATTATTGTATACACAATCAGCATTACCATATATGGGAATCCTTTGGTGACGATTAGTTGATACACGCACCATACAGTAGCGTGGACATTTACTGATGTAAAATCCACCGTGCAAACACCAACTTCTGTAACAGAAAAAAGAAAAATGTTGTTTTTAAATAATATGACACTGATTGTTTATTTTTATAAAATGCTGATATCGTATTAACTGATTTCTATCAATTATATCAAATATTCATGCAAAATTAGATATAAAATAATTTGCTCAATATATTTTGTTTTGATTGGAGCGTTTTTTATTTTGTATGCCGTTGCCATAGCGATACGAATACTTCAAGCTTAGAGTATGAAAAGAAGCGACCAAGGTCTGTATATTATTTGCGAAAAAAAGAAGAAAGTCTAGTTGTAAATATTCCTGACTTATAGTTCAAATATTTACATTTTATTAACTTTATTACCGTTTTGACTATTTGTGAATTCATATCATTTATATGAAATACTCTCGATAAGTCAAAATAGAACAAAACTTTAATTATTTAATGACTCTACTATTCAAGTAAAGAGTTCGAAAACTGACAAAACTTTATTAAAAAGAAAATGCTTAATATTAATTTATTCTATCCACGACATAGACAGATTAACCGAAATTATGATCTTGCCATTAAAAATAAATAATAATAATAATCATCATCATCATCATGAAGGCAATTACATTTTGTTTTTAATTTCCAATATTACGCTCGGTGTACAATTCTTGTAATTTGTTATTTTATCCTAATTGTCGGAAATTTTATCAGCATTGGTTCCAGTATATGTCTGTCTTTTAATTACTTATTTATGTTAAGTTGTATCATTATCGGTTTATTTTTATTTTATTCTTGGTTGGCTTTCAGTTTCCAATATCTCAATTGTCTAGTCTTCGCAATTTTTTTATTTGCGGTTACGTGTTTTTGTATTAATTGGATAAGCCAAATACCATAGAATAATTTGTGTGACTCCGTTTGCTTGTAATTCTCAATCACGTACTTATAACAAATAAATCAATGTGATACAGTACAACTAATGTCAATGGGCAGGTCGCTTGTTCACTGTTTTTTCGGAATTCGGAAGGACATCAGAGAAATCCGGTTAAAACAATGGAATTCCAGAGAGTTCTTTCTAGAGAGTTCTTTCTTTCTTTCTTGGAATGTCCAACGCTATTTGGACTACCGCTTTAGAGTGCTGATACGCAGACATATACCTGCTCGCAAGTATACATTCTAGTTGTGAATTCATATCATTTATATGAAATACTCTTAATAAGTCAAAACAGAACAAAACTTTAATTATTTAATGACTCTACTATTCAAGTGAAGAGTTCGAAAACTGACAAAACTTTATTAAGAAGGATTTACTAAATATTATTTAATCTATCCACGACATAGACAGATTAACCGAAATCATGATCTTTCCAATAAAAATAAATAAATAATAATAATAATAATCATTATCATTAGAAAGGCAATTAGATTTTGTTTTAAATTTCCAATATTACGCTCGGTGTACAATTCTTGTAATTTGTAATTTTATCCTAATTGTCGGAAATTTTATTAGCATTGGTTCCAGTAATATGTCTGTCTTTTAATTACTTATTTATGTTAAGTTGTATCATTATCGGGTTATTTTTATTGTATTCTTGGCTGGCTTTCAGTTTCCAATATCTCAATTGTCTAGTCTTCGCAATTTGTTTGTTTGCGGTTACGTGTTTTTGTATTAATTGGATATAGCCAAATACCATAGAATAATTTGTGTGACTCCGTTTGCTTGTAATTCTCAATTACGTACTTATAACAAATAAATCAATGTGATACAGTACAACTAATGTCATTTGGAAGATGTATTCATCTGATATTTTGCAGAGCTGATACCTTGTTTTAAAATCCTTTCTGGCGCTTTTTTTTTGCCTGACATGGAATAAACATATTCAAGAAAACCCCGTTTAAAGTCTCCCTCGTAACTATAGCATTTTATGCTTCCATATTTTTTTTTTTCAAATTTATTTATACGATTTAATCATGGCAACTATAAATGTTACACTTTATCTGGACAGTGTGTACTGCAATGGTGGATAAGACACTTTATGAGTTTGATAAGTACTGTTGCAAAAAGTAGTGGTTTTGATAAGTACTCTAGCAAAAAGTAGTGTCTTGCAAAAAGTAGTGGTTTTGATAAGTACTCTTGCAAAAAGTAGTGGTTTTGATAAGTACTCTTGCAAAAAGGAGTGGTTTTCTTAGGGTTTAAGGGTATTCCAATTTTCTTTACCATACAGTTACTGTCCAGCCCAATGTCCGTGGGTTAAAATCTTGACTCGAGCAAAGTTTTCCAGCTCTGTTCTAGACACACATCGACCATGGCCTAAAACAGATATGCACCGCTGTTTCAATGGTCATGGTCTAGAACGTTTTCCTCAAAGAGGTAGAACGTGGGTTCGAGCCCCACCCCCACACACACACCGGGGCATATATATGACCTAAAAAATTGAAATACTTCTCGTCTGGCGCCTAGTTTTGAGAGGACAGAGTATTGACTTAATCATCCGGTACCAGCATAATTGATCTAGGAAATGGTATGTTTGTTCGCTACATGCTGACTCAGTGAGCTACATATAGCACATCACAAAAAAGCCTCCCAAAGTACACACTAGAACCCTACAGACTATAATACACACTTGCACATCTCAACACCTGACATTTAGATAAATCCATGAAGATTAATAGTCTGGCTTTCTTCACCAAAAGCTTTAAAATTGCTGATGTTACGTTAAACAACATTACAACAACAATAAATTCTGTGTACTTACCTTGCGATGGAATGTATACCTCTTTGTAAGTATTGTATTCGTTTTCATTTATATACGTATAAAATGTGATATCATCTCTCCCAAGATAATAAGATATGTTAAGCTTTAATATAAAAGCATTAACGACCGAGTTTAATTCTCCATTTATTACTTGAATCCATAACTTTTCTGTAATTTGTTCATTTGGAGCTCGCAGTATAAAAATAAACCCTCTGCTTGTGAAGGATGGTAGTCGCGAATTAACACCGATAACCGATTCCAAATAATTCTGAATTGCAGTCGCTGGGTTTAAATTTGGCATAGTTGCCGCCATTTTGCCAAGTATTTGTAGATAAAATCCAATTATGTTATCATCATTCAATGTGTTTTCGTATTGGGAAACCGTTGTATTTCTTGAAACTTTACCATTTATGGCAAGTGAAAGATGCCCTACAAAGAATTAATTACCATTTAAATATACAAAAAGTAGTAGTAGAAGTAGTGATAATAATAATAATAATAATAATAATAATAATAATAATAATAATAATAATAATTTAAACCTTGTAAGTGCCATTTTAATATCTGTATAGATAGACTAACATGGATTTTAATTAAAAAAAAGCTTACTAAAAATAATAATAGAATAATAGATAGTACGATTTTGATAACCCCTATATTTTTTTCTTTTTGTTTTTTGATTAATTTTTAAAAGTACGTTTTAATACGTTTTAAAAGTACGTTGATGCAATAGTTAATTAGAAGAATAAGGTCGAGAGCCCTTAAATAGAAACATAGCCATACTTAGTCCGAATTTCCTGTGATCCCTACACATTTAATGTTTGATGGCTGTGTGTTGAGTCAGAACAATTTCGATATTAAAACCGAGAGTTTCGATTCTAACAAGTGCTTTCTAATTTTGCATTGGACTGAAAATATTATTGAAGCCATCGAAAAAACTTAAACCTTATATTAATAGGTCGGGGAATTTGTTTTTCAACATTTTTCAATGCGTAAGCTTGCAATCTCAAATGATCTTGTTTTAAACAACATTAATAATGATGATGATAATAATAATAATAATTAAACTAGCGACGATAACATCTTGAGATATATAAATAGTTTGAAAGATAAATAAATGTAAGTAACTCTTAACGGTTTCACTTCCAATTCCGAAAAGAAACAGGGCGCCATCCCTTCCACATATATTTGGTCTGAGAAAATATCGTGTTTTTAATATAGGCATTGTTCCGGCCCTATATACAGCCAACAGGCCGAAGTGGAAAAGAAATTCCGGACAAAGCTATACCAATGACCATTATTTTGTTAATTTTAGTATCCTTTCGCATTCGTAAGTTTCCCTTATAATTGTTTTCTCTCTGAGTTCGTCCATTTTTTAAAAAACATATTGTTACTCTTGATAGCTTTTCTTTTACAAAGGTGAGAATTTTTTTAAAAAATTTTTGGGTATTGAATAAAAATTGATGTCTAATATATGCAAATGAATATTATGTAACAATATTATTGAATAATAATAATAATAATAATAATAATAATGCGTCAATAAATCTAATCTAGAAAGGTAAGGAAATCCAAGGAAATAACGTTAAGTAATTTTTTTTGTTACCGACTTAGCTTCGGAGATAAGGATGTGACTAATGTCACTTATCGGTGTTTGACTATAATTTAAAAAAAATAGATTAAACTACTGCCAGTAAACTGGGAATATACTTTAGGATTAACAAATTGCAATGCCCAAGAGTTTTGAGTTGCAAATGGAAACCTTAATGCGGAAAACTTAGTTATTATGAATTTAAAATTGTCAGTTTTCCTAAAAAGTTGCTATGCATCTTGTTATTTCGTTGAAATTTGTTTTAGATCAAGAGTTTGATTTCTGTAGTCAACGTTTAACTATATAGACGCTACTCAAATGCATTAACTTCTTATTTTAAAGTCTATGGAATAATATAGGGAAAGATAATTAAAAAATAAATATTAATTTAATTTGACTGTTGATGTAACAGTTGTAACGGTTATAGTAACATGTGTGATATTGGCTTCTACTGTTGACATAGTAATAATGTAGTATTGGGTACTACTGTTGACATATAACATTCAAGATGCGGAATATACGTGTGTGTGTGTGTGTGTGTGTGTGTGTGTGTGTGTGTGTGTGTGTGTGTGACCTAAATGTTTCTTTTGCCAAGATAAGTAAGTTTTGGAATAGAATCACCGGGTTTGTTCCGTCATTATTACCTCTGAGATTTGAATATTCCCCCAGCCCATACAGAGGACCTGTTGCTACTAGGGTCACCATTATGTAGACTCCAGCTATCATTAAATTCAGATTCCGTCTAGAGAATGTTGATGAATGTTCTGAAGGTACCACAAACCGACAATACCTATATTAAATATAATTTATAAATGCAAAAATTATTTTAATAATATAAACAAGAACAATTTTCAAATTTAAATAACTGACTGTCATTTTATGATAGTAACACTTTGTCTTACTGTAGGGAAAACTAGAGTTGTATGTTTCAATAACATTTTTTATCGAAAGGTCAAATATCTGATGACCATTTGCTATAACAATCTCAGTTTTAGTCTAATCAGTGACATACAGCCTTTACATTACCTACTGTTACACGCTTTATTATTGCCTTCATTTTCCGATCATTAATTTTCATATAACATGCGAAACATATCTTATATCTTATCAAAATGGTGAAGAACATTTCTCTTTTCTTGTTATCCATAAGGCTTAACTATCTAGACGTTCCATATGGATACAGACAATAGAACGGCACAGTCTTATAATTACACGAACATGTGACCGAATTGCAATAATGATACCAATTATGCTGTAGTCACAAAGATGTTCGCCACTAACAACGTCCAATTCTTTTGAATCATTAGAAAATCGTTAACCGAATGGTATAAAGTATTAATCAGCAAATTTCATTGCCAGGTTTGAATTTCACTCATTCAAATCTTGATATTAAGCAGATTTTTTTATCTGTCTGTAATGTAGAACATTGACTGGGTGATAACAGTTTTTTTTATTCCTATTACATTATCTCTATGATTAAACGGATCAATCGCAAATCAAGATTAAAGCAAAACATGTATTTGCTTATAATATTCTGCTAATGGCACTTCATAATACTTTTACAGTATTTAAACATAAGATTTTTTTTTTACCTTTCTAGAGCAGCTATTGTTAACACCCAGACTGAGCCTGAATTCAAAACCAGATTTAAAAATCCAAATATTTGACAAATTGCATTTTCTTGTATCCATTCGACTGAAATATAGAACAATATTGCTATTAATTAAATATTTTTTCTGTTTATTTCCCTGTTTTACAATATTAACTGGTCCTCTGTCATAGACTGTCTAAAGTGTGTACTGATTACACACTTTAATTCGGATATAGCTCGGGCAGTCCTAGTTTAAGAAAGTTTGTCAGTTCGATTGCCTGAGGTCGGTAGTTTTCCCTGGTATTCCTGTTTTCTTCACCATCCCAGAATTGAACGCGTTGGTATAAGTAAAAAAAATTGATTTGGACATAAATTACGATTAATCCATTCCACTTTTTCTTCTTGTATAGTATAGGTGATTTTCGTTTTTTTAATACTGTATTCGTAAATACTCTAAGAAATCAAATTTTAATTTAAATACTAGTAGCTTTCCTATTTTATTAAAAAAGGCAGTGTAATGGAAAAAATTACAAATCGTCTTATATAAAAAGAAAGTCGTAGGTGAATATTATATAAAATAGGTAATTAAAGTCTTTGAAGATTGAAATATATGGTACGTAATTGTTTGTTTACATCTATATAACAAGACTTTTCTAGAAAGCGACATTGAACGTAACATATTAGTTAAAACAGACGTATAAAAAAATTATATAGCCTCTAACATTGTCGTTACCCTCACAACATTTATAACTACGGTGAATCTGTCTTCGCTATTATCAATAGTTTATGAAGTTCACCTTATTTTATTATTTCTACTCGCTCAATCAAATTCACTAGCTGTCTCAGACAATTATATTTTTTCAGTTGCTTTATAAAATGTTATCATATTTAAAAAAATTATTGTCAGGCCTAGACAGATACGTCATACATTCCAAACCTTTGTGATATATTTAAAAAATGGTTATGGGATTTCTGATCTTTGACGCGTTTCTTCACTGGTTTTTGTATATTAGTTATTTTTAGGTATTCATGCAGTAAATTGCAATTTCTTAAATATTTGTTATATACATATTACAGTGGATATCATTTCTTAAAAAAAAAACTTTATGTTGAAAAATAATTAATAAATGTACAAACATTCACATATAGACCGAAAAGGTCATCAGAATTTAAAATAAAAATGTTTCAATGTCAGACATATTCGATATAGTAATCAGCACAAACAGCCAATAACGTCTATTATTATCGTGTTTATGTCTGTTTGATGGTCTTTGTTGCACCTGTTATATGTCTTGTCTGGAAGGATAAAGATAGATTAACTAAAAACCATCGTAACATTGTTCATAATAACGGAGATTCGATTTCCTGTGATTGTCATTACTTTATTCAATCGTTCTCTTTATGATTACCGACAATTTGATCTTTTATAGAGAATGCATAATAGTGTAATACAAACTCTAAGTCGGTCTTGTTTTCCGTGATCATTTGGTTGCTAAATAAAGATATAACATTGAAAAATTGTCAAATATTCACAGGTTTTTGTGTTTATTCAATGTTTTAATTCACTTATATTTACATATTCTGTGAATAGATCTTAAGCAACATGCATTGAGTATGTTTAAGAGACTCTGCGTCAAAGAGGGAAATCGATTTTTTTACAAGTATACTTTAAGTTCATGTTTGTATACCAAATTCGATCTATTTTATCAAACATTGGGAATGATGGAGAACGTTACCTTGGGGTAGGCATTGCATCGACATATTGTAGAGTTCTGATAAATAGAATTATTAGTTTTATGCAAATCAATTAATTATGTCTGCGTATCAGCAGACATCTTGTTGTTACTCAAGACAGATTGTTTCAGAGGTATTTCCTCCTTCGTTTCTTATGCGATCAAGTTAAAATTTTGTCAACTGGTAGGGATTGACCATGGGTAGGTCACTTCCTCACCGTTTTTCGGAATTCGGAAAAATCCGGATAAAACCAAAAAAATTCCAGAGAGTTCTTTCTTTCTTGGAATTTCCTCCGCTATTTGGAGCACCACTTTAGAGAACTGATACGCAGACATAACTTGCTAAGTATACATTCTGGTTGCAAGATTATTATTGTATTTTATAAAAAAAACAATCTCTAGAACTTAATGACTGGCGTATACATATTCAAGATATGTAACGTTTTTTTGCGCAAGTATAAAAAATTGTTTAAACGAATTACTTTTTCTCAGTTTTATGGTTTCAGTTAATGCCCTTTTTGACTTTTAACTTTCTGTTTATAATCAATTTAGACTTGATGTCGATGATTTTAATGCGATGAAGCTTATTATTTTATGAAAAGAAATTTTGATAAACAGCTAAACAGATGAAAGACTGGCTCTTAAACACATTAGCACGAACTCTGAAGCATTTTGCAACCATATAGTGCTAAGAAATGACGTGTAAAGTAGTCTAAATGTCTGTATTGTTATGTAAATTGAAAATGTATGCAGTGGAAATTTAAGCATTATAGACTCCATATCAGGAAAGTTAAAATCGATTTACAGAAACTTGTAAAATTGACATTACAGATAATTTATCCTGTTGCTTTTTGGAATAAATTACGTTAATCAAAATGTTTTTTGCGGAATTAAAAAAAATCTTTTGCACTTGCTGCAAAATTGTCGTTTGTCTAATCATGTGAAAGTTGTCAATAAAGTACAGAATTGTTGAGTTTAATAACGTAATGTTCTGCTAATGTATTTAATATCTCTGATGTTTAAAGAAATGGAAAACCATATGGATTTCAACAATGACGTACACATCACTTCCAGTGCCCTTTAATAAACCCGTATAATCAATTACTGTGGGTAAAACAAAATCAAACTAAACAAATTTATATAACTGTAACGTTTGTTTTATTGTAATATGCGATAATTTTGAATTTTAATTAACCAAAAATTAACAAATTTGCATATGACAATGTGTCATTTGCGAAAATTTGAATATTTTTTAAAATAAAAATTTATATAAAACTTTACATATGACATAATGTATCATACAATGTACTATTTAGAACTACAAAGACAATGTATCATTTTTTAAAACTATCACATATATGGATAAAAACAAAAGTTATTTTCAGTCTTGTACTTTTTAAAGTAATGGTATTATTATTGTTTGGTTCTTTAAGTACTGAGTAATAAATACCAATATCAGATGTATGAGTATTATACGTAATTTATTTATTGTGTTATATTACCTTATATGTATTGAAAAACACATTCATTGAGCTAATAATGAATCAGAGGCAAAAGTCAGCAAAGAGGAAAAATTATATGCCAATTTAGATAAATTCGTTGTTTCTTTCTTTAAATGTCTTTCTTTTTATAATTAGATAATTATTGTATCAGTAGCTTCATTTGGTTAAAACAAATCAATGAACAGCCAAATAAACAAACTCTCCCATCAATTCATCAGACTTTTATTTATTTTGATATTAAGAAGTATAGGGGAAATGTACAATGAATTCATGTTATTTGAAAAAAAGCAGCTCTATTACAAAAACAAAATTCAATCAGTTAAATTTTACAGTTTTTCCATAACACCGTTTCTATATACAGGATATGTAGTAAGTAATAAAGAAATTAACGCCCATAATTATCGCTTTGTAATGCGATTTAATGGTTTCTTCTCTTTTTTTAAAGTCTCGTCCGATGAGTAACATCCTAGACAATTAATAACCTTTACAAGATTGTTAATAACAATTTTGCTTAGAGTTTTTGTTTGTCATAACGTGATTTGTTATCCTTCTTTTGACAATTATCAACAGTAAGACTTTTAAAAGAGAATGCATAATAACGGAATGCAAAAAATAAACGGAAATTGTTTTATGTGGTCTTTTTATTGTTCAAAATTTTGACTTTAAATAATGTTAAAAATATCCAGACACTTGTTTCCTTATTTAATTACAAAAAAATCGTCCTTACATAAGTAAAAATAAATTGGAACAAGTTTAAAATTTCCTTTGCTTGAAGGCGGAGTGGCGATTTACTCATAGTCTTTAACTTCATGTTTTTCCCAATTATATTTGTTTTGGCAGACACCAGACATAATAAAATTGAATCAAGAAGTAAGAATGAAGGTTCTGTGGGGTTCCAATTATTGGAGCTATTGGCTCAGTTTAGTGAAAATCATTTGTGTCCTTTTACAAATGACTCAATGTTAAAGATGGTTTCTATATTTTCTTTAAAAACAATGGTGTTTCATTATGGCGGGAATTGACACATCAAACAAATTAAATGCTTCTTCCTGCATAGATAACGGTTATTCTCAAAGAAGATTTGCCGGTTTTCCGGTTTTATTTAATTGTTTACATCTTTTCGGGTATTTCCAGTCCGTTTTTAACACAATATTGATTATAATCCATTGTAAAAGAGGCCAATACATGCATATCTTATGACTGAAATAAATCTATGTTAATATACACCTATGCAGAAAAAAAACGATTGGCACAAGCTGTAGTGCTTTATGATGGACATTAACAAATCCAAACATTTCAAACATGTTTAAGAAAGAGCAAAGAAAGCAGTATTATTAAAATTTTGCTGGTTTTATAGTATAGATTAAAATTGAATTCTGTATGAAAATATCTGTTTGATTGTTAATATAATTTTGATCATAATCCAATGTACATAAAGGTCAATAATTGTATATCTAATAACTAAATAAAATCAAAATTTACAAGGTTCACTAGTATAACCTAATTAGCAAATTTTCAAAGTTTTCACTTTGTTTTTGAAGTGGAGGGGTGGGATGGGGGAAGGGGATTTTGATTTGACATTGACTGGTATGTTTGTGTGTTTTTCATTAACACGTATGCAGAATACAAATGACACTATAATGCAAAATATCTACATCGCCATATTTGAAAAAACCTTCAAAATTATCAGAAATGACATATATATTTATTTATCAGTCTCTACTGAAAAAAAAAAAACCAACCAAACAAGCGTAGGCAGTTATTGTGAAATGTCTGTTGTTATATTTTCAGTTGTTTTTTTTATTTCTACTTGCCATTTTAATCGATACAGTATTCTTTTACTACACCTAAATGTCTAGTCACACGATTAGGCACATTAAAGCTGCATTTAGTTACCTATTATTGAAAAAATAATGTTCTAAAATATTTTTATCAATATAAATTAGTTTATTGCGAACTGTGTGATTCATTTCATTTTCTTAATTTCACTACAAATGGAAATCCTTAAAGCTTGGAGCAACTCGATAAAATGGTATATGAACTTATAGCATGGGCGGAAGTTTAACACGTGCTTAACCAATTGCGTTTGCAGAAACGAAACGTATTTGTACGACCCCAAGAATTCGAATCGACAAGGCCCGGATGAAAAAATAGCTGTAAATAAAACAGCAGTTGGGCTTGATTACAGGCGAAAAAGTTACCGCATAGCACTTGAACACATGCTGTGCTTGTTGATGTTGTCTCGTTTTTAATAAACCACGTGATCAATGACATAAAATAAGATCTTTGATAGATCAAACTTCCAGTTGGTCTTTTTTTGTGAATTTCAACGTAGGAAAATGTTTTATCATGGAACCATGTTTAACACATTTTCCATGGAGGCATATTTAAGAAAAAATGTACAGTTTATGTAGTGTCTAGAGGAAAACCTAATGCAGTTTTTACTAGGCAATAGCAGATACAGTCAACACAAATGTACATGTACTCGACCAATGAAATTAAAACTCCCGACACGGAATGGGCATTAATTCTGATTTAATGAAGTTATGGTCACTTAAGCTCTAGTTTAAATTCCTGCGTGCCAACTTTTTGTAGACATCATAAACTATCAATGTTTTTGAAAGGACACGACATTAAGGACATTTTCTGTAAAAAGGTTGATTTTTTTCAAAATTATTAAAGATATTAAATTTAAAATGGAAATAATGCATTACCTTTCAAACCATATGGCATTAAGACATATTAAAAACAATAATATATCTTTTCACATGTTATATATTTAAACGTTGTTTTGGGATTTACGAGACCAACGTAATAAAAAAATTAGTTTTGTTCTTATTTTAGATATTAATATATATCAATTTCATTTTGAATTCGAGATATTTCTTCAGGCAATGATGCAATACTTCTCAATGAAAACATTCACTATAATTTGTTTCTGGAAAACTGTTTTTAAAATTGCATTTCTTAGCATAACATGATTAAAAATCAGGATTTTACACAAAGTAAATGTTATTGGTCTTATTCGAGCCAGTATGATGTTGAATTCTTTGCTTTATTTTATGTATATTTAAGATTACTTGTACATTTAGTTTGCAATATAGGAATTAAGTTTGCATATGATAGCCATATACAAATACACTCAGTAATATTGCTTCGGGATGAATTGATTCTTGTGATTCTCATGACAAAGAAATCAGAATATTCAATCGCTTATCTTGACATACAAAACTAGAAATTTTCTTACCTAATTATAATCGGGGTTTTGATAACTATGCCTCAACTTGAAACCTTTTTTGTGTTGTAGGAAGGATATTTCAAATAAAAATTTATTTTGGGTTTTTAATAACTATGCTCCAAATTGAAACATTTTTTTGTGTTTTCAGGAAGGATATTTGAAATAAAATTTTAATTTAATATTTGATTTTTCATGTATGTTTTACTCTTGGTTATTTAATTGTGGTTTAATTTGTCTTTAAATATGGTAATGCAATGTTTACTATAAAAGCTACATTTTAAAGACTTTTAAAATGTTAAAATATGGAAAAAGTATTATTTATTTATAACATAATAAGCATGCGCTTTTATTTTTCAAAATATTTGTAATTAAGTGATCATTTGAAAAAAAACCTGCAAACAAATTTTACACAACCTTAACACGTAGGCTAATAATCTACATCTCCCACCTGCAGACAACTTTTAGTTGTAAAAGGGTTGACAATTAGAGAAAATTATATTTATAAAAATAAAGTCTTTGAACAACTCAAACATTCAAAATAATTCTGACTGACGAAAAAAAAAATACTTGTAACGAACAACTTAAGAGTTTTGATCAAAATTAAAATGCTTTAGATCAAAATTAAAATGCTTTACCACTTATTCATCTTCACGGTAACTAAATCCTTGAATGAGTCCCACTCATCAATACTTCAAAAATCAATACTTCACCTTGAAAGCCATACTATTTGACAGTGTTTTATGTTTTACCTGAAACAAGTTATCGTTCATTCCGGGGTTTATTGTTTAAACTTTCAGAGGATTTTATTATTAGTTTCTGATTAATTGCTCATTATCAAGAAAATTTTTATGAGTTATAAAACGGTAAGAATAATTACTAACCTAACTACTATGTAAAACAATTATTTTTTTCAAAATTTCTGATTTACAATTTTTTCAAGGTTGCAACTCTACGTAGGTGACTGCTTCCTTAGGTTTTAATATTTTTTAAATTTCCGATTAACAATTTTTTCAAGGTTACAACTCTACGTAGGTGACTGCTTCCTCAAGTTTTAATATATAAAAAGTTGACTTAAAACTGTAAAATGTAGTAGGAATATTCGATTGTTTGTTCACAAAAACATATATATCATAGATATTAAACCGCTTTTAGTTTACCACTTTGTTGTAAAAATATCCTTTAATTTGAGTGTGGTCATTGCTGATGTCAATTATATGACCTTTAATTTAGTGAAAACTACGTCAATTACAAAAATAATAATAATAATAATAATTTTAAAAAAATTGTAGGCGGAAACACCGTGTGGCTTTGAATACCTCGTTATTTTTCCACATACGAGCCATTCATGACCTTATCTTCTGTGAAAACTACGTCAACCACATATGTAAACAATATCCATCAAAAGCCAGTAGTCTAACGATCATTCTTTAGACAAAACAACATAATACAATGTATTTGTTTTATTTTGGTACAATTAAATGAGAAATACATGTTATTGAAAACTTATTTAAGGTTCAATTCCTACTAAAACTGTTTTAATCGATTTAGAATACGGTCATTGACTACCTGATTATAATTTTATCATTGATTGAACAATTTGATTCACTATTTATTTGCAATTGTTGAAAAATTTCTTGAGAGAAATGTTTTGTCTTCACCATACCACTCACGACTTCATTTAAATTACGATATGGCATAGCAAGTATGTATAGGTAATATATTTACAAGCAAGATATTATCATAAGAATGGGTTAGGGCCCTCTAGTACTATAAAAACGCCACTCGACAATAATTTTTTGGACTCTGATTTGGACATGGACTGGTATGTTTGTGTTTTAAGTTTAATATGATATCATATACTTTGTAATAACCAGGGCAATAAAAAAAAGTTACCAGTCAGTAAGGAAAAAGGAATTGAAAACATAAATAAATACAGAGAATACTAAACGTATTGTCGAAAAGAACTAAATTAAATATCAATATGATATTTGTCGGTGTTGTTTAAGGGGATTCCTTTTGACAGTAGTTCATTATCACTTTTATTTGAACGGTACATCAATGTAATATAATGTTAATCTTTTTAATATTGGGTGTTAATAATAGAAAGAATCGGACAATTTAAAAAGTACAACATTGTAAATAAATTATAGTTTTTGGAATTTTGTTCAATCTAAAAATTATTGATGACACAAAATTCAACTACATAATTTTCCGAATGCATAAATTAGATATCGTGTTTTACATTAAATTGATTTTTATGTAAAAGGGTGTTAGGTACTTGTTATAAAAACCTGGCTCAAAAAGAAAGAACGCATTTTGAAAGTAAGCTGTTAACTTGTGTACGATTATACTTAAAAGGTAGATTTTATACGCAATTTTATTTAGTTTTTTGTATAAAGTGACATTTTTGTTTCATTTATTTTCGTTGAAACTAATTGAAACTTAATAAAATAACAAAATCTTCGAGATAATTATATTTGTAAAACACGAGGCTCTGTTGATAAAATATTTATTGATTTGAAAGAGTTTAGCTGTGTATTACTCTCCCATATGTTGTATTTCATGGAAATAAAATGACTGATTCCGAACGTGAATTTAATCTTAAAGCTTTAAATTAAAAAAATCCCGCTGACTGAGTTGATGAATAAGATAAATCTTTATGAAAACATTACCTTTTACAAAAATCAACACGACTATTTATTGTGAACAGATTGCAATTAGTGTTAATGTAGCTGTGAATTATTACTTTGTATGTTGTATAATGAAGCTGTTACTTGTTACGTTATATCAGGAAGCTATAAGCATTTTGTATCTAAGTCATTACTTGGTATATTTTGTCTAGAAGTTATTGCATGGTTTAATGTGTCTGGTAGACTTAACTTGCTTTGTTGTATATATATATAATACAAATACCAGTTAAATTTTTATGTGCCAGATGTGCACATTTCGGAAATTCATTCTCATCAGTGACACTAAGACCGAAAAGTTTGATACATAAAAAATATAAGCCAAACAGTTGAAAATAATGAATCAAAAGTTTCAAAATTGTATAAATCCAAATATGATAGCTGTTACTTGCTATGTTATATGCTGTGTCTGGGAACTTTAGATCGCTTTGGTTTTAGATAGCTGTTTTCTTTAATATGTAACATGCTGTGTCTGGGAGCTAAAACTCACATTGGTTTATATGATAGATGTTACTTGATATGTTATATGTTGTGTCTGGGAGCTGAATCTCGCATTGGTTTATATGATAGATGTTACTTGATATGTTATATATTGTGTCTGGTAGCTGAATCTCAGCTTTGGTTTATATGATAGATGTTACTTGATATGTTATATGTTGTGTCTGGGAGCTAAAACTCGCATTGGTTTATATGATAGATGTTACTTGATATGTTATATGTTGTGTCTGGGAGCTAAAACTCGCATTGGTTTATATGATAGATGTTACTTGATATGTTATATGTTGTGTCTGGAAGCTGAATCTCGCATTGGTTTATATGATACATGTTACTTGATATGTTATATGTTGTGTCTGGGAGCTCAATCACGCATTGGTTTATATGATAGATGTTACTTGATATGTTATATGTTGTGTCTGGGAGCTGAATCTCGCATTTGGTTTATATGATAGATGTTACTTGATATGTTATATGTTGTGTCTGGGAGCTAAAACTCGCATTGGTTTATATGATAGATGTTACTTGATATGTTATATGTTGTGTCTGGGAGCTGAATCTCGCATTTGGTTTATGATAGATGTTACTTGATATCTATTGCTGTTGTGTCTGGGAGCTGAAACTCACTGCGGTGTATATGATAGCTGTTACTTGATATGTTATATGTTATGACTGGGAGATTTAACTGGGTTTGGTATTAGATAGCTGTTACTTGATATGTTGTGTCTTAGAGCTCTTGTATGTATTATGTATGTAATTAACCGATATCAACCATTGCGGGGGATACTGCTCTCTAAACACATTGTTTGGTTTAATGAGTGTTGAAATGTAGTATCTTCTTTACATTTTGTCTGATTATTTGTATAAATCAATAAGGTTTAAAGGCTACATCTACTTTATGTGTCACTGATTTATACGCAGTTTTTAATACTTTTTCAATTCAAAATACATGTTTAATAACAACTGTAAAAGATTCTTGATCTACAGTATAGTGTTTTTCTCTTTTTATGAAATATAACGTGCTGGCAATATTTCAAAAGCATATCAAAAAATAAAATAGGTAATGATAAATGAATGGTAATATATTTTTAGCCGGTGCTGTAACATTTAATTATATCCAAATGAAAAGAAATTATAAATTATTTAAATAAAAGACAATATATATATATATATATATATATATATATATATATATATATATATATATATATATATATATATATATATATTACACCGACTTACTATTTCCTTAAAACCCCGAAGTAATAACAATATATGTCCTTCAACGGCAAGTTTAAATAAGACATAAAAAGTGTTTGAAAGCTAGTAAACAAGTTGTTGACATCATTTTTATAGCAATCTATACAGGAAACTGTTCGAGTGTACAATTTGTTAAACGCAAAATTAAACACGAATACCAATTAAAGTATCTTATAAGGAATATTGTTTCACACTTGCTGTTATATATTGAGTATTTGAGTATTTCTTAATAAAGATGGTTGTAATTTATTGTTGAATTCTTTTTTTTTATTCGTCTGCTTCATTTGTTTACAGTATTGAACAGAAACGTTTTTATGACTACGTAGAATCTACATGGCTTGAAAAGATATTAAAATTGTTAGATTGAACCATCCATTAATATAGGTAATAAAGAATGTTTAAAATGTATTAATTAGTTCATTGAATAGCTTCAATTATATTAAATTAATGCTAGTACGAAACACTTAAATAAAAAGAAAGCGGATCGTAATTGACCTTGAATTCTTGAACTAAAAAAATTGGCAAAGAAAATAAATCGATGCATCGAGACTTACAAAATATCAATATGATTCTTAAGAAGTGAATAACAGCCAAAGATAACAAAATATAAGATAATCAATATCACAAGACATGGAAAAAAGTGTTGGTATTATTCAATGTTTTTTTAGGACAATTAAAATAAGGAATTTTGTTTTTGTATTATTTAAGGGTCTTCTGCGATCCCACTAATTTTATATTTTGCGTGCCATACATACTCGTATTTTCTATAATGAATTGAAGGCTTATTTAAGACAAATAATCGAAAAACTATAAATGTATACCTCTGCCCTAAAAACTTCAAAATCATAATAGTTTAAGTAAATTATTTTATATGATTAAAGTTTTAAAAGTGTTGGGAAATATTCAGCAGAGATAAATTTCGTTTTTATAAGATCTATTTTGAACACTTTGCGACAGATACACAAACTGTCAAAACGGTACAAACATTACAATGTTGTGATTTTAATGTTGTTTTATGTCGCATCAGCAATATTTAAGATATTCTCGATGAGATCAGGATGTTGAATTTCTATAAATCAATTTAAGACAAGTTTTTGTGTATAAAAGCTATACAAGGAACTCATAAAGCTTGACATATTTACAAAAATATTTGTAGCTCGAGCTTATGATTAGCTGAATATGTCGTAAAATGCAGGAACAAAAATATGTAAAGCTTAAAAAATTATAAGTGTATAAAAAAATAACAATAAACATAGATAATTCGATCAATGTCTTATAATTGTGCAGTATTTCACTTTCAGAAATACTGAAAACAGAAAATTACTGTTCAATTACATCCAAAGGGTGAACGGTAATAAATTCAAAGAAAAAGTCAATGAATGTAAACATAAGTTCTCCTAATTTGATGACAGTCAGGTTTTATTTTTAAAAATAATTGAATTTTAACTATTGTGATCTATAATTTCTTCTGTCATCATTTACCGAAATGGAAATTTTCTAGAACTTTATCATAGTAACAATCAAAATAGCACCGATAACATTCTGGTGTAGTATTACGTGTATGATACACATACTAAGTTAGAAAAAAGGCTTTGCATTCAGTTTGGTAGGGTATGTGATAAATACAAAACCACACATGTGATTTTCTGACTTAGCTGATCGCACGTGTAGTTCGTTTATTGTACGGACGAATATATATAACAATCGTCCGCAGAGCGCACTCGTGTAACGTATCCGTCCGCACAATAAACTCGTGCAATCAGCTACGTCAGAAAACACAGATAATTCGATCAATGTCCAATAATTGTGCAGTATTTCACTTTCAGAAATACTGAAAACAGAAAATTACTGTTTAATTACATCCAAAGGGAATAAATTAAAAGAAAAAGTCAATAAATGTAAAAACCCATGATTAGTTCTCCTTAATTGATGTCAGTCGGTTTTTTATTTGTGAAAATAATTGAATTTTAACTATTGTGATCGATAATTTCTTCTGTCATCATTTACCGAAATGGAAATTTCTAGAACTTTATCATAGTAACAATCAAAATAGCACCGATAACATTCTGGTGCAGTATTACGTGTTAGATACACAGCTCCTGTAGGATTTTTTTGAAACAATTGATTTTTCTTGTGCTTATTAATGTTTGTAATAAGGGTTTAAATATTCCGACTCTTACAACATTATTTACTGATAACTAGATTATGGTACCACATGGTTTTTCTACTTATACAAAATATTATACTTAATGTAAGGAAAGATGAGCAGACCAAACGAACAGCAACAAGTATCCACAAGTGTCTTTATATATATATATATATATATATATATATATATATATATATATATATATATATATATATATATATATATATATATATATATATAATTATATATATAAATATCATTGTTGGACATTCTATAGTTCACTCCTTGATTCCGAAGCATTTGTAGGGATCAAAGAGTGAACTATAATGTCCCGTATCAATATCACAGCATATACAACCACTAAAAAGTCCATAATTGTTTTTATATATTTCTATCACATTCCCATTGAATCTTACTATAGCAATACATTACATTTTCTGCCTATGTGATTCAAAGGTCCGTATCGCACATGTGCGAAACAACATTCTGTATCACCTTAGTAGCCGGAATTCCCTCTTCCGACAACAATAATATTACGTCATGAATATGTGAGAACTTTTCCTATGTGACGTCATCATTCAGTCGAGGGAATTTTGTCAAGTTGGGAGAATCCCGGACGATTTAACAAATTTTGATAAAATAATGGTTGATTTTTAAGTTTTCACTAGTGTTTACGATAGTAGTAGTAAAATGTTAACAAATGACGTTTAAACGAACAATTATCTGTTGTTTTTGATTACTTTTTAGTAGTTTTTTTTTGCACGTCAGATATCAGTTTTTTATCCATTCAGATTAGAAATCAATATGAAAAAGCTAATTGTGAATTTAGTGGCAGACTAAGTTAGATAGAAAGCTTTGCATTCAGTTTGGTAGAGTATGTGATAAATACAAAACCACACAATTCATGTGATTTTCTGACGTAGCTGATCGCACTTAAGTTCGTTTATTGTACGGATGCATACATTACACTCGTGCGCAGAGCGCATTCGGGTAACGTATCCGTCCGCAAAATAAACTCATGCGATCAGCTACGTCAGAAATCCACATGTGTGTGGTTTTGCGTATTTACCACTGTGACACTTCGGTTAACAATGTTATCTATGCTTTGATAATAATAATGATGGAACAATTTCGCCATATTGTTTACTATTGTGTTGGTAAAAGGAGAATTCCGAATTCTAAAATATATACACCGGATTTTCCGTAGTATATCATATGTTATCAAATGGTCACGTGTTGCTATTTTAGCGAATCATAAATATGAAATTTATACAGTATATAACATTGGTCACTCTATAATTCAATCTTTGACTTTGAAGCAATTGTAGATACTTTTTGTTTAGTTTACTCATCTTTTCGTTTATCCGTATATTTGTCTGTCATAACTTCATCAGCTGTTTTTATAACTTCAAAAGTTGTTAATTTGTTCGGTAGATGTGTGCGCAATCTAAACAAAATGTGTCATGAGCAGTCTTGATTTTTATATGATAGGTCAAACAAAGTGGGGCACAAATTGGTTCCGCTTGGTTTTATCATTCTTCTTCCGCTCCGACTCGAATCGGGTTCAAGAAGCGTTTTATTGATTATGGATCAAACATATGCAAACATACCTGAGCTGCTGTTGCTTGGATTCAAGCTTGCGTCCACATGATATGAGACTTCCACTCGACATCGCGCGCACATTGTTTTTCTCTCTTGGATGAAGTGAAGTTGTTTAAAACCCAGGATATTTAGCATCAGATCACGTTATCAGCAAATGCATTCCTTATAATACTCTGGTGGCTTTACATCGTGAATGTGAATGCTGACTTGACATTTTTTGACATCCCTGAAATATTCTTGGTATATCTTTGTAGACATTCAAGGGACCAAAATCAAATTTCATAGCCATGCTTCACAGACAACAATCTTTCTAACATAGAAGTTTGGTCAAAATTAGAGCACATGCTTTTTTGAAAATTTAGGGTCAAGGTCAAATGTGGAATGACCTTGAAAAAATCAACATCATAGATGGTCATCAAGTTCATATCATTGGAAAGATTATTGTCTCAGCTATCCAGTGACACCAAATTTATTGAATTCCGTTGGAAAGTTCTGGTGTTATATCCAATATTCTGCCCTAGAGTCCCATTTTGTTTTTGAAACACGTGTGATTTTCAAATTGCTCTGAAGCAACCAAATAAGCTCGGACCAAGGTAAAAAAAATTGCCCGTATTAGTTTCTCATGGGGACCTCTAAGCATGCGAAATTTAATTGAAATCGGAGGGAGTCGGGAAAAAAGTAAGTGAGTTGGCATGGAATGACCCATAACTATTTTGGACTTTAAATAGGGAAGAGATGCAAGCCGTACACATAAGAACTAAAACGTTATCATTTAGGCGTAAATATATAATGTTTAAAAATTTACACCATTTTAGAACTTGTATAATCAAGGGCGAAATTTAATTGAAATCGGAGGGAGTCGGGGAAAAACGTGAGTGAGTTGGCATGGAATGACCAATAACTATTTTGGAATGGAATGACCAATAACTATTTTGGACATTATATAGGGACAAGATGCAAGCCGTACACATAAAATCAAAAACGTAATCATTTAGGTGTAAATATATAATGGTTAAAAATTTACACCGTTTTAGAACTTGTATAATCAAGAGGATTATGATATGAAAGGTTTTAACAATCATATAAACAGGATTTTAACTCGGTTAATGACCTCGATAAAAATCATATCTCTGCAGTTTAAAGGATCATCAATAGACAACTTCTGTAAAAGGCAACTTTTGTTAAACATACTATCATACCCAAGAACAGTTCTGTTCCTTTTGAATTTTAATTTGCTGTTAAAAGTACATTTCTCAGGCTGTAAATTAACCATTTCAATTATTTTGTAATGAATTAATCTTTATATTGTCATTTGTTTTTATAGTTTTTGCAATAATTATGTAGGAACTGTCACGGTCAGCATTTCTTGTTTTTAATACAGTTTTTAAAAATTTTCTTGACTACGTTTCACGAAAAATATTTTAATTGCAAATAAGATATTGAAATTTTATTCTGGAGGACAAAATCAAAACAACGAAGTATGTAATAAAAGCACATGAAAACAAATAATCGATGAATCACTATCCGAACAAACGACATGCGCCATAGAGGACAATCAGATCTGTGAATATAAACACATGCGAAAATTAGTGTTGGCATCTCTCAAGTCATACGTTCGTTTTCCGAATCACTTTGGAGATACATAAGGTGACCGTAGGCATGTCGCACTGCTGCTGATCTTTCTAAGTATGTCTTGTCAAAGTACTCTCTAAGTATTGATCTTTTATCAATCAATTGTTTGGCGTTTAAATATGCAGATATAATTAAAGCTTAAAAGATATGGGTATATACTTTGAATTTGATCGTGATGCCACAGGGACTGTATTTGCGTATTTGCAGTTCAGCTATTTTTACATCATTATTTTATCAGTATAATCAGACTCATAATATCGGCTTTAAAGTTTAAGCCCAAGATAACTTACTAATCTATCTAATATATGCATGTACTTTGTTTGCTTCACAAGCAACAGTACCTTTCAAATATAAAAGGAATCTATATCCTATAAGAAAGTCGACGGGTTTAACGGGATTACATTGCCTACGCAAATTTTAGACATATGAATCAAAATAGAAGACTTTTTGTGTAAATGATATGTACTAGGCGTGACGTTCTAAATGATTATGCTTCTAGGAAAAGCGCAGTGAAAGAAAGGAATACGACCTTATATAATCAGTAATCAAAAAGTAACTCACTAAAAATATATTTACATGTAAACCAGCAACTAAAATTATAGCCTTACATAATGGAAAGACTGTAAGTCATTTGTTAATGACAAGATATGAATCCTATATCATACAGAAAAATACATTAGATTAGGCGCCATATGCCAAACATAAAGCATTGGAAAATTTAAATATAAAGTTAATATTTTTTTTAAAATAAAAAACATTGAATGAAATATATATGTTTTAACTTTTGCCGTGTTGAAAAAACAAGTGTCCTTCCTTGACAATTCGCCATTATCTTTTTTATTTTGTCCTTTTGTTATTTTAAGTAAATCTAGAAAATTCAATTAGTAAGTTTATATATATATACTTTTTTGAAATTTGCAATATTTTTGAATCCAAAAACGTCAACAATCCATACCTCTAAATTTTAACAACAAATCAGTAAAATTGTAAACATGTATACGTGATAGTCAACGGTGTTAACCGACAGCTTTAGTCAGGTACACGTACTATGTCATTGTATTAATCCTTGACTGTCAATCTATTCCTTGTCAATTAAGAAGATAAATCAGTATGATGTATTATGTTTTAAAAAGAACAAATTGAATAAGAATGGAGAGTCTGTACAGTTTTATCTTTGACACGAGAAATGGACTTGAAGCCAGGATAATAGCATCACAAAGATATTTTTCGACATATGGGTTATCAAATTATATTTCTTCTTAATAAGTTTTCGGGGTAAAATACATTTATATCGAATTTGATTAACTCTTTATGTTTCTGCTGATTGTGCGTCCGATATTGAACAAATATATAACTGTCAATGTTGAAGTCTAACGTCTTGAAATGACTTATTATTTTCTTTTAAATGCTGACACAAAAGACTAGGAATCTGCTGATGTTATGTGTTTTAGTATCAACAAAATATTCAGAAAGACAAACTGGTTAAAAAGTTCTGTTTTAGACTCTTACAATGATAAACATAATGGCATATAACATAAAATAACATATGAATAAAAGAAACAAACACAAGAAATACATCTATTTGACTAAATCATTCAAATTTACACTGTATATTCATAACTGTACACCATTCAAATTAAACACCCTCTTTATGTTTCTTTCGTTTAAATTATTACATATAATCTCAACGATTCTTTGTTGTGAATGTTGTCATTTTAAGATGATTTCATTATTAGTAGAATGATGTTTAACCATTGTCTTATCTGCTATAAAAATCTTGTGAAATGCAAAAAGAAGTAAATTTAAGAAGTTTGATACATGTTGTTATAGTAAATTAAGAATTCAAAGCAGATAATGTAACTTATATCACTTTTTGTGTAAATAAAATCAAGTCATCGTCATTGTTTATATTGGATGGCGATTTTGTACTTTTTTGAAAGAAAATTAAGTGCTTTCAATTTTTAAGCTCTCAAAAAACTGTAATAGCTATGTTTGTTTAATTATTTTTTGTTTATTACAAAATCTGCCTAATGACATAACAATTTAAGCTAAAAAAATATAAAAGATATGATGTGAAAAAAAATGAAATACAGTTTTATCAATTATTCTTTAATTACATTTTAAATCCTACTGATTCTCTATGATAAGCTTCCAAGTTGGACTTATACTTTAATACTAATACAGCGGGTACCGTTGCTGTTGGAGTAAAACTCCCCGAGGGTATCCATAACTTAGTAGGCAGTACTTTGTTCTGTCAGAGAATATACCATTCAGCAAAATCAACTAAGGTCTGTTCCTTATGCAAAACATTCCTTAGCTGGATTTGGATTCAAATATTTTTGGAACTTTAGATTCATTAATTTCAACTATTTAGCGATTGTTTTTTAATCTTACAAATTTTTCGGCCCCTAGTGTCACTGATGAGGAATGTTTTTTCCGAAATATGAACATGTGGCACATCAAAATTTTGCAGGTATATGTTATATATTAAAACACCCACGAACGATGGGCTTTTTTTAAAGCTTTATAGTAAACGTGATGACTTCAATTTTTCTATTATCAATTTTCCGTTTCTTTACAGTAATGAAGGCTTTAAAAAGTTTTATGGGCGGCATCACGATATTCCGATATTATAAATGTGAAAGCGCTGAATCCATACTTATAATCGTACTGATAGACATCCAATAATTGCTTGTTGTTTTTATTTTTTTTTTTCATTTTAAAATTTGATTTTACACGTGGCGGTTGTAGCTAGACAGACAGCTATTGAAGTCCCCGACATTTCTTCCTTGATAAAAGTTCACGTGTGTTAATGAATCAGCAAGTATTCAAAATATTTACTATGCTTTTTGGATTGTGATTTGCCTATGAACTTGTATGATTATGTTTGATCACTAGTAAGTACTGTGTTTAATTCCTTTTTAATTTTAGTTTTAATGCTCTGTTCTTTTTCGGCTTTAGTGTTTATTTTTTTATTTTTAATTTTAGTGTTTCGTGTAATTTTGAGTTGTTTACTGCTATATCAAAAGCTAATGTTAGGAATATACGCATTCTTAAAACTACGCTTTGTATTTATTATAAAATGTGGTTGCATTGCATTAATTATTATTAAGTTATAAAATGGAATGAATTTAGACAAACAAAGTAACAACTAAAATATGGATCAGTATAGCAAAATTAGAGATGCTGAAAATGTTATGTATTACTTTAAATACATACATGTATAGTCTATCAACTTGTATTTCCAATAATAATAAAAAAGCCTTTTTACAACCCTTGTTCTTTGAAAGGCAAATGTTATTAAGAGAGACAAAATTGAACGCTAATAGACAAGTTGACGACAAGATATTATAGCAATCAAAATAGGAAATTGTTCGTGTGTTCTAATTGTAAACGCTAAATTACACACGAACTTTAATCCAACATCTAGACATGTGTATTTATGAACATTTGCCGTTATATAATGAGTATTTCACAATAAAATAGATGTAATTTATTGTTGGATTTATTTCATTAAGTCCTTACATGCGTGTTCAGCACGGAACAGATACTTTTTATGCCTTTGTAGCAATGTAATGACATATTGCAGAGATAACGAACAATGAGAGAATTATCCTATAGAGATATAAAATACATGCATAAAACTTAATGGTTGATTACTTGTCGAACTTTATATTGGTTAAGACAAGGATACTATGATATTTTTAAATTGATTTAGAAAGACATCCGAATACACCAGAGCTTGAACTTAGGACGAAAACTTAAACCATTTAATGTTAATCCTAAATATCTTAAAATAAAAAAAAGAAAGAAAGAATTCAAATAAATTAAAATATGTCAACAAAAAGACAGGAAAATACAAACATGAATTTAAATCTCGGCTTTTGATGAGCCTGTTTATAATTACCAGTGAAGACGTTATGGTATTATTGAGCGATCTCCAACTGTCGAATTATTTTACAGTTAGAAATAAACAAATACCAATACTTATAAAAATAAACAATGAGTATAAGTTTACATAAAATAAATTAAAACAAACGTAATACAAATAAACCTAAACCATAAAAAACTAAAAACGACTTATAGGATCTCTATTTTATTAGATTTTATTTTATGTTATTAAAATTGGGTTTTGTTTAAAGACATATTTAGGTTGAGATACATTCAGCAGAAATTAACTACGCTTTATGAAATACAGGACCCGTATAGTTTGAACACTTTCTACTGATAAAAACCAGTAGGTAAGTGTCGATAGTAAATAAACCTAAAGGCATCAAAGTAACATATCTTATTTTTAACTACAAAAGAATTTTTGGAGCTAGAAAAGATTGATATTTATTGTTTCCAAAGTCTTGAAGCTTAAAACAATCTACGAAAGTCTTTGAAGCTGCATTAAGTTTTCCAAAGAAAAAATTAAAACGGTGTTAATCTAATAAATGATGTTTCTAGTGAACAATGTTACATTTGGTTCAACGATAAAAGCTCAAATAAATACAGAAATTACAGTATTTAACCAGCAAGATGCAGCATTTGGGATCTAATATTACTAATATTAGAACATGGTAACGTCATCAAAACCCGGGTCATTTAAACACAACTTTCAAAATGTTGAAATACGATAAATTAAACACAGAACTTCGTTGAATTTGTCATTTGTGACTTAGTAAGGGATAAATAACACCATTTCAAATACATCTGGATATTAATGAAGGACAATTAATGCAATCGGTCATGTTATACTTTCGATTCTAGGCTTTTCCCTACATCCGTTCGCATGCTCCAAGCTCTTATTATCATTGTAGAACACTGACCGACCGGTCAGAGGATTCCGTTTATTTACAGCTAAAAGAAATGAAATTTTAGAAAATGAATGTCACGGATCGTGGTTAGAAGATATCTACTTTTAAAAAAATATATTTTTAGAAAATCAAAAAAATTCAGAAAATTGGTAAACTTAATGCAGCTTTAAGTTTGATATATGTTATTTATTGCATTTGTAATTAAGATAAGTATGATAAAAATGTGTAATTATGGGTATTTTCAAAATCTGTATTTGTTATTTTCTGTAGCGCATTGTGACAAAAACCTATTACTCACAATTTAAAACATTTCAATTTTTTAATTTAAAGTTTAACTGTACTGAACGTTACTGTTTAATTATATCCAAAGGGAATAAAAAAGAAAATAAAACAATACAACTGAATGGATGACATATAATTGATGCATTTTTGAAAATAATTAAATTCGATCAAGAAGGTGATCGGGGTCAACATATTTTTCGATATCGTTAAGTAATTCCTAGTTTGAATCTAATACCCAGTGACTGTTACAAAACTACTGATCAAATTTCATAGGATTTAAATTGTGGAGTAACTTTAAAAATCAAATAGTTATCTAAATTAAGAAGTTCATTCTAGTATTCAATGTCAACAAAATGTCTTCTTTATCTTGCTGACTTTCAATCAAACGATTTCGTCATTTCATGCAACAATAAATAAATAAATAAATAAATAAATAAATAAATAAGTAAATAAATAAATAAATGTATAATAGAAATTTTAAAAAATTACAATAAACAATATAGAGGAAAGTAAGATATATACAAATTAAATTTCAAGCATTTACCCCAAACATTATGTTTGTCTTACACCTGTTTTGTTTTTTGTATTACATATAACACAAATACCTGCAAAATTTTGATGTGCCATATGTGCATATTTCGGAATATCATTCCTAATCAGTGACACTAGGGACCAAAAAGTTTGATACATAAAAAAACATTAGCCAAATGGTTGAAAAAAATAAACCTAAAGGTTCTTATGTTTTGTGTTCTTAATTGTGATTGATGTTGCCATGGTCGTATATATTTTTGTTGCTATTCTCCTTCTTCTAAATCACATAGCAGAGAACAATAATATCCTGAATGAAATTAAAAACTTATAGACATGAACACAGTAAAATGTATACCTTTATAGTGAATTGACAAAATGTGTTTTTAGTTGTAATGTTTATATCAATCTATAAACTTGTTTTTAAGACTTAACATTTTCTTGATGGTAAACATTTGTTATCAGTGAAAACTTACACTGTTGCACTTTTTAAAACGACAAATACTTTATACATCTTCCTTTAAATTTGTCTGTTTTATTAGATGACGGATGATTTTATTATTTTAAGCTTGAATCACTTTAAAATTTCAAGAAATTATAGTCACAATTAAAACACACACTCGACGTTAATATGTCTAGAGATAACACCACTATTTAATAACTTTTCACTTTTATTTTATTAATTAAAAACTATATGTTAAACCACACTATGTATATATAATATTTTTCATTTAGAGGCAACAATTGTATATTAAAGTTTCTACTTTTTACCTTTGTCTCATTAGCTGGGTGGTAAATATTTTTGTAACTCTGAGAAACGACTTAATGAGGATCAAGGACGAAACTATAAAATCACAACAAATGAATCTGAAAGACAAATCATCAAACATCTCTTCTTAAACTAATGATTTTTTCTTGAATATCTTAGAATTTTTTGTTTAACTGTTAGTCAGATTATCGAGAAGATATGGGCTTAAAGAGTTTTATATGTATTCACATGGTAAGATACTATAAATATTGTGTTATTTTATTTACCGAGCCTGGGGATCTGCGTCGTTTTTAATTATTGGCCTTCAAATTAACTGCTCTGTGGCATATCTGTATAAGATCGATGAACGAGTTTTTAAACTCCCAAACGATATCAGTGCGAATGGGATATTTTTAAGTCAATAAAAAAAACAATAGATTGATTATCGACCAAATTAGCCAAAATCGGTTTTGATACATGTATATAACGTTAGGCTGACTTAATCAGATTCAATGTTTAAATAAAAGGTTGGGTGGATTTCTTTGACTAATTTTCATTTATTAGTCTTTAGAATTCCTAATTTCGTCTACTATTACTCACCAACCAAGCGACAGTTGTTTCGGATGTTCAAACAAAAACTGCATAAATGCCAATCCATCGTGCATTTCCTTAACGGTTTAAACAACAAGCTCGTTGACTTTATACACTTTGAGATTTCAGTGTGCTTCGTTTCATGTGTATTTAAAAATACCGTAATGTTTTATAACATCAACAAATGAAATAATTTTGCTATCTAAGAGTTAATCAAGCTCAGAAATATGATAGTTAACTCCTCGAACGACCTCGATGAGTAAGTAAAGCATAAAACCATACGTAAGATAAAAACAATTTTATTCCGATTAAATTCTGCTGTAGTTATGACATGATGTAAATAAACTAAACATCAAAAATGTTGTTAATTTTATCATTTTTTTTTGCATGACTGTAGTATTTAATAGGTGAATCTATAACAAATTTTGTTTTTTATTTAGATGTTAAAACAATAAAACATTCTTTAACTGTCCATCGAACGTGCTAAACATTGAGAAGCAAAAGACAAAAAGTTCAACATAGAAAAGAATGAAATTTTAAAAAACTAATTGTAAAATAAATATCACATTTTGACAAGCACTAGAAAAAGCAATGAAATCTATAAACTCTATTCCAAGAATAGCTGAGTTCTTAAGATAGTAGTGTACTGTTCTGATTGGAGTTTTGTTGACAACTTATTACAATTCAATACAAATTTTAAGATTTGAAATAAGATGACGGTAATATTCACGTTTGACACTTAAGTAAAGAAACATTTATTTGACGTAGTCAGTCTCAGGATGATGTAAACAATGCCAGACAAAAACCACCGTCATTTGGCATGAAAACTAATGTTTTTTTACACAATAATCTGCCAGAGTATTAGTATCTAGACTTTTAGTAGTGTAACGATTCGTAATCAGAGGCTATAAATCACTTAGACATGAGAATGTACTTTTTACTTGACGAAATGGTACCTGTTTTGTAAATCAAAAATTTTACAATCTATTGTCCCCTTGCATGGATGTGTATATCAATGATTTTTTTTGTTCGTTTTTTGTCATTGGTTTAAATATTGCTAAGTATACATTTATTTTATTGTGTTTAAAACTTGCACTTCTTGTAGCGCAATGGGTATTATGCATCATATAAGATCGTAAGCGCCACGGTCCTAATCACGTAAGAGATAATAAAGATGACCATGTGTAAGTCCCGCTGTTGCTGACTTTTCTAACTACATGTTTTCATCTTCAAAAGTCTTCAATCAAACGTTATGACATTTTTAAATGATGTGTGTATATATTAAAGATTGTCCGTAATGCCCTAGAGTCTGCTGTAGCCATTAAACTATATTATATCATTTGTGTCATGTAATCTCAATCCTAATACCGGCTTTAAGATGTAAGCCCAAGAGAACGTATAGATCGATCAGATAAATGTATGTAAATGAAGTATTCCAGAAGCAACAGTAGCTTTTTTAAACATAAAAGATAATCTCTATTGAACATTAGAATCTGAAAAAGATCACATTACCTTTGCTAATTGATATCGTTAAAAATAAAAACAAGATGTTAGTTTGAGCTCATGCAGCTTAATGCATCTAATTTAAATTCCATTAGTTTAATAGTGCGTTTAAACGATAAAAGTGCATGGGGAATATTGAATATTTTCTTATAAAGCTATATTTATATATTTATCTATACCAATGGGACGTTTAAAATTAAAACGTAACGCAATGTATTTCAATTTACATTGAAAAGAATCCCTTGATATATATTTATATCTGCACTGCAAAGGTATCCTTATTAACCAGCAAGCCAGTTTGATGTAATATTCAAAATATGTATATACGCTCCCACTATGCCACTTTTTGTCATATTTATAAAAAAAATGTCTGACCTTTCTTGACCATTTGTTGTCACATCGTTTTAAGAACGTTTACTACAGACGCTTTTGGTAATAATTAATAAATAAATAAACGAATAAATACACTGTACACTGAAATTCCTAAAGGAAGATATGTTAAAATTTGACGTGCCAAGTTAAAACGGCTAAAAAGTGTGCTAAATGGATTTTTTTCTGACAAGCCTAAAGTATAGCTTACTGAATTATGCACGAGTACCAACTGTTGTCAGCTGACTTTTTATCCGGCACGGTAGACTGTGTTTGATTCATGTGAAAAGTAAAAAAAAATATCTGCAGCTGCAAGGTATACCGTATTAACCAGGAACCTGAACATTTTGCTAAATAGATTAATTTTTGACAAGCATAAAGTATCGCCTACTGAATTATGGATACTTTCGGGGAGTTTTCTCCATCAGCAGCGGTACCCGCTCAGGGGTAGTAAATGTAAACACAGATATCTGTTAAATTTTGATGTGCCATATGTGCACATTTCAGGAAAATCATTCCTCATCAGTGATACTAGAGGCCGAAAAGTTTAAAAGATATAAAACATAAGCCAGACAGTTGAAAATTATTGAAACTAAAGTTCCAAGATTATATTAATCAAAATACAGCTTAGAAATGCTTTGTATAAGGAAACAAACCTTAGTTTTAAATACATTTCAAAAATTAAGATGACTGAAAATTTTGCTAAATAATATATATTCCAACAGCATAAAGTAATGCCTACTGAAATTAATTTATTATAAAACACAGCAATAATCTTTTTAAAACATAATTGTTGCCATGATCATAAATAAGACTATGAGATTTCGAAAAAAAAGAAATCCCTGATCTGAGAATTAATGAATGCTATCCTACGATTTTGTATGGTTTTTAAACAGAAATCATAATTAATTATACAAGAATATCTATTGTTGATTTCCTAAGTTAATGTTTCTGACATAACTTGCTTTTTAGTTATATTCACTACAAATCGTCTGTGCCATTTAGTTAATCCTCCATTATCAACCAGCTGCATGCATCAGTTTGGTTGATAACATTATTTATAGAAACTCATAGAATAAAAGAAGCGGTTGTTTACCATAATTTTTGACACGAAATGGACATAAAAAGCAGACTAAAAAGCATTAAACATAGATATATCGCTGCACATATGTGCTATTTAATTATATTCCTAGTATTAGTCTGGGTTAAGATACATTTATGTCGAATTTTCTTCAGTGTATTAGCTCTTGATGGGTCTTCTTTAATGTGCAAGATATTAAACAGCAACGTATTATATCAATGTTAAAGTACTACCTTCTTTTTACGATTCACTGTTTTGTTGTTTAGTAAAAAGACTTGATAATTAATAAATCACGACAAAAATATTCAGATAAGCACAATTGTGGAAAAATTTAAGTGAGGCCGATATTTTTTTTGTTATTTTTTAAAGTTGTCAATATAATTCAATTTATAACAAAGGTTTACCTTATTATCTTGATTTAGATTTTTAAAAAAATAGGTTATCACGAAAAGACTAACAAAGTACAACTCTTCAAAATATTAAAAAAAAAAGTTACTGTTTTTTAAAAATAAAATCAAGTCAAATATTTTTGGTTTATCTCTTTATTGATTTGTCCAATACTGCATAGCCGTTTTTATTTTAATTTTGTTAATACAATCGTGATTAATAACCATTTTTAATTATCTGTCAGTATGATAATTATTGGATATAGAAAGAGGTGGCATGTGTTTAGGATCTCTATAAACGTACATAGAAAATGATAAATTTTAAAAGAGTAAATGTCGTATTTTTTAAGAAATATTACCGGATCATATGACCGTACACAACCCAATTTTGTGGCAAAAGAAACATAAAAAATAAGATTATTCAAATATTGTTATTCTTTTAATAACTTGAGTAAGTTCCTTCATAGGATGTCATGACTCATACTTTTTATCAAGTTTGTAAATTTCGTAATAGTTTCTTATTGATCAAATTCATTTCTCGTTCTCATGATAAATTTGTATATGAAGTCAACTATGTTATGTAATATTCAATATGGTATATTTCTGTTACTTTATTAACATCGGAAGATCGTTTTCAATTTTTTCTTTACTACATTAGCTACACGAAATTCTTCATTAACCTTTATTTAAATTGTTATTACAAGAGAAAATGTTTTAGCGATAAAGTTTTTCAACTTTATTACGTGAAACTTTTTTAAAGAAAATTTTATTATTTACATATTGCCTTAAGTAAAATTATTTGGCTTACAACAACAAGTTCAAAATTGTGAAATTATGTATGTTTAATAACTATTTGAGCAAACGTAGTACTATTTAAACTTAAAAAAAAACAAGCGTGTTTAAATAACATCAAATTAAAATTATTACTTATCGTTGTTATAAGGAGGAGTCCAAAAAGTGAAATGGATCAGATATTCTACTTAAACATGAAGTCATTTCAAGTGTCAAAGCGTCAACGAAAGACGTTTTAGCTCTGTTTTTGTTATAAAGCAACAGAAAATAATGGATACAGAACACATTTTGATTGACATTTTGAGTTCTTATTGATGCATAGAGAATGTTGCTTCAAAGGAAATTCGAACAATAAAACCATAATTAAACCAATTGAGTTTATTCATGACGGCATTTCAAAAATATTTCAATATCAATATCAATAATAAAAGATTCTATTTCTGTTTAATTTCTTTTATCTTCGAAAAACAACCCACATAAAACACCTGGGCGATTTTCTATAAAAAAGCAACCCATATAAAACACTTGGGCGATTTTCTATATAGACAATGAACTGATGTGCTATCTTCCCCGGCTAAAATCAAAGCTCCATCAGTCTTTAGATTATGCACTGGATCTCTACCGATACTGATATCTCGCATCTAGCTGCTGTCAACCATTCAACACATGTTACACAAATGCGCGGGTAAAAACTCAAGCCGAAAACATTTAAGGATTCAAATCTTTCCTTATCGAGCCTTTATATGATTAAACACAAAAGAGAGAGAGAAAGAGAGAGAGAGAGAGAGAGAGAGAGAGAGAGAGAGAGAGAGAGAGGATTTCAATTAGCAAAGATGTTATTTTGAGATTTCTACTGGATAAAACCGGGTAAATCAAATTCTCAATATAGATAATCAACAACATAATTATTTTTATAACTATAATTTCGCATCGAAGTGTTTGACGACAATCTATACAATTAATTGAGCTACAAAATATCGACATTATTACACCAGGTACTGTTTTTTTGGCACCATGTATGTGCAACAATATGTAGTAAGTGTAGACAAATCATGTCGAAGAAATTAGAATCAATGACTAGTATATTGCCGATAGAAGAGTTGATGTAACAAGATAATAGTTTATAACTCTGCTCTATGTCTCGAAAGATGAGAAATGAGCGTTTTTTAAGATTCCTCAAGTAAATTTAATGTTATTGTTAAAACTCGCCCATTTTCAGATATTTTTTTTATTTTAAAAACATGGACAGCATGGTAAACATAAATTACAAAATATAAAAGAAATTAGTTATACATATCTTAAAAAAACACTCTTTCGGTTTTGCTTTTTAATTTATTAATTTAAAATAAATTTGACTAAGCGTTTTAACAGGTTATATATTAATTGTTTCAACAATTGCTTTGTCGTCTTAATATATATCAAGATCAAAATATATTCTTGAAATAGAATATGTAAAATGAAAATCATATATATTTTTGTAAATGATTCCAAATTTAGTATAAAACCTTTTCCAATGCTTTTATATCGTGCCGTGCCTTAAGTTAATAACAAACAAATTATTCTTATGATTTTTTTTAACAAAGAATCATCTAGTTTCCTGTTTGTTTCAGAACAATAACATGTAACAAAAGTTTTCAATGCTCAAACAAAAGATATTATATGATACAAAAGTGTGTTTATAAGTAAAGCGCCCGTCATATTTTGATTCAATTATATCAAATCAGATCGAAATATACAGTTTTTAATGGAAAAAATATACATATGGGATTATTCTTGCTGTAGGCACTAACATATCAATTTTGTTTTGCTGCCAAGGAACAAACACCATTTTCAAGCTATTTTTCTCGTGTTACCTTAGAGAAAAACAAATTAATGATTTTCAGAATCCGATACGTTATGAACCTTTTTTGCATAAAGTTATTGTCTTCGATTAATTAGCCACGTTGATATGTATCAAGACCTTTCATGACTTAACAAAGGAAACGATCTGATCGAATGAGTGTTATTGGATGTTTAATGATTATATAAATACACGTTTTGTTTAAATTAGAGTAATTGTTATCTTAATACATTCCAAAATTAAAAACTATAAGGTGTTAGTTTAGTTTGCGGTTTCGAAGTGTTTTATTATAATCGTTCAATTGAATCATTTTTTATCTTAATTTATTTAGCTAATAATGTATCTAATACAGGGATGCAAGACCGTTAGCTTTTCAAAATACAAGTATGTGAAAGAAAATGACGCCAATTTTGTCAATTTTGACAGATTATCCGCAAGCGTTTATTTAAGAACAATAATCATCTTCCTCTAAAAAACAAGTAACAAGTAGAAGTAAACTGCAATCAGGTAATATAATGGTGTTAAAAAGGTTTTGAGTTTCCAGCTTTTATACAAATAAATTATTACAAGAGGTTAGTTTTTATTGTTATTACGTTATCAGTGTTAACTTTCACAGTGAATACCAAGTTGTAAAGCAACAAACGATTTCACTATACTCAAGTTGATTATTACCAGTCATCAGTTGCTTGATTAAAACGACATTGCTTTCTTACAAAATCAGATATAAACACTAAATTATGTCAAAGATCGACAGTACCTGAATTTATTTCGTCTAAAAATACAGAATTGTAATATATATATATATATATATATATATATATATATATATATATATATATATATATATATATATATATTACAATACAAAAATAAATAAATAATAAAATTTTTCTGACTATTATTTATATTGATATAAAAATGTGGCATACTTACACGTAATACAGATTTTAATTTTCTCTATTTGTTGTTAAAAACAGAAATGCAAAATATAAAAATTAGTAAAAAACCGTTTAAAATAAATGTAATAACATTCATAAAGATATCTTAAAATGAACACTAAGAAATGTAATAGTTATGTTTCTAGAATTATCTATTTTTAAATTAAAAGACACAAATACTAATGAACTGTTAGTTAATACTGTATTCAGTCGATGGTACTCTACATGTAGCTCAGTTTTAGCCTTAATGAGTTGTTTGTTTTGATATTTTGTGTTGACAAGAAAAACATGAAATGCATTTTGTTCATTGGGCATAAAAAAATTAGAAAATCATTAAAACGCATAGACTCTTAAATTAAGTTTACCGATATGACCGCAAGCTGTTCTTGCTTTGTAAATCGCTAATTAAAATACACAGGACCTTAACCAAGTGTTTGTGTGTTAGCAAGTGTTTAATATGAACTGCAAAACCAAAATAGTTATATAATAACATAGCAATTAGTCTATTTACAACTATTTAGTGAAATGTTAAAAAGTATCTTTTAAACGTCAACTATTACATCGATACGTAGTGTACTACAGCTCTGTAGAGAAATTGAAACGTTGACTGATATGTTTTTTTTTGAACGAAGTCATTAAAATGAAATTTAAAACAACAAACAAGACAGAGAAACAAGATAAAAATGATAATAAACATCATCATAATAATTGCTAAAACTAAACATTTACCTCGCAACTCCATATATCAAATAGTATCTAGATGTGTGATTGATTTAAACATGGATGACCTTTTGACAAGTGAACTAAAATACAGACTAATATGAACAGTAGAAAATAAATGCCATCGGTACACGTATCTAAAGTTTGATCACGTATAATACCACCGTCTTACATTTAGTGGACTGCATAACCTTTAAGGTTTTTATTTCATGTAAGTATCGTATTGATAAAATCAAATTTGAATACAACAATGGAATTTCAAAACGAAGAGCGTGCTTTAAACATGTTCGCCATTTACAGACTTGTGACTAAATTTTGCTAATCTACAATACTGTGATAAACATCAGTTTCGGCTATTGAAAATGACTTGCACTTATGCCCGGTACTTATCAGCTAGTCAGATAAATAAAAAAAATATCTGACTTACATCAGGTGTGTAAATACTATTAAAATTGTTTTAAACTGCAAAAACCTAGCATCCTAATTCAGGGTGACTTGACGAATCCATTTATGTCTTAATATAATTAGATTTAGATAAAGATAATGTCACCATGTTGTCAAATATCATATACGAATATACGACAGTATTTATTTACATTTAAATTAATGTGCAGTTGTCATTGAAATAGTTCTGAATTAAATATTAAGTGTCAGCTTGAGTTTACCGCATGTCAGTTTTCAGAGACAAAGGACGCGCTTTAGCAAAAGCAAAACAAAGTCCAGTCTAGATCCATTCTTTTAATTATCAAGGCTGTTAGTTTAAGAAAAAACATAGGAAACCCGTAATTCCCAGAGAAAACAATCGCTTCGGCAGGGAAACGGACATTTTTTTCACTATAGAATCTGCTTAGAAGAAATTTAAACAGGATAATGAGAGGTAATGTGGTTTTGAAGAGCTTTCATTAGACCTGGCGGCTACCGAGGCCCAACGTCATTGTTAAAAGAAAACATTGTGTAATATCTGCATGGTTGAGCAAGCAAGGTATAAAGGAAATCACCATCCAGAAAGAAAAATCAAAATTAAAGTATATTAAAGTGTCTCATTATCTGCTTAAACAAGGATTTTGTTTTTTCTTAACATCGGATAATTTAGGAATACTGCCTCGATAACTTGATTTGTAAAGGTATCAGTGGCTGAATATTTCATGTGTAAAGTAATTAAGGGGCTGGTATAATCTCTACATAAAAATGTAAAATAGATACCTGATACTAAAAACAACATGACGTTCAAAAAACGTTGTCTTTTCCTGACTTTAAAAAACACAAATATTTATAGAATAAAAAAACAAAACATTATGCTGTTAATGTACGCTAAAAAATAAAACTCTGAAATTGGAAAGAACTTGTGTTCATGTATTACAGCCATTATGTAATTAAATTTTTAACATTTAATCAAACTTAAAAATATTATATTTTATTTGGCCAAAGTAAGGATATTGTTTTATTTTTAAACATACAACTGTTTATTCTTCTGTTTTAACAGCGGCCATTTAAATCTGCTTCACAGACAAAGGCAATAATCGCGAGCGAATAAAACACAATTGTATCAGTCCTTGTCCAAATCACGATCCAAAAAAGAAAGTAAAAACTTTGAAAACTGGCAAATTTAGATATAATCGTATCTTTCCAAAAAGAAGTGAGACCGGGTGTAAGCAACTCCTGTCTAGCTAGCTACACCCGTCACTTGCAAAGCTAAGTATTTTTAGCGCACAACAAATGCAGAGCACAATGATCTCTCTTTATACAATACCATTTGAATAAAGCTGTCAACAAACAGTAAATTAAAGAGATTAAGAACAACGTTGATACAGAAACAGATCATTTACTTTTCTTCATGTGAAAGCTGTGAGGTACTGATTAGATTAAAGTTTGAATACTAATGGGTATGCTTCGGAATAAAAGCAGCAAAATTTAAAAAAAAAACGTGCGTACGCATTAACAATCACAACTAAAATGAAAACTGCATAAAACTTTTTTTCAAATTCAAGTGTTTTAAAAATAAATGTGTACACTAATGATAATGATATTTTATTTTGTTTGCTTCCACTTTCTGATTTTTTTTTGTTATCAATATCTCGTATATTCAAATGAGATTTCCTTTGAAACAGGTTATAGATTTTATCAAAAGTAGTACAGTACATACTGGAACCAGGAAGAATTAGAGTTTATACTTCATAAAGTTTGTTATTAGACATTCCATTAATAGTTTGGTGGTCCAAACGTCTGTGAATATATAACACAAATACCAGTTTAATTATGACGTGCCAGATTTGCACATTTCGGAAATTCATTCCTCATCAGTGACACAAAAATCGAAAAGTTTGATAGATAAAAAACTTAAGCCAGACAGTTGAACATAATGAATCTAAAGTTCCAAAATTATATAAATTAGTTTATATATAAGTTTCTTCTTTAAGTAGGTACTATTCAAATGTTTTAATGCTTAAGACGATGATAAGCTCTAAACTATCTATATCTCACTGTATAAACGAGAATTGTACTTTTGAATTAGTGTAACGGGGTGGGGGATAAGAGACATTTTGTCGTTATTTCAATTCATCAAAATGAGAGGTTTTCTGCAAATGTGCCAATAAAAAATATCCATTTTTGAATTTATAAATCTTTCCTTGTCTTTTTTATCAATAAATCATTGTCTCGTGCGTTTTGTTGCGTTGACTGATAACTTTTACAGTTACAAATACCTTCTTATAGAGCTACTGCTCCAATTTTTACGTTTAGTCCTTTACATTAGTAAGGTTACTAAAAATTGTCGGATTTGTTATCTCCTTGAACCAATGTAGTCATATCATGTTTGTGCCTCAATTCAGTATTTGTATTTTCAAAGTCATATTTTAAGTTATAAGACCAAAACAAAAATAAGTTAATAATAATAATAAAGATTAATAAAACAAAACTATTATGATTTGTGTTTAAATAGATGTATTTGAGGTTTGAAATATCTCTCAGGCAATACCTTATTTTAAGGTCAGGGGAATTTAAGGAAACATAGTTATTAATCTTTGCATCTTTTTTCATAAAAACATCAAAGATTCCTTATTAATTTAATTAGATATATTTTACAAGACTAGAAATTATGAATTCATGGTTTGTAAAAAACAAACTTACCTTTTTTTTTTTTTTAAAAAAAAATCTTTGATCAATTAAATATGTCATGTCTGAAGGAAATTAATGCAAAAAGGTTCCATTTACCTGCAAAATAGAGCTTCATTTAAGATGATAAACATACTCATATCATTAGCTAATTGTTAGGCTTTCATTTGTTGAGAAGTTACTTCCACACCGAAAGTCCCTTAAAAGTTTGATTCCTGTCTCAACATCGACTTTTCGAAGCAACGATAACGGAAGTGTAATTAGGGTAAACACTATTGAGGATACCTTTTGTACGTAGTGAAAATGAATCGGATTAAATTAACAAAAAAATATTAATAAATATCTATTTATTAAAAAATAAAATTAAAAAAATAAATAAATAAATAAATGAAATTTTATGAAAGACATCAAGACACTCAAGTAAGAAAAAAGAACATAACAAGGCAACAGAAATAGAGGAATATTACTTGCATGCTGAAGAACAGCCGCCGATAAGATACTGCATCTGCGAGTACGAATATATTAGTTCTCCGAAGGAAGTAGATAAAAGCAAAATTATTTTTTTACATAGAGGAATACTATACCGTCTTTTGTTGTCAAAAAATTACTTTTACCAATATAATACATTGTTTGTTACACGTGTTTTAAAACCGTCTTGTTTGCTTTTCCAAATGTTTACAATGAATTTTTTAACTTGAAATGTTACGGGGAAAATATAAAATTCTGTATATTTGTAACATGTACTACAAACGGACTACATAAATATTTACGAAATATCCGAACAAATATAATAACTAGATTCTTTGGTTGCATTACAATAACTATGACTAGCGACCATTAGTTGATTTGAGTTTACAATTGATCTTACCTCGTCAAGTGGACAAGACTATCGATAGTTTATTGTGGCGAAATCGTTTGAACAATTTATAAAACAGTTGATCGTCGAAGGACAAAATTGTCACAATAAAATAAAATTTTTGTGACCAAAAAAACTTAGTGTACAATTTAACAACAAAACCTGTCGTTGAACTTTACAAAGACTTAATCGGCAAACTTGCGGTAAGGTTGTGCTAATGGATGACTTAACTAATCACTTTGTAAGGGATAAGACATCATGATGGGTTACTTTTAGGGATAATTTTAAGAGCTATTGATTAAAAATGGCGATTAGTTTGATCAAGCTCAAGAATTTGTTACGAAGCATATGTTTTAAATGGTCACGGTTCCCCCAAGTCTGATTGACCATAACCTTATCAGATTTGCAAAACGTTAATTTTTTCTTTTATTAAAATATAATGTTTGTTCCCTCATGCAAAGCATTCTTTAGCTAGATTTGGATTTATTTGTTGTAAAATATTTTGATCATGTTTTTATATATTAACATTTTTGGGCTTTATTGTCACTGATAAGGAATGAATTTTCAAAATGTGCACAAATGGGATATCAAAATTAAACACGTATTTGTCTTAAATATTACTATGTCACAAAATTCGTGATTCGTGTGTTAACGAATCAATGATCACACAGTGATGTCGAGAAATTGTCTATAACTTGTTCAACTATTTGTAATTCTCAATGACAACGCCAAAAAGATTTAAATTTTATTCTATATAAAGAAGGTGGTAAAAAGCTGAAAGCTACTACAATCTGCAATTTGTAAATGTTTGAAAATCCTATTTTATAACGAATTTAAAAATCCAATCTAATTTATCCTCTGCAAAATATTCAACAAGTAAACATGAATTTTACAATGGTCTCGTTCGTCTTGAAACAGATATTCCCTATGCCAGTATGCCAGTGAAGAGAATAATAAATTTTTTTCGCTTTTAAAATTCAGTTGGAGTATTGTCTTATACTTGCAATTGCATCAGTTTAGTTTAATTGGTTACGGGTTTAGGTTTGTAGCTAAATTGTGTACAAATATGACAGGATTATTATTAACATCATGGTCTAGTATCAAATTAAAAATAAACTGTGAAATAAGACAATAAGACAATTTCTCCTTGACTTTACCGGGTATACATAAACAGCCATTTGGTAAGATATCTGTACACGTTTAAAGATCTCTGGACACAACTCTATTTGCCAAACGCAGTGCGATGACATTGTATTGATATCTGTGAGTAAAAGGGACTAGATAAATTAATGATTGTTTGTTATTGGTTTAGTAACAGTTTCGTTACAATGCTTCCTAAATAAAGTGTTCAATGGAAACAAGTAAAAATTTCTGCATCAGTGTCTATAAAGTTACTTTTACAATCAATCTATAGAGGAAGTTGAAAATTCTACTGTTGGAATAATAGTAAATAAATTAAGGGCTTTCATCAAGGTGACGGGAATATGGGCCAAACGTTTGGCATTTAGTGCTTTAATAATTCATGTCTTTATAAAGCTTACTCATATGATGTTTACACATAAAACGGCTTACATATTGCACTGATGATAACCTCAAAATCATCTATTGTAATGAACGAACAGCTGTACTTTCCAGTTTGGGGAAGTTTATCATAAACTCATCATAAAAAATGAGAGGTATTCTACAGACGTGCAAAAAATCAATTTATTATTTTTAATTTAAATATCCTTCTTTTAAAATTATTATTTGCTTTAATTTTTTTTGTGATTGGTTGCTTTTTTGTTAAGTTTGCTTTTAGTAGCAAATACTACTTTTTCCTTTATAGATGTAGCCCTATTCGCAATGTAAGTTTAATAGATTAGTTACGTCATAATCTCATATTCCAAAGAAGTGTTGTACTTGTCATTTTCTTAAACCAAGTAAGTAATATCTAATAAGTCTAAGTTTCTATTATAGTCTTGGGCGTTTGCCTTAAAACAAAATTCATATTTAAATAGAGACAAAAATAAATTATATTAAAATTAAAATAAAATAAAAACAATATGAGGTATTGACCATTTCTTTTACCAGGTAAGTAATATCGTCAAGGTTCCCATTATAATCGTCTTTGTTTGCATTAACAGTCATTTTTAATATGTAAAAATGAATAAATAAATGAGATTATAAATTTAAAAAAACAAAAGAATATGAGGTATTTGCGGTTAATAAGCATATTCTGAGGTATAAGTTACTCTCGGGCAACAGCTTTGTTTTATTATACATTTACGACAAACTGTGTTCAGGAAAGCTTAAAATAAGCACAATCATTCATCCTGGAATTTCTTCGTCATAAGGACACCACGGATTCCTTCGTAATTTGATTAGGTATATTTTGCACGACTAGAATTATTAATTGAGAGTTTGTAAAGATTTCTATTTAACCTCTTTTAAAATCCTTGATCGATAAAATCCGATTTGTCTGAAAGAACATTACTGCTAACAAGCTTTAATTTTCTGGCTTAAAGGAAATTGATATAAGAAGATAATCAGACCAAAAGCATTACAAATAGAATTACGATGACCCGCACATTTTAATGAAGACGATACAAGTCTTATTGACAGTTTTATAGATCTTAAGATTTTACTTAGTTGCTTTTATGCAGACACAATTTTGTCAATTAAATAGTAGAACATTGCGTCATACGTATCAATTTTTATGAAACAATTGCAAACAACAGAAAAACGGAATAATATGTTTATATGTATATACTTATATAGCTAAATCCTGAAAAATATCCAATATAATGAATATCACTCATGTAAACTTTGTTAGGTGCATAATATATTAATAAAGAATAAGAAATACTGTTTTTAGTTATGTATAATAAAGCACACGTGAAATTTAAAAATAAAAGTAAAAAAAAAATAAATAAAAATTAAAACAAACAAGTTAAAAAAACGATTCTTATTGAGTCTTTAAGTTTATCAAATTCACTTTTAGCTGAAAGATTAAAATGTGAACAAACCGGATTTGCAAGAGCTAAAACTGAGGGATTCATTTGTTGAGACCAAACTTAAAGTACATGTACCAAGTGAGATTCGTTTCTTGACATGTACTCTCGGAAACAACGTTAAATCATGTGTATTTTAGTGAAAACGATATTAAGCATATTTTTTGTGAATAATAAAAAACATAATTGATCTGTTTGCGGGTCACGTATACACAGAAATAACGCAATTCAAAAGCTATAACAGAAACGCTCTATGCGAAAAACAATTTTTTTCGAAACAATGGGTATCATGATAATATTGTTATTAAAAGTTATGGTCAAAGATTGAGTTTAAAGTTTTCTCAGGATATACACCGACATGAAAATTAATCGGATTATAAAGACAAAAAGGAAACTGTCTGCAAATTCCAACAGACATAAAAACATTCAAATTAGCATTAAGAATAAAACAGAGCAACATGACGAAAAAATACAAATGACTACCGGCCATCCGACTGAATAACTCTAAATTATGAACAGCAGAAAAAATAAATACTAAATGGTTCGGTTGTAAAAGAAACCTGGTCGCCTTAATGTCGTGTTTATTAAATGCACTTGTATGAAACGAATATCTAGGCAAAATTCCAATTCAGTAACATTTGAACAGTTCATATCAGAAAAACGGAATGTTACCTGCATACTTGCCAACTTAAGCACAGCCGCTTACTAGTTACTGTATACTGCGCAAATAAATATTTATTAAATCTCTAATGAAGTAGTAAGAAGCAAACACAGAGTAATATCATACCTGGTTTTAAAAAAGTAACTTTTATCATGATAATAAATTGTTTATAGCATTATTTAACGATGTCTTTTCTGCTTATATTTTGTGAACATTTTAAATTTTATTTTGGAATTATAATTGAATAATGTAAAAATATTTTTACTTGTCAGTAGTACTACTACAGGGAAATATTAATATTTGTAGAATATCCTTTTATATGTTGTTACCAGAAACAGATATCTTGGCTGCCCTTATTAGGGACAATAAAACTGTCAGAAAGTGATTTTAGTTTAAACCCAGAGTTCATTGTCGCGTGGGAAAGGCTTGTGTTAGATTATTGTAGAAAAATTAAAACTTTTGAGTAATATTATAGAATCCTTTACAGCTGATTAACGGAACGACAACAATGACGAGATTCAAGTAAATTTGGGAAATTATAAATCGATGTATATGATTCAAACTTTAAGGTACTTGCCAACAACAAAATGTCCCGTACAACTGTACAAAGACTACATTGGAAAACTGTGACAACTTTGTAGTATATTGGGTTCACGGTAACGTTGTGCTTATGGGTGATTTTAATGACCACCTTGCAAGTGATAGATATTATGATAGGTTTACTTTCAAAAATAAATACTTAAGAGTTGTTGTTACAAAAATGTCAACCTACTTTGTTCATCAAGCTGAAACGTTTGTTCTTATTATATTATTCATCTGCTCTTAATGGCTACGGTTCCCCAAGTCTAATTGACCATAATGGCCAAAACACTGACAAGGTAGCTAAGATAAAACAGAATCTATCTTTGATATTTATAAACTCTAAACGGAAAAGAAAAAAAAAACTAATACAGGTTGTAAAATTAAATCTTAACATCAAATTGTCAGATATCAATCAAATACTGTAAAAGGTTGTGGTGATTATTTCTGTGATCTTTACTCATTCAAAAACAGGTCGAAGGACACAACATCAGAATAAAGTTACATTTTAAAGATTAAAATCAGCAACTAATAGTTACTCAGTGTTTCAGTTTCCCAAATAACCAAGCTGAGTGACGTAATTTATGTATTCAGAAGTGAGGTTGAGAAGTTTTTTTTCAAAATTATTTAACTGTTTTTGAAAAAATAATGTTTATCGGACAACACCTAAAAGGGTTATACCATTACAATTTATAAAAAAGGCAATAAAACAAAAACTAAACCCGATAGCTATCGCGTGATAGCTTTCACAAATCTATAGGCCTGCAATGGAAAAAATGATTAAACTTATTTTTAATCACGAAATAAACAATCCGGTCTTAATGAAATCATTAATTTTGTATAGAATGTTTTAAGCAAACAAAATTGAATAATGGTCGCATTCATCTTAAGTGTATTCCCTTATATCAGGGAACAGGATAATAAACTTTATGTCGCTTTTATGGAAGCCAAAAATTCATTAGAGTTTCGCATATTGCTTTTTTCAATAAATGTATCTGTTTGGTTTAATTAAATGAGATTGAGATAACTAGTCGAATTGAAAACAAACATTACTGGATTAGTATAACATCAAATTTTAGTATCGAACAAATTCTAAATATATTACTGGACAGGACAAGGGCGGATTTTGATTATAATCTTTACTTAGTGACAGATTCAAGTCGTATGGGTAAAGCTTCTATTGCCAATCACCGGTCCAATAATTGTATTTATATTTTATAGCTGTACCAGACATAACAAAGTTTAGGGCGATCAACGATTGAGGAAGTTGAAAAAGGAATTCATGTATGCAAATTTGGAGCTTCGGCCCAGATGACGAACAAATAAAAAAAGTCAGCGGTAGGTTTTAATTTGATGGAGATAGACAAGCATTGTGATTTTATACATCTTCTCGCTAGTTCCAAAAATATTATCTGTAGTTTTACTTAGTGCGCTTTTTGGTGCCTAAATGTGGTTGCCATTGCAAGAGAATAGAATCAATTCGTCTTTACTGTTTAAACCCATTCAAGTGCTTCTTGTGAAAATCTTGGAGGTTATTTGAGTTCATCAAAATCTCTGAAAAAGTAGTTTAGAAGCAAATGTGTATGACAGCAGTCACTAGCATTTTACGGTATGGTTGGTTGATTTCAACGTACTTCGCAATCCGAATATTCATTCCGATTTTCGTCTATTCATGCCGACGTTTGAAAATCTTTATTCTAGACTTGATCTCGCTCTACTTTTGGCTTATCAACAGCCTGTTTAAAGCTGCATTAAGTTTACCAAATTTCTGGGGTTTTTTTTGATTTTCTAAAAATATATTTTTTAAAAAAGTAGATATCTTCTAACCACGATCCTTGACATTCATTTTCTAAAATTTCATTTCTTTTAGCTGTAAATAAACGGAATCCTCTGACCGGTTGGTCAGTGTTCTACGATGGTAATTATGAGCTTGGAGCATGCCCACGGATGTACGGAAAAGCCTAGAATCGAAAAAGAAACATGACAAATTGCATTAATTGTCCTTCATTAATACCCAGATGTATTTGAAATGGTGTTATGTATCCCTTACTAAGTCACAAATGACAAATTCAACGAAGTTCTGTGTTTAATTCATCGTATTTCAACATTTTGAAAGTTGTGTTTAAATGACCCGGGTTTTGATGACGTAACCATGTTCTAATATTAGATCCCAAATGCTGCATCTCGCTGGGTAAATACTGTAATTTCTGTATTTATTCGAGCTTTTATCGTTGAACCAAATGTAACATTGTTCATTAGGAACATCATTTATTAGATTAGCACCGTTTTATTTTTTTTCTTAGGAAAACTTAATGCAGCTTTAAAATTGTTCAATTGTTTGTGTAATTTCGTTGCGTTACAAACCTGTAACTTTTGTTGGTCTAACAACATAAAAAATTGATAAAAATACTTTTAACTAAAAACTATTGCAATGATATCATCGATATATCTGTGTTTATTTATTTATGTGCAGGCAAGAAAAAATGTATTTATGAAAACAACGTTTTATTTAAAACAGATTAATTGTTTTCTTCATGTGGAAGTGTCCAAGACCTGGTTAAATTGTAGGTTTAATATAAATTTATTTGCTCTAAAACAAAACAGTCGTAGAAGAATTGTTAAAATATTTGCATTCACATAAAAAATCTTGATAAAACTAAAAATAAAAACTGTATAATAGCTCTAATTGAAATAAAAGTGATATTTTCTTTATTAATGTTTGTACGTCAATGGTTATTTATATATATATATATATTTTTTTTTGTGAAAAACTTTTTTGTCAGCTTCCTTTATAGAATAAATTTATCTCAATGTTTCCGTTATTAGCATTGTGTATATTAATTTCAGATCTTTTTGAATAATGATATGGATTATATTAAAGGTAGTTAAGCGCTAATGAGGAGCAATGAGATATAGTGTTTACATTTAATGAAGCTAGTTATTGTACATTCTATTAATAGGACAGTGGTCCAAACGTTAATATAATATAATAAATTAATAAATAAATAAATAAATAAATAAATAAATAAATAGATTAGAAATAAAAAATAAAATAAAATAAACAAAAGAATATGAGTTAATTGCGTCTAAAAAGTGTATCTGAAGTATAGATATCTCTCAGCCATTACTTTGTTTTATTATATATTGACGACAAATTTTGTTCATTGGAATTTATAAGAAACAGAATTACTCATCTTTGCATTTCTTCTTCATAAAGACACCATGATTTCCTTCTTTATTTGATTAGGTATATTTTACAAGACTAGAATTATTAATTCGGAGTTTTTAAAGATTTCTATTTAACCTCTTTCAGAATCCGTGATCGATAAAATCTGATTCGTCTGAAAGAAAGTTACTGTAAACAAGCTTTAATTTACTTGCTAAAAGGAACTTCATTTAAGAAGATAATCAGACCAATAGCATTACAAATAGACATACGATGACCCGCACTTTTTAATTGAGACGATACAAGCCTTATTGACATTTTCATATATTTTAATGTTTTATATTAGTAGCTTATATGCACAAATATATTTGTCAGTAAAAAAGGAGAACATGAATAATATCCTATTCTTGATATTGCATTATAGTTAACAGCAACTTTTTCGTTTAAATAAAATTTCTTTTTTTCAATTCTTAAATCATAACAAATATATTTGTTGTCTGAAAAAAGTATCAAACTTCGCGGTTATCGCATTACTAAGTTTTTTATATTTAAAATCTTCATATAATGAGTCTACCTTTAGAAATAGATCTTAGCAAACTATTTTATGTCCATGCCAGGGTTGAAGCTAATATAGCACAGCAGTTGGCTAAGGGAGTTATAGTCATACTTGAAACGAGAATGTAAATCAAATAGAAGAATGTTTTCAAAGACCCATATAGGTAGTGATTTTATCTTTTCAAGTGGAAAATATGGGTTTTCTTTTGTTTGAAATAAATCACCTGCTTAATTGTTTTTTCACAATACATTTATGAACTTGGAAAATTGCAATTGTTTATATTTTTCTTCCATTTTAATGATAAGCTATGAGGTTCCTCATAAATTGTTTGTTCCGTGGTTTTATGCTTACAATGCCTAAAAAGAGTCTTGAATCGACTAATAGCAATACATATTAGTAACAGAAGCACTTTAATTAATTTTTATTTTCTAATTTCTATTTTTTCATTTGCCGATAAAAAATAAGTTACATTTTCAAAATTAAAAGTTTTGCTTTTCATTTCATTTTGCACTATTCAATCTTTGGGCTGAAGCCAAAAGATGTTACACAGGGAGACCTTTACAGCTATACAAAAGATTTAAGCAAAGAATTAAGAGAATAGTATATACATTAGACATGATATATCATAATCATGTTTATAACAACATTAGTTTACCAGGTTACTTGTAAATGATAAGTAGTAATTATTAACGGCTTTCAGGGAATTTGTAAACGTATTGATCTATACCACGATAAATATGAAAGTCAGGGATAAAACACGGTTAATAAGCTTTAGAAACATACTTTAATTAACGCGAATTTCAGTAAGGATATTAATGTTTATAATTAATTTTGTATAAAAGTAAGCTACCAGTTTTTTAATTTAGTGTTTTTTACATTATGAGCTCTCTAGTTTTTGTTTAAAAAATACAAACTGTTAGATTAAATGCATATATCTAAAATAAGGAAAGTTGCAAATTTAATATGCACTTGGTTACAGGTAACGCAACTATAAAATATGTACTTGGTATCAAGTAAAACAACAACAAGCACAAAACAAAATAGGTAAGTGACAAATAATCCAGACAGCAATATCTGAAGAAAATACAAATATTGGGACAATTGATAATGTAATATACCAAAGTTAATCGAGGACCAGAGTATATATCCAGTGATTTAGATTTAGTACATTCTTGACACCTAGGTTGTCCATAAATACAATAATAACTGAGCTATAGTACACACACACACACACACACACACACACACACACACACATTGGGAATGTGCAAGATGTGCGGCATTTTGATTATAATGTTATCGTGTGTGTGTGTGTGTGTGTGTGTGTGTGTGTGTGTGTGTTTAAAAGAGCAATTTTCTCTTTAACTACCAATAAAGCGGTCTTTGAGAAAAAAGTTAATGTCTTAGATCATAGCAGATTTGTTTTCAAAATCTTTAAATTAGTTTCCCTGTGTTTAGTTAGGTCTCACTCAAGGATTCTCATATGGTTTGATTATCTCTTGATTTAAAAATCTTTGTGTACCGTAAAGTGATCGAAAGTGAAAGAAATATTAAAAGAAATGCACAAACTTAATGCAATATTTTCCAGTATTAATAGAAAGTTTTAACTATGCATTTTTATATCGGTTAGCATGAACAAACTCTCTCTCTCTCTCTCTCTCTCTCTCTCTCTCTCTCTCTCTCTCTCTCTCTCTCTGTGTGTGCTTGTGTGTGTGTGTCTCGTGTCTTACCTGCAATAGTTGCAAGAAGGAGATGCAAAGATGACATTATACCGCAAAACAATTGTGAGTATAAAACAACACTCCATATATATTTTAGAAAATGTACATAAGTTTTTCTCTTTTTCCGAATTTCAAAGATATTTCCAACAACAACAAGGCACATAAGTAAAAGAACAAAAACAGTTTTAACGATATACAGCTCATCCATTGTAAAACGTTTGTATCGAATTCTTTTCTATTTTGTGTTACGATTGATCACAAATAGATTCTTAACTTATGTCCTATAGTTTATATATATATATCAATATGAGTTGTAGTGTCTCTTCATAGTGATCATCGCTATTTAACTTGTAATAACTTCCGATTGTGAACCCAGAGATAGTTTATATACAAATTACACAATTGATTCAAGTGACGTATAGCTGTATGAGTCTATTTATCCTGAATGCGGATCTAATGAAATGTATCCCGATCATTGATTTTCATAATGACATGTTATGTATTTTTATCAGGATTTTCAATCGATCTCGCTTAAGAAATATGTATTTAACTTTCACTTCTTATATTAATTTTTTAAGTAATGTTGATTGCTTGTTTGTAATGTTACTTTACTTTGCATCAGCAATTATTCCGCTAATCGCCTTAAGAGAAAGGGGATTTTTTTTATTAAAGGATCGATCTTAAAAAAAAAATTGTGTCTGTGTATTATGGTCTGCCTTGCACAAGCGCGCACTTAGGACGATTTTGATTGACACCAGCTCACCTAAAAGGTATGCCTCAGACAAGCATACTTCTTCTTTATGCACATCTTCACGACAAAGGTAAAAATTTTTAATATATGTTTCAATTGCAACCGAGGCCAAGCAAAAAAAAAATTGTTTTATAAGTTCAAATATATTGATGTTTTAGCATTTTAATTTCAAACATTTTAAAGAAAACGTTTTGACGCTTAACGTTTTTTTTCATCAGTAAATGTATCTTTTTGTTTGATGTTCTATTGAAATGGCATGCCTAACCATAAACATGTTATCATTTAAATATTAGCAACACTAAGGCTACCATCATAATGCTGTTAGTGACCACATCGACCTGCATACAATTTCGCATCGAATTATGTTAAATTGTAAAGTAGTGGGTATCTTGACCCTTAAATAGCAATTATTTATAAAATAATACCGACGTGATACTTTTACGTATCTAGTGCACGTTCAATTTTAAAGAAAATGGTTAAGTTACTCAAAACCACACATGTGGTTTTTTTGACGTAGCTGATCGCACGAGTTTATTGTGACAGATACGTTACACAAGTGCGCAGAGCGCATTTATCACATACCCTACCAATCTGAATACAAAGCTTTCTTTCTTACTTAATCTGCCACAAGGCCAAGGCTCGTTGCATAAAAATTATTCAACTCGTTTAATAAATTCAATATTACATAAACACTCATGCAAGATCCTCTATGAATACGTTTCATTATGTTTTAAAATGCCAACCTAAGTTTTTATTCCATTGTAAAAAATATGATCTTTTAAATTTTTCACCGACACTTTTAATGAAAGTGGTCTGGTTTGCATGGTCGTGACAGCTTTTAATATGTATGTTTTATACAGTTTGGCTACAAAATCCATCAGATTTTAACCTAATTCCAATCGAGCGCAAATTAACGCTCACGAAGCTTTGTTTTATTAAGTACTCTCGGCTTAATGAATATTGAACGACTAGATAATGCATCCGTCATCCCTGAAGCAACAAAATAAATTCATGTTTATACCATTTCTAGAAAAAAATACCATTTCATCGAGAAGCAAAACAAAGTCGTAAATTGCCTTGTGTGTGCTGTACCATCTCCATTTTTTTAAAACTTTTTAAAAAAATACCAAATGATTTATTTCTTCTGCTGTGCAAGACCATTAAAGTCAGACAAAAAGAATACACTTGATTTATCTATAAATCATGATAAGTTTCAACTAACTCAGTCAGCTTTCATAAGACCTTAAAAAACCACTGCGACATGTTTAAAGCATTAATAAGCTGCAGATTAAAAGAAGAGTACATAATACTAAAAACATGTTGAACTTTTAAAACAACACTGCAACTAAAACTGCGAGGAAAAAAACCAAGACAAAATTAAGATCTTTGATTTTAAAGCTTCAGGCTTATTAAGACTAATTATTTTGAAAACAAATAGTGGTGTATTAGTAAGGTACTTGTCATGATTAGCACTTTTTATGCATTTGTAATAAAATAAATAAAAAATAAATAAATATCTTTTGAATCTTTCTCTTCACTTTTAAAAAAGATTATCGTAGCTTTTTCCATATAAAAATAGTTTACAAATTGCATCTTATCCAGCTTCCTTGTTTTAAATCTTTAGTATAATTACGTTCTTTTCCCAATAAACGTGTTCGAAAATTATACGTGTAATTGTTTTAAGTAATACTTTTGCAAGTATTTCGTTCCGCGGTAATACATTTGATTGCTGGTGTTAAAGTAATGTAGTCGAAATGCCATAATCAAGGCCCTATGCTTATTCCGATACTCATTTTAAATGATATATGTGCACCCACTTATGTTATAAAATTTTGAGTAAAAAGATTGATCTTTGTTAAATTTAAATGTATAAAAATATTACTTTGACGACATTGAAATATAAGGACTCAGTATATTTTATTTTCTGAGTACAATAATTGTAAGTCGCTCTTAGTTGTTTCAAGGTGAATTGAAATTATGTTAGTTTGCATTATGTTTGACGTCATGTTGACGTTATTAAAGCTGTCTTGAGGACATCGTAACTATAAATCCATTACCATCATTACTACTTGACCACGAATACATCATGTATGGCTTTAAAATAATAATTATAATAATAATAATTTTTTATTATTATAATTATTATTACTTTTTTAAATTTCAGTTACATCGAAGCATGTTAGTCCTTTACTGTTGTATTAGAAGTTGATTCGAAACACGAAAGGTCAAATCATTGTGATCCACAAGAATCAAGCTTGATGTGATAATAAAATCAAAAGAGCTTTATATGAAATTTACATGTACATGTAATTTATTCATATTTAAATCAATAGGAAGACGTCTACACCTATCAATTAAAACAGTTGTGGTGTAGATCAAGAATCAAATCAAAATTTTCATTTTTCCGAAAAGAAAGAAATTACCGCGTAAATATTGATAATCCGTTAAAAATGACGATATCTTTGTAATTTTTTAACCATTTGTCATACAGTTATATGGATATGTTACACAATGCGGATAGTTTGCAAAAGTGAATTTTGTGATACGTAATCGGGAGATCACAATAGCTGTATCATACGTAATGGAAAATTTATTTGTCTTTTACATATGTTTTGATCAGACAAAAAGTAATCATTGTTATTGTCATTCGCCTGTATGTTCTAACCTTGAACAAATTGCGTCTTTAAATGCGACACAACATTGATAATTCATGTGTGTGTGTGTGTGTGTGTGTGTGTGTGTGTGTGTGTTTTAATTGAAACGAGTCTACTCAAGTAATAAAGTGCTAAAGCAGACCAAAATAAAAAAAACAGAGGAAAAATTTAAAATAGTAATTATTATTGACATTGAGATTGCTTTAATTTCGCATTTACAACCGACTATTCTCTTTTTTGGATTTAAAAAATAATGAAATTATGAAAATAAATAAATAAATAAATAAAAATGAATCGATAAAAAACCAAATTAACAAACTTACTCAATAAAAAGGGACATCCTTTTGTTTGATATTTCGGTGACAAGCTTATGTTAGAAATATGCACGTCTCCAATCACTGATGAAACTTTTAATAAGGGTTTTATGAAGATTAAGACAGATTTTAGACAATTAAACCAGATAACGTCTAAGGACCTTACTTTTGGAAATCAACAAACAACAAATTGTCGATAGTAGACACATTTTCTTTGAATGGTGATTCTTTCCAACTTTTTCAAACACTTGGTGAATTATTTTATAGAGTTAAACCTGGCAAATTTTTTATCAGAAAACTAAAAACATCTCGATATAAGATATATCCATTTGCTTTCACTAGTAATACAATTAAAAAATTTGTAACCTTTGATAGGTATTTTAAAAAATAATTTTGAAAAGAATTTCTTCTAAAAACTTCAAAGTGACATAACTCCACAGACAAAATTTATAGATAAGAATATAATGTTTGCGACATGTACCTGCTGTCACAAAAGTCCTATGATTAAGGTAAAATGCCTCTTAATATTTAAGTAGCTGACCGAATATGAGAGTACAAATGTACTTTGCTCTTTTTTATACATCGCAATCACTTTTACACACATACACATCACACACCGTGTCAACCCCAAGGATTTTCTTCATCAATTAAAAATGGACGAAGAGTGTAATTTGTATTGTATTACAAGTATGTTGTATTTAGGTAGAAATAGAAAATTTGGGCATGCACAGTTAGATACTTACGATTGTATTACTTTAAATCTTACATTCTTATCTCAAACCTGTCCCCAATACCACCCAATTTGCAGCGAGATATCGTTCTCTATTTTAATTTATATCTTTACCACTTACTTGATTCAATTTTATCATGGAATTACATAATGATTTCACAATACTCACTGCAAATTGTAGAGGTTTAAAGGACTATGAAAAGCGTAGAGATGTATTGAACTTCCTAAGGTCGAAATCCTGTAATATATACTGTTTACAAGAAACTCATTTGGTAGACAATTTACATTGGATAATAAGATCAGAATGGGGAGGGGAAATAATTCTAAATTCAGTATCATCAAACTCAAGAGGTGTAGGCATATTTTTTAATAATAATTTTGAGTATAATATACACCAGATTAAAAAAGATAATAATGGAAATTATATTGCTGTTGACTTAACTATTGAAAAAATGAGAGTAACATTAATTAATATATATGCTCCAAATAAAGATAACCCCATTTTTTTCTCAAATATTGCAAAAATTCTTCATGATTTTGAAAATGAATATTTTATAATAAATGGTGATTTTAATTTGGTTCAAAATCAGGAACTGGACACCTTTGGCTACCTTCATCACAATAATCCTAAAGCAAGAGATGTTATTATTAATATGAAGGAAGAATTTAATCTCATAGACCCCTTTAGGGAATTATATCCAGAGGAACGAAAATATACTTGGAGAAAAAGACAACCATTAAAACAAGGTAGACTCGACTTTTTTCTTGTATCAGAAAATTTTATGTCCAAAATCACAGACGTCAAAATCAATCCCAGCTATAGGTCTGACCACTCATCTGTCTGTTTATCATTAAAATTAAATGAATTTGTTAAAGGTAAAGGCCTTTGGAAGTTCAATAACTCCCTACTAGCAGATGCAAACTATGTAGATATAGTGAAAAAAAGCATAAGAGAGATTAAAATACAATATATAGTTCCTGTTTATAACATTGAAAAAATTAATGAAATCAGCAATGATGATATACAATTTACTATTACAGATCAACAGTTTTTGGAGGTTGCTTTGCTTGAAATTAGGGGGAAAACCATATCATACTCATCTCATCGCAAAAAAATGTCTATTCAAAAAGAGAAACATTTAATTAATGAACTTGCTAGACTAGAATCTGACCCTTTAACCAATATTAATGAAATTGATAATAAAAAGAAAGAATTAGAGGAATATCGTAGAGAAAAAATGAAAGGAACTCTGTTAAGGTCTAGGGCAAGGTGGGTAGAGGAAGGTGAAAAGCCAACAAAATATTTTTGTAGTCTTGAATCTAGAAATTTTGTTAGTAAGATAATTCCGAAAATTGTAAAGGACGACAACTCCATAATTACTGATCAAAAAGAAATCTTGGAAGAAACAAAACAATACTATTTTAATCTTTACAATAGAATTAATGATGAGTGCGATATGGACATCAACAGTATACTTAAAGATATAAAAGATATAAATATTTTAACTGAGGATCAAAAGCAAAGTTTAGAGGGGGAATTAACCAATACAGAAATTCACTATGTTTTAAAAAAAATGAAAAATTTGAAAAGTCCTGGTTCAGATGGTTTCACATCTGAATTTTTTAAATTCTTTTATAACGACTTTGTAAGCTTTATAAGACGTTCTTTAAATGAGGGATTCCACAATGGAAAAATGTCAATTACACAACGTCAGGGTATTATTACATGTTTACCAAAAGGAGACAAGCCAAAGCAGTTTCTAAAAAATTGGCGACCAATAACTCTGTTGAATGTCATATATAAAATAGCATCTGGCTGTATAGCTGAAAGATTGAAAAGGGTATTACCATTTATTATTTCAGAAGACCAGACGGGATTTATCAGTGGCAGATATATAGGTGAAAATACTAGACTAATTTATGACTTAATGCAATATACAGAGGAAAAAAAATTACCAGGACTACTCTTAATGATTGATTTTGAAAAGGCCTTTGATTCAGTTTCTTGGGTTTATATTGATAAAGTGCTTAGTTTTTTAATTTTGGTGAATCTTTTATAAAATGGATTAAAATATTTAGACAAGATATCATGTCAGCAGTGTTGCAAAATGGGTTTATTTCAGAATTTTTTAATATAACAAGAGGTTGTCGACAAGGGGACCCCATTTCACCATATGTCTTCTTAATGTGTGCTGAGATCCTGTCTGTTCTTCTGAAGAATAATAAAACTATCAAAGGTATTACAATTGGTGATGAAGAATTCAAACTGTCACTTTTTGCAGATGACACTACTGTCATATTGGATGGAACTGAATCATCCTTACGAGAAACTTTGCAAGTCTTAAATGACTTTGCATTGCTTTCTGGTTTAAAAATAAATAATAATAAAACAAGAGCAGTGTGGATTGGATGCAATAAATATAATGGTGAAACATTTAAGCACCGTTTTAAATTAGATTGGAACCAAGGTCAGTTTACTTTGCTTGGTATAAATTTTTCAGTGGATTTGGACAGAATGATCAAATTAAATTATGATAGCAAATTACAAGAGATTAAAAAGGGTTAAACAATGGTCAAATAGATTTTTAACTCCCATAGGTAGAATAACAGTATTAAAAACATTGATAATTTCTAAGTTAAACCATCTTTTTATTGCCATTCCAAATCCACCTGCAGAAATAATAACAAATATTAATAAGATGTTTTATAACTTTATTTGGCAACACAAAAATGATCGTATAAAAAGAGAGTTAATTACACAGAGCTATGAAGCAGGAGGCTTAAAAATGATAGACATTACACATTTCATAGCATCACTCAAAATAACATGGATTAGGAGACTACTCCAAATTGAATCCAAATACAAAAAGTTATTTGAGATATCATATTCGAATATTGTTAATTTCCTAAAGTATGGAAATGACTATTTTAATAATATTAAAGGAAATTATAATAATGATTTTTGGAATAATGTTTTTGATGCCTGGAATTCCTTGTCTATGAATACCAGATTTAGATACATGGAAAACCAGTCTGAAATATCAGTTTGAGATTGAAAAGATCATTGCTATTAAAAATAATATTTATGCTAAGTTTATAGATTTTTGGGACCCATGGATAAATATATTTGATTAATGATTTATGGTCTCCATCTGTTATGACTGTGGTGTTAGTACTGCAGAAGTGATAAAAAAATATACCATGCTCAGTTATAATGTACACACATGTGCATATACATGTATGTTCTATGATGCTAAACTATACCTATATAAAAATTTATATAATAATATGTATTTGAATTTCATAGGGGTTGGCACATGCACTTTACACACACACACACACACAAACACACACACACACACACACACACACACACACACACACACACCAAAAAACCAGACTACTATGAAAAGAAATAAAGTTGTAGTATAAATATACTGTATAATCATTGATATTTGTGGGGATTTATTTTTGTCGTTTTCATTATAATGATGATTAGTAGACATGATTACGGTGTCTTGGAAAATATACAATATGATATTGTATGTGATAAATGTTATATTCCATTGATGTTGGTTTTAGTGGATGTGAGACCCTGGGGAAAAAAAAGCAAAATTAAATCCTTCACAAAAATTTATGATTTATATTTTTATAATTATATTAATATTATTAGCGTTATAATACTGAATATGTTAAACTGTCCTTTTGTTACCAAGTGATCCCAGTGGCCCAACCCTGGCACTTGGCAATCCCACATATTAAAGTCTGGGACAATAAAAATACAAATTACAAAAAAAAAAAAAAGAATATAATGTATGTGAATAGCATATTATTATCATAATTTCTACCAAGATCTGAAAATTCATGAACTAGAAAATAGTTTTGTATAGACAGCAATTAAAACATTCCAAAAGAAAAGGACAAAGTCGGGCTTTTAATATAGACATTTCCGATCACGTTTGTTAGTTTGCACCAAGTTCAGTAAGATTATGATTAGACTTTACGATACGATAAATTAATCACAGAAATTCGTTGAATTTGTCATTTGTGACCTAGTAAGGGATACATAACACCATTGTGAATACATCTGGATATTAATGACGGACAATTAATACAATTTGTCAGTTTTCACCTTCGATTCTTTGTAATTTCCGTACATCCGTGCGCATGCTCAGAGCTCACAATAATCATCGTTAACGTTGACCAACCGGTTAGAGGATGCCGTTTATTTACAGCTAATAGGAATGAAATTTTAGAAAATGAATCTCACGGATCGTTATTAGAAGTTATCTTTAAAAAAAAAAAAATAAAAAAAAAAAAAAAAAGAAAAAAAATCAGAAATTGAGAAAATTGAAAAACTTAATGCACCTTTAAGAGAAATACTTTATAGTGTGAGAAACGCAAGGACAGACGGACTTCAAATTTATTTCCCATCTCTCTTCATTTAGTACCAGTATAATGTGCCAATGTGTAATACGATTGTCCTTAGCGTATTGAATCGCTGACACCACAATAAATTGATGCGTATCAGGTTAACCATAAAACGAACTTGCACATCCTAGACGTACAAAAACTTGATGAAAAAATTAATTCGAAGAAATTAAAAGTTTGCTAATGTTAAAATAGATTAAAAATGCTAATTGCAACAAAGAAAAAAAATTACAATCAACCTTTAAACCAACAAATCAAAAAGACGGCAATAATTAGGAAAAGTTTTAAGTCTCCCCGTCATACAAACTGCAGGGAAGAAAAACCATTCAAGAAAAAATACTACGCGTACAAGTTATAACAAAGCATGTTTTGAAATTTCAGACTGATAAAATCAAATTTACAGACCCAAGTAAAGTATGCAATGTGATACGGAAAAAATGGGCAAGTAAGGACTTATATATAAATATATATATATATATATATATATATATATATATATATATATATATATATATATATATTGGTGTAAAATGATCAATATATATATATATATATATATATATATATATATATATATATATATATGTTGTAATAATGTGGTACAGGAGAACGGAATAAAGATTCTGATGCTGTAGGCAGTCTTAACAAAGGTTATTTTGAGTAAATGATAAAACCGTTTATAAACGTAACTCATGACATTCTAGGAATCCAGTTATATCAATATTGTATATAGCAAGGTTATATTCATATATAACTGACCTGAATTGATCATTTTACACCAATAAAATGATAAAAATCAAGAGTGAAAAATAAAGCAAATATAAAAAACCTGTATATCGGCCAGTTTCCAGTGATACTGGTGTTGTATTAACACTCAACTTATTAAAAAATAAAAAATAAAATCAAGGGCAAATTTTTTTAGTCAATATCAAGTACTTGTCAACATCCAGTTTCATTTGAAACGCAGTAATACATATACTATAAATGTACTTTGATATAGCTAAATAACATCTTAACATATTGGAAACGTTATTCCTTAATTAATTTGTTAAGGTAAATAATTCACAAAATGATTTGGTACATTATAAAAACTCGCTTAAATTATTTCAAGTTTAATCACATATAAATGTTAAAAAGAAATAGTGATTTTTATGATTTTGTAATGTACAAGAAAGGCTACATAATGATGAAAGACCTGAGTTACTTTTCACCAGTAGAGGAGGGTTTTTCACATATGTAATTTGTAGTTTGCTATGGGTTTAGATATACCTGTAATCGACGTTTTTCATTGTTTTGTAATAATCAAATAAACATTAAACGGATTTTTAAAATATAAATGTAACAAATTCTACTAAGCTTATGTTCCTCTTAACATCTGTTAAAGATAAACCGAATGTTTATATAGTTTTTTAATTCTATCATTACATTTCTATAATTGGCTCAATCATTCATTATCTTTTAAATCTCTACATCGTTTTCAATGTCAATTAATAATTTACATTTGAATACTAGAATGTTGAAACGTCTAGATCAAAGTAATAACATTATTATGTGAATAAATAACAAAATGTTGATCACGAATCAATAAAATCGATTAAAAAAAAAGAAAACGCTTTTTATTTGTTTTTATTTTCCGAAATGGTTCATGCGACCAAATATTTTTACGTGTCACGTCTGCATGGTTTGATAATGGTTTTGTTTACGAAAAAGTATAGTCAAATTAACTGATTTTGGATACTAATCTGTTAAAAGATGGAAATCACTTTATATCCATTATCTGATCCGGAAGATTTACAATACATCTAAACACCTTTATATGTTAAATCAGACATAACAATATCCCCCTATGCGACCGGTAATTTGACGCCGTTATATTTTCTAGCTTCCTTATATAAGTTTTTATATTTTTATCAGTGAGGTCATTGTACGAAGAAACTTTATTTAATATTATTATTACATTTAGAGATTTAGTTTCAACTGATATGACAGCTCATTCAAGCAGTAGTGTAAAGTTCAAATATTAATATAAAAGACGGACGTAAAAATGTGGATACAATTCTCCGATTTTATCATTTATATACACCATGTCAAAACACCAAAGTTCTCAATTTTGCACATAGAAACATGCAACATGTTAAAACGACCCCTGGGTTGCATAAAATACGTATTCTTACATTTATTATCATCAGGTACTTTTTATTTTATAACAAAATCATACAAAGTTTGATTTTTTTAAAAACCTTTTGGAATTTATATAATTTTTCAACTCTTTACTGTTAGAGCCCTGTATAAAAATACAGAGTACATATATGTCAAAGATAAATATTATACCTAATAAACCGCCTAAGTGCAGGTTATCTGTCAATACTTGTAAGATATGAACCCTGGAGAAAAAAAAATTGTTTTTCTGTTCATTGTTCACAGAAGTACTTTGAATAACCTTATAATGGCGTAAGATTATTGATCTAATAATATTTGCAATTGAGTGCAATCATCGGGTCATTATACGACAGTTTTATAATATATCTTTTGCCACAAAAAGGAAAATGTTTCGAGATAGAGTTATCAATGGTATTTTTTCTTATTAATACAAAATGCACTTTGTATATCAGCATAAGGTATTTTACATATAGATGATATCTTTGTTTGATATCAAAAACTATTACAAAAGGGGGTGGGTACCTACTTGCGAAACATCTATATACATTGATATGCTTGGACATTGAGGTAATTAAATTTCTCTGCGTATTTACACAGAAGTATAATAATAATAATAATAATAAATAATAATAATAATGATAATAATAATAATAATAATAATAATTATTATTATTATTATGTGTGTGTGTGCTGTTTTCTTGGTGTCTATTCAGCATTAATATTTTATAACAATCATCGCAAATATCTTGTATTGCAAAATCATGTAGTCCATACGATTTCATAAAAATCATAGGATTAACGTTACTTTCTAAAAACTGGACCAATAAACTGAAAATGTTTGTTCTATATGATTTACAAATATAATGAAAACTTCATTGTCATTAAATAATAGAACCAACAAGCTCTTTTCACCTCATGTAAATGATAACTGACACTGTTTTACGTGCGTGTATTGGAACACTTGCTTTTGTGATTTAATACAATTGACTCTTTAATAAGTCATATGTTTTGATTTAATTTGTTGCTATTGTGTTAATGATCTAACCCAAACTAATGTTGGTTCATTATGTTTGCTAAAGACACCTCATCTAATATAGATTCCATTTTATAATGTTAAATACCTTTGCTTATCAAAGTTTTATGCAATAAACAAAACACAGGGATGTTTAAAATTTAGAGGAATAAATTTCCGAAATGTGCGCATCAGGCACATCAAAATTTAACTAGTATTTGTGTTATATTTTACTACCCCTGCGCGGGTACCGCTGCTGGTAGAGTAAAACTCCCCAAGGGTATCCATTACTCAGTAGGCAGTACTTTGTGCTGTCAGAAAATATACCATTTTGCAAAATTTTCAGCCGTCTAAAATTTGAAATATATTTTAAACCAAAGTTTGGTCCCTTATGCAAAGCATTCCTTAGCTGGATTTGGATTTATATAATTTCAGAACTTTTGATTCATTATTTTCAACATGTGCAGGGAGTTTAATCTCTTATTAGAAAATGTTCAATTAGAAACGTAGTTTATTTCAGGTATGGCTACGTTGTTGTGTATAGTATCATGTTGTAAAGTGATGATGGAACTTAATCGCATTCTTGATAGAAAAAATGTATTCAACCGTATAAAACTTTGATAGTTTTAGTTTAATATCTAATATCAATAGTTTTATATCAGAATGAGAGGTTATAAAATAATATGTTAAGGTTATATTGCTAGGGTAGCTAAATCTGCTTTTTGTTTCCCTTTTTTATTCATTAAAGGGAATCATTTTTTCTGAATTTTGAAAGTGTACAAACGGCAGATGAAAAACCTTAACATAATAAAATGATAATGAGGCGATTATAAAAAAATGTAAAGCTATTATTATTTCTTTTATTATTAGCTGTTTTATTCATCACATTTTAAATTTGTATTAAATAAAACTTCTAAAATATTCAAAGCTTTTTATACATTTAGCCATTAGCGTGTAATATAAAAAAGTGAATATAATTAAATTCACTCAAATAAGTATCCTATGAATTCCTATTGTTTCATTTCATAAAGATGCCTTTGATGTACATATCCATGTCATTAAACATTATGTTTTATTTTAGGAAATACATGTAGCTAATTTAACATTATTCTCAATAACAATCGTTCCTTTTGTTTATTTCTGCATCTATCTGCGCAATGCAGGAAATCACTAAATGAACAAAATTCTATTTCCATTACAATCTTAAAAATTTAAATTTAATTTTATTTGAACGATAATAAAACACAAGCATATTATTCCTGGTCTAAATCGCAATCCCAAAAACTAAGGTAAAAACTTTAAAAACTGGTGAATTTAGCTATACACCTGAACTTCCATTAAGGAAGTGAGACGGCATGTTCCGGAAGGGTAAGTTCCTGTCAAGCTAACTATATCCATAACGTGCAAAGTCAAATTTGAGAATAAAAAACATGGCATGGCTCTATGGTTAGTCAAAAATATCCAAAATAAGTCTGGATACTGTGACTTCATACTTATCAACAATATTGTGATAACGGCCATTAAACTTTTGAAGAGCCTCGATTAACCTAGACATGCAATAATCTTGAGTCTACAATTAAATTGTTAGCCCCTAGTGTCACTGGTGATGAATGATTTTCCGAAATGTGCACATCTGGCACATCAAAATTTATCGGGTATTTGTATTATATATTTAGCAACTTTTTTCGTTGTAGAAAGTACCCGTAGTGGTAACATGCTCTAGCATACCATATTAACTGTAAAACATATTCACCATACGCAGGAAAATCAGGGATAATACTACAAAGATAGTGAAAATTTACAAAGTAAAATTGAAATGATCAAGTTTGTCGAATAGCTTCAGGTGTAAGCTTTCGTGGTTATCATTACAGATCATAAAGAATCAGCAGCATTTTTAATTTAAAACTCTCTTGGATAGATGCCATTTACATTTTCTCAAATTTTGGATTGTTGAGAGGCAGAACGCCATCTATATATCTGTATTTGAAGTTAAATGATTTAGCGGCAGTGCTTTTCCAGGATTTGACAGTAAAAGTTATGTAAAACATCTTATTCATAGTATAAAGAAACTAATTGGCAAGCAAGGGTGTGCATTTTTTGCCTGTTGGTATACCGATTGTTTGTTGGAGAATGTTATTGCCAAACACAACAAATATGTTGATGATAAAAAACTTTAACATTTTGTTTATTTTTTTATCTGTTTATTTTTGTTTGCAGTTTGTATCGAGTTTTACAAAATAAAATAAACCCCTCATTTAGAACTACATATTTATATCTTGGGTTAACGTTTTTGTAAAAGAATGACAAGTGAATGATTTGTTTAAGACGTTCTTTCACTTTAGAATGAGGGATAATTGTGTAAAGTGTGAAAAAAATCAAAAAGTTTTTATATGTTTACCGAAAGATAAAGTATTAGGAACAAGACGTTAGAGTAGTTCTTTAGAATTTTTTGGGAGTCCAGATTTGGTTGATTCCAGATTTAGAAGATACTTTTTCTGAATAAATCTGAATGCCACAGTTTTCGACTGCCATTATTTGTATTAGAATTACTGATAATGATTAATGGTACATTTAGAGAAATCTGCTATACATCTGTCTTTGTATGGGTTTTCGTAAAGTTTTTAAATCCAATACAAGTAAGGAAGGTTAAGTTCTTACTGTTTTAAATTGAAACAGAAAGACTTAAGAACTTTTCTTTGATCGGAAAGAACTTCATCTGTGGCTATATTAGTTTTAGTATAATGTTAATTCTCTGATATACTATCTTAGCCACGTTCCTTAATAAGACATTCAACGTAGAATATCTTACAAACAAAAATACTGTTGTTGAAAGCTTTATCAACATACGTCGAGCATACTCTTCAATAGAAGAGAGAAAGCAGGTAGTGGAGTAAAGTTATGAAAGTTTATACATTGAAGAATTTGTTTATAGTAAAAACTGTTTTATGCAATGGGGAAATGTAAAGGAAGGAAACTAGAGGTGGTGAGTTTTTTTAAATAAGAAGGGACTTTAGATTGTACTTGTTTATTAAATAGTATATTAGAAATATTAATTGCATCTATGCCCTTGTTTGCATAGTTTAATTTTAAGAAATTAGAGTAGAGACGAGCGTCGTTCTGTATATCATGTCTCTGAACATATTTAAATAACGTTTAATATCCAAGATGATAGCGTAAAGTTTAAACTCTGGTGTATTTAAATATGTAGCAGCTTTGTTATTGTTGTAACTTCACGGGAAAGTGGTATATTACAATCTGGTTCGAACATGGTGCAATCCGAGAGGTTCCTGCAGAAATGATTAAATATTTGAAAAACATCATGGATATTGGGTTTATTGTAACTTTGATGTCCATGACTTCCTTTGTCACGTGTAATTTTGTTAAACAGAGGTGTAAAACACTAACATTCTTACAACCCGGGCTAGAACGGTTAATTACTTTATTAATTTAATCATTACGTCTGTACGATGAAGCAGTGCATAGTTCTCTTATCCAGTAATTTTACCGTTGGTATCGGAATGGTGTACTTATTATAGTACTATTTGTGAAGTGGTAAATTTTTTCAGACTTGTTGATTGATTCAAGTGTTGGTAAAGAAGTTGTTTACCATAATTATTGATTTCAAACTGATTCGCCCACATACACGAGTCCACAAATATTACACTCTATTTCAAATAAAACATTGGATGATTTCAGATCATCGTGACTTCGTAAAGTGTACTCCTTAGAAGTAAAGTTGCACTGTATAATGTGTATCTTTAATCGAAATTTTACAGGTTTTGCAATTAACAGTGCAGAATGATAAATTATCATATTATAAAAGCTGTTGCGTTTTTGATTTGTTGAAAACTTTGCCGTGAGTCATTATAGAAGTAACGATGGTCTGAACTGACATTTTAGAAAATTTTCAATAAATATTTCTTGTACATTGGCATCAATATTGAACTCTTCAAGTAGAATATAAGAAACTGCAGCTTAAATCATGTATTTGTCGCAAAAACACTTAATGCTTAAGTATTGAAATACAACAAACAACAAGATAAAGGTTAATTAAAGCAAAATTGTTCAAAATTGGTACATATATTTGCGTGTAATCAAGCGCAGGCATAATGGTCAAAGTTTAAATCACAATCATAAAGAATATAAAAAAAGTCTATAAACTTAGACACGTGAACTTTCAAATGGGATGAAAACCCGGGTGTTCCGGAAAAAAAAAACACACCCTGTCCGTCAAGTTGCAATCGCCACGTGTAAAATTTAAATAGAGAATGAAAGTAATATAGAAGTAAGGTATATCATTTATATCCAAAAGTATATACATCGATATTGAAATTTTCTGATGACTGCCATAAGACCTAGACTAGCTTGCAATAGCCTTTTAATCTTGAAAGTTACATAGTTGCATAAAAAATAGAAAAGTTGACAAACGAACAATAAAATCATTCTCTTAAGATTCAAATGTACCTTTTCGTCGATTTCATAAATGAGGTATGAATCAGTTTTATTTTAAGCTCAATTTGCTATTCTTTTACAAATATGTTGTTATAAAAACCCTAAACATTTTCTTAATGACATCTTGGTATATCTTGTTTGTCTTTCATTATTGTTTTACATAACTTTTAAATCTTGGGTTACATTTTTCTACATAAATGACTAGTGAATCATTTATTTTATATTTTACACAGTGAAACTGCAGTTTCATTTGACTTTATTGACATCCCGACACCGGATCAGATATGCTCTAGACAATAGGGTTTTTTTTAGACTACTATGACGATGATTATGATGTTAGAATTTCTGTTTATCCTTCCTCTTCGGAAGAAGCTGGATGTAATTTGATAATTCAATGGCATGCTTGAAGATGAAATTTTAAATTCACATGCCGGAGACATAGTGTCTTATTTGATCCTCACAGAAGAGATGCGTGTCTGTATGCACCTATAAACTTGAATATAGCTGTGATATTGTCATTAGACTTAGTTATACAATAAAATCAGAAATTATGAATAAATCTGTTAAAAATGATAATTATACATGAAATATTTGTTTAAAAAGTCTAGGTATTATTATTATATAAACCTTTAAAAGAAACAAATGTTTTGTAATTAAAGTTGCGACATTGCATGATATGGCTATCTTAAAAATAGATAAGCAGTAAAATATACTTGGCCAGAATTGATTAAACCAAACTAATCAATTTTAAATCGGGTCTGTGATAAAAAATTTATGTCTAAGAGACTGCGTAATTAAACGCAGCGTTTATTGTCTTTTCAAACGGTCTTGTAACTTACATAAACAACACAGAATCTAATTTTCAGCAACATTATTAACGTTCTATACTAATCTAATCCGTAAGGCATAATGGAAAGTTTTTCTTCTTTCAAAACGAAATTGAAAGTGAGAAAATCGTCCAAAGGCCAGTCACAATTCTTGTTTGTTTCAGTTATAATATTTTTATTATTCTTAGATATATTTGTAAAGAAACAAAAGTTTATTCTTTAAAATATTCAAATCTGATTTTGTTTTTGATAACAGAAAAAGAAACAATAAAAGTGTTAAAATGTCAAGTGAAAAGCATGTTTTGAAGATTTCAATGACAATATTCGATTTAAATGTTGTCAATATTCATTTTATCTATACAGAACAAAAGCGTCAACATTTAGTAGTGAATTCGTCACAGTGAAGTGACTTTTACTTGATGAGCTTACAAAGTGCCAAAGTAAAAATAAACCCCTTTAATTTATATAATACATAATACATATTTTTAAATTATAAAGAAAATCAGGCTCCAGTTTCACGATCCTTAACTTAAATGCGTGTACACTCAACTCAAATGCCACTTTTATTGACATTAAACAGTTGAAATTGAATATCTAATGTTTTATTTAATTGGTTAAGTTTAGGTTTGTTGAACAAAACAAATCCTTATCTCAGAATTCTCAATATTTGAAATATTCTTGAGAAAATATGAGAGCATTTTTGTTAAATGTACACTAAATAGTGAGTACATAGTTGTGAAACTTGGACCAGAATTTTTTGTGTCCTTTTCTGCATACTTCGTACTTTTTAATTTTTTAATTTAATTTTTTTTTTTGATTATCTTAATCAGTTCATATTACATGACGCATTATGTAGTTTTTTACGTAACATGTATTCAATACTCTTTAAATGATTTGTAAACTATAACCTACTTTAAACAAGTTTAAACACAACTGTATTTCGTCTCAAAGATTCATTGATTTTAGAGAATTTTAACTTTATAACATGTAGAGACAGTACCCACTGTTTACTGGAGCGTTTGTCAACGCATTTTGCTCTGCTTGTAATTTCAAAAGGAACAAAATATTATTTTTCTCCGGAGTTATCATAAATTCATAAGGTAGGACAAAAATTATCTATATTTTGTATTTTACGATGAAGTCATTGATTTGTTTTACCTGCATAATTTTAAAACATAGCTTATTAAACAATTAGTGATATAAAGTGTATTCTTTTTCGGTAATTCATTTACAGAATAATTAATTGATTTTTAAAATTATGTTGTTTTATAAAACTCCAACTGAACCGGTTCAACGAATAATATAAGTTTGAAATTAATTGTAGGAAGCTGACATTTTTTTTCATTTCATTATGTTTTATATCATTTTGTAATTGAAAAATTTAAAATGGATTTTGAAAAAAATCAAACAATCTCCATTTGATAATTTGAATATTTTAAACATTTAAAACCAAGTTTTTTACTTATAATATTTTCAAGAATAATATCATATTACATTATATCGCCTTCTAAATTTACAATTTAACAGAATAACTTAGTTGTTTCATTGTAATATTTTAAATACGTTGTCACTTTGGAATATAGAGTCTGTATCTGCATGTTCCAGGAATCTAAAATTAGTAAAATGAGAATCTGAAAAGGAAAATCAGAAACTAAATGATATTCTGATATTTTTGTAATTGTCTTCCCAACCAAGAACTTAAAGAACATGTACAAAACAAAACAAACTAACTACGATATAAAACACAATGGATTAAAAATACGGACACTTGCCGTAATATAAAAATTATCACCCAGAGACTTAATATAAAACAGCAAATAGTTTCTAGAGTGACAAAATATTTTTAAAAAATCCCACTCGCATGGAGTAAACAAATAGAATTGTTCTAAAAACATAATTACATTATATAAGTCAATGCAATACTTAGACTCCAGCATGACATAACAAATAAAATAAATAAATGACATAACAAAATATTAACAAGGAGCTATTGCATCAATTCTTTTGAGTTAATTTTGACCGGGATAAAATCTTAATTGGAAATAAGACGAAATTCAATATCATAATATTTACAAATACTCGTGTCGAAAAATAAACAAAAAAACTCTGAAATGTTTTAAAATCTTTGATGTGTTACGTTATAAGCAATATTTAAGACATGCAATTTCAAGTCAAATATTGAGCTGTCTTTGTTGTTTCAATGTTCTGTGGACATAGACTTAAGAACGAAAATTACTTCTGAATTATGTAATTTAAAAGTGTATTTTTTTACAAGTCTCAGTAATTCTGTAAAATCCTCCCTTACATTATTAAAAATCACATAAATTATGAAAATAAATATAACCCATTTGACCTGTTATACGTCCCACGTTTTATTATCAATAAAAACCCGCGATATTGAAATAATCATTGTTAATACTCATCTTGAAATCAATAATATAAACAAATGAAAATGAGACGATGGTACAACATTGTGCATTAAATAAACATCCTTTTTTCTATATGACAAAGTGTATATTTTGTTTGTTTTGACAGCACCGATATTATATTTAGTTTTAGCTCACCTGAGCTGAAAGCTCATATGATTTATAGCGATCCATCTTCGTACGTCATGCGTCGTCCGTCGTCCGTCATCGATTGTTACATTTTAATCTTCATCTACAAAACACTGGGCCAAATTTAATGCAACTTGGCTATATCATACGTGAGCGAGGCCTTTCAGATTTGCACAGATTTGAAGAATTATGTTTCCCTTGAGGCTTAATTAGGGGGAAATAATAAAAAACCTTAAAACTTTTCTACTGTGAACATTAAAGAAATATACCTTAGTTCTTAGGGTATCTAGTATCAGATTTTTGTACAAATGATATCCTTGGGGCTCAAAATTGGAAAAAGGCAAATCACTTATTTCGGAAATTGCTAAACATTATCTATTATCAAAATATCTTGAAAAATATTAACTTTTTGTACAGACATGTATATTACAATATTGTAGGTATTTATACAATGGTCATTTTGATATATGTTTCAAGGTCATAGGATCAAAGGCTAAGGTCACTGGTTAAAAAAAATCTGAAATTAATACTTTTCTTGAAAACAATTACCCTTTTTTGTTTAGGTATGTATATTAGAATATTCTAGGTATTGATATGAGGATGATTGTGATATATGGTTCATGGTCATATGTTCAAATGTTAAGGTTGTAACTACATAAGATAACTTAAATTGCTAATAATCTTGAAAAGTATAAATTATTTTATATGCAGAATATTGTAGGCATTTATATGGCGATTATTTTAATATATAGTTCAATGTCATAGGTTTTCAGGTCAAGGTCATAGAAGCAAAAATACTGAAATTGTTTATTATCTTGAAAACTATTAACATCTTGTTGAGTCATATATATAACAATATTGTAAATATTGATGCAACGATAAATCGTTATATAGTTCAATGTCATAAGTTCAAAGGACCAGGTCATAACTGCAAAAGAAAACTACATACATATAAGTTATTATTATGCATATGTTTTTAAGACCTCTGAATTTAATTGGAACCAATTATTTTAAATGATTCGTTTTGTGGGTAGAAATTTTTATTAATAAATTCAGTATTATATAAAGTGTTCTAAATACTCTAAGATAGATAATTTAAATTTAAATTTTTTATCAATAAAAGACAGATAAAAATTAATAATCAATTTCAGACGGTTTTCATTTTAAAACTAGGAAATAATACTAAGTTGTGTAATAGATTTTCCCATTTGTATAGTTTGTTATAGTTAAATATTTTTTATATTATTACCTTCAAATTCTCAAACACAAAATATTGTTCATCGAACAATTTATATAACTCCTTTTCAAATTGTATTTTAAAGACCTTTTCAACACTTCCTTCTTCCTTGCATTGATTTTATGCATTAGCTAAAACATCTATATTTGTTTAAACGTTCCTATGAAAATGTTCAGAGGTTGCCTTGTAGTTTAACAATAAAATAAAAAAGGGACTGTAAAAACACCTTGCCCAGTGTAGAGAGTAGAATAAGGAATGAGAACTATCATTATTGTATTCATTATATCTTTTCAGTTGTAAATACAAAAAAAGAACGAATTCTAAAAAGTTATAACAAATAATATACAAATGCTTGTAGAACAACAATAGCAAAGATTTGTAAGAGATTAACGTTCTTTATTTATAATTTTTGTTTATAAAGAAATTTGCATAACAATTCTTTCTCCCTTTAAATGTTATTACGTAAAAGTCACCAATGATTTTTTGTAATCAAAATAAAAAAAGCTAATATAGTTTTTACAAATTTTATACGTCGTTTAAAATTTGTTAGCTAATAGTGTAAATAATGTTAAGTCATGTGCCTATAAAGCAAATTAACTTCAAACACCTAGATGTCGTTGTTTCTAGAGAATACCTGTTTTGATATTTTATCAATTAATATATCATATAAAAACAGTTGGGACTTATACACATAAATAACTGTCCTAATCATACCGCGCAATTTCACAAACTGGTACATAAGATAAAATTGTGCTAAAATTTTAATTATTGTTTAAAATGAGTACAATTATGTCACAATTTAATTCTTGCTATTTAAATTATATATTCTCATTATTACTTAAAAAGAGTATAATATTGTCATAAGTATTATAAACCGATGTAATCGATAATATTCCTAGTAAAACAATTATATTGACAATAAATACATTCTACAGCACTACATAGATAACAAAATATTACAATTTAGAAGTAGAGACTTTAAATTCAGCTGACTATTCCTACGCCCTTTGAATTCTATTAATTTGTTTAACTTGCGTGCATATAAAGAACTGAAAAAAAGATAAAACGTTTTTTATTTAATTTCAATTTTAAAAAAATGGTTTCGTATTCAAGTTTGTTTGCCTTTCCACCCTGGTCGTATCAAACACAATAATTTAAATTCAAGAAACTGCTTCCTCGCTTAGCGCTTGGCATTAAGTGAAAAGGGCATTGAGTCGTTTACAATGGGTCAGAATAACTAAAGATAACAAGCGGTATGTTAAACTATGACATGCTGACCCTCTGAACTAGCACATTGATAAAAAAGTCATTTTGAGTGTGAAGGGCAATCAATAATACACACTCGCACATTTCACATATACATAAGGGGAAACCAAACACCGACAAATAATAGTTAAATATACTAAATACAGAGACAAACACAAAATCATGAAGGCAAGGAAATATTTTTTTTTTAAAATTTCGGTGATACTATCTTAAAGATTATATACGTCAACGAAGATTTGACCAAAGCAAGATCTAGTCTCTATCGAGCGGTCAGAAATGACCAAATTAAAAAGTGTTGGAAGTGGGATGGAAAAGTCTTTGCCACCGACCATCAAGATAAAAAACTTATTGATTTCGTCAAAGATCTCGAACTAAGTTACCCACCGACCTCGACCGCCCTACCCACTATACAAACGACATCAAAATCTAGATCCCACTATATGACACTGTCATAAGCTGATGCCGTATCTGCAGTGCCGCTAATGAATATTACAGCGCCGAAAACTTTAAACTTAATATTTAAGAACAATCATATACACTGGCAACTAATACAGTTATTAAGTTTATATATTTCATCATAGAAAAAAATGTGATATATCGACTATACTACAAGCTTGTATTTATAATTTAAAGTTTTATATATCTGTTATTACTACACATTGCAATCAGTGCAACCTCAACATCTCCCTGAACCTTTTATGGCTTCCCATAATCTAATATTTAAAATCGTAGTTTTCACTTTGTACATATGTTTTCTTGTTTTGTTACTTTAACTTTTCTTTTTTTTATAAACAACAACAACCTTTATATTCCACAGCATACCATACCTTACCTCGATTCTTGTGATGTCGCATTTAAAATTCACTGATGATATAGAATAAACCTGTTGGGATTTGTATATACATTGCAAGAATAGGTCTCTTCTATAATACAGCTTATAGTGGTTTTGTAAGTAAACATTTGAAAGTACATCGAATATATCACAATTCATTATTATTATTATGTTTCATGTTTACTGGATTTTTTTCCTTCTTATTATATTCCATATTATACATGGACATTAAATTTGCAACATTAATATTTTCGTTTATGCAATTTGGACTCGATATGTATATATTTGTTAATCAACATTATAATGTTTGTAATTGTAATTTACGTGGTTCACACATTTCTACAATTAAATTTTTCAGTCACTTTGCACATAAACGTACGCAGCACCTAAATATACTATCACACTGTCTCCTTCTATGGCTTACTAATATTATATACCTCTGGGGAGATACAGAGACCAACAATTTTCCCTCTTGTCATGATTCATTCAGCTGAACTACACCTCTGATTTATTCTTAAATGCATCAAAAGGTTACAACGCATTCTCAGTTTTCTTCCTAAAACTCCAACTATTCTGTGAATTATCTTCTTTTGATATCATTGTTTAAACAGAAACATGGGTTTATGCTGATACCATCAATCATGACCTCATATTTGGAATTACAAAACTCCGTATAGAGCTGACTGCATTTACTGTAGATTACTTATATATCGCGAGAGATTAATTTTCGCGTAAATTCGCGAATACGTCCAATCGCGAATTCAAATATCACCCGAAAATTGTAAAAATCGCGAAAATTTAAACACTTAAGCCAAAGTCAAAGAAATAACAATAATTGTCGACAGTAACTTGTGGGTCGGCAGTAACTGTTGTAGTCAACGTTACGCTCTCGCACACATGCGCACAAACAATTATAACGACCAAACAACATCAACATAATTCTAAAATGATATAAATCTATTAAATGAAATAATTAGCATTTTTAACAGTAAATGTATGACAAGATCCCGAACATAAATCAGACTGATAAGCTTGGTTATCGTTACGGATGAGTTAGTAGATCATATAGTTCTATATAGTTCTATATATATCTACAGTACGTAATTACAGGACACTAAGTAGAGTAGTAATTATTGAAAAAAGTCAATCCCTGCCATTAACCATGCTTTACGGATTAGATCAGTTTTCATACGTATTTCTTCAAAACTTTGAAGAAACCATTTAGCATGTAATGGTTTTACACGTCCAAGTTTTAAATCTATTTCTACTTTATCTACAGGAACATTCGACTTCAATTGGTCAGATACCGCACTTGCTCTTTATTGATAGTAAGAAACGATAGAGAGAACACGGATGCCAAGTACAGGTTCCCTCCCTTTGATTGTTTGAATGGACGTAGTAGACGCAAAAATAAATATGTTTCTGGATTGTAGACGCGAATTCATGTATACGCGAAATGAAGCTCAGGTGTAAGTACGCGAAATTTGATACTCGCGATATTAAAGTTATCTACAGTACACAAACAACTGGCCATGATATATTAGTCTACGTCAGAGATTTATAATACTCCCATAGACGACATGACTTAGAAATTCCAAACATAGAAAGCTTATGGATTGAAACAAACGTCTTCTTTTCGGTACCTTCTATAGGCCTCCCAATTCTACTTTGGACTTTTGGGACAAACTCGAAACGGTACTTTGTAATTAACTCTAGACCTGATATACTACTTATCACCGGTGACTTCAACGGAAATCAATTAAAACCCTCATGCAACAAAATTAGAATTATATGCACAACTTATGAAATGACAAAACTTATAACTGAACCTTCTCACTTATGGGACGACTCTTCATCCTTACTGAATGTGATTCTTATAAATGATGATACTCTTTTTTCAATCCGAGGTTTGTGAATACTTCCTTGAAAACCAACACCGGTATCACTGCCCAGTCCCTACTTACCTACAACTACCTAATTTACCATCTGAAACTTTCACTCAACGTATATGGTACTACGATCGGGCAAATATAGATATGAATCAACACATTCTAGAAGCATACAGTTAGAGTAATGATTTCCACTTACTTACTTACTTAGCCTCTTTGTGCTGGGCAGCACATAAGGCCGAGACAGAGATACTGTTTCGGTTTCTGTAGCAAGTGAAAGTTTTACATGACAAGGGCGCTGACCTTGTGCATAACCTTCAACCTGAAGGACCAGGTATTTTTTGTTCATGGTTTACTTCCATTAGACAGGTTGCCTTCCACAGCTCTAACGAGTCCTATCTACCCGTGATTTTGAGTTTGGAGTTTTTCTTCACCTAGATGAGTTGCCTTACAAGGCTAACGGCCCTATCTGGCCGACTATTTAACCCATAGTTGGGGCAAGGTTGATGAGTGCAATGGGTGTATTCCACACACCGGTGGGCCTGCACACTGCATCTCTGGGGCCCTTGCTGCTCCGAGATCCCTTACAGTCTAGCCTAAGATCGCAAAACCTTAGTTCCCGTGTGTTGCCTCGAGGAGGCACTGTAAGAGTCTTGGTGGTGTAGAGGCTATGCACTGGCAGGAGAGACTTACTAACTTTGCTCTCTTTTCACTATCAATAGCTAACCAGTGGCAGTAGACCGGATCTACTGCTACGCTTATCACCATCCTGTGACCTGGGCATGGCCACCAACAATAACATAAATATCATTACAGAAAACATTATAAATACAATTCTACAAGCTGCTACAATGTTTATTCCAAGTAAAACTGTGACAATACGAACTAGAGTCCCCTGCATTGTAAACTTCTACTATAAAACGCATGCGTCGTAAACGCCGACGACTTCATTACAAAGCAAACCAAACGGAGAAACAAGAACACTGGCAATATTTAGGAAATATCGAAATGAATGTAACAATTACGTACGGACAGCCAAATCACGTTTTCATGAAAAAATATCCACAAAACTCATATCGGACAACCCACAGACAACAGACTAGTGGAAAACATAGAAAAAGGAATTCATAAACATGTTCATAGTTTTTTCTTATCTAATAATATAATTTTAAGATTTCAATCAGGATTTACAAAAGGAGATTCTGCGGTTAATCAACTTCTTGATATTACAAATACTTTTGGCAAAGAACTAAAAGATGGCAAAGAAATCAGAGTGTTTTTTCTAGATATAAGTAAAGTATTTGACAGAGTGTGGCACGAAGGTCTTATATAAAAACTACAGTCTTATGGCATATCTGGGGTTCTTCTAAAATGGTTTCGCGATTACCTTTCTCAAAAAAAAACAAAGAGTTGTCTACCTAGAAACATCTTTAAAATGGAAAGACATAAATGCTGGTGTACCTCAAGGATCTATTCTTAGCCCTCAGTTATTTTTAATCTTTATTAACGATACCATGAAAGATGTACAAGCTTATATAAGACTATTTGCCGATGATACTACACTTTATGTCATTGTAGAAAATCCTCAAACTGCTTCGCGTATACTGAACGACTCTCCTTCCTGAATTCATGAAAATTCCAGAAATGGTAAGTTTCATTTAACCCTCATTAAACTGAAAATATGGTCATTTCTCGCAAGCTAACAAAGATCCAACACCCACCCCTATTCTTGAACAATGTTAATATTACAGAAACAACTACACACAAACATCTCGGACGGTTCCTGGAAATCTCACATTGATTATATCTTGGCTAAAAGCACTACGAGAGTTAATATGTTTCGAAAATTCAAATTCAACTTGAATAGGACGGCTTAGAAAGGCTCTATGTTTCCTTCATTCGACCTATCCTCCAATATGCAGACATTGTGTGGGACAACCTTCCTCTCTACCTACAATATGAACTCCACAATAAGAGTTTGGAACTCTGCCATCCGAACTTAAACAAAACCCTTCTACAGCAACCATTAAGAAACTCTTTAATTCCGACCTTACCAAGCCACCGTCATATTACAATACCGGCATTCGAAAACATCAAATTTATCACACCAGACTTCGAACTAACTGCAGTTCTTCAAGATATGATATTTACAATAAGAACTTGGTAGATAATCCTCTATGTATCTGCGGCGAAATTGAAACTTAACATACTATTTTTTACAATGCAATCGTTACTCTCACATTCGAAATACAACTCTTTCCAATCCTACCTCATACTCTAACTGTTGAACTGTTATTTTATGGTGATATTTCTCAGCAACACAAAATAAAACTATATTTAAAACAGTACTTTCATACATCAAAGTAAAAGTTTTGATACTACAGCTTGACTTATAAAATGCAATTAACTTGTATTTGGTACTATATGTATTATTGTTTATCTGTGGAATTCCCTTAACTTATATATTCTATAAACAGCGCGTTATAATTATTATTGTAACTTATCTCTACCTTTAAGAAACAGTTTAAATAAGTGGTAACACACTTGTTGTTACTGAAACATTTTTGTCATTTGTAATTGTCATTTGTTCCAAGATATTGTAATTATATTACTCTTTTTTTTAACAAAAAATAAAATGTGATTAAACTACATGAACATGTTCTTAAATAAATCCTCAAAGATTAACAAATTTGATATGTATGCATTTAAGAAGTACACTCTACCTACTGATAAAGTCATCAATGACTTAAAGTTTTGAAGTGTTGATCATAATTAGTTTTAAAAACTCATATACATCTGGCACATCTAAATTCAACTGGTATTTGTGTTATATATATATATATATATATATATATATATATATATATATATATATATATATATATATATATATATATATATATATATATACATAATATAAATTTGATACGTGATGGATATCAAAAAACGTTTTATATATACATCTAAATTCAACTGGTATTTGTGTTATATATATATATATATATATATATATATATATATATATATATATATATATATATATATATATATATATATAAAGAATTGTACTTGATAGATATCAATTATGTCGACACACACCTTAAGAGACCTAGGTTGTAAATTAAGAATAGATAATACATGCATTCAAAGTAAGTACCTGTACGATTTGGTTGTTATACTACATATCACTGATGAGGAATCAATTTCCGAAATGTGCACATCTTTGTAATAAACATCAGTTTTACAAATTCAACAATAACTTTTAAAGATTGTTTTTCTTTATTATAGTTCTTTATTTATGATACAATAAGGATTGTAATAAATATCAGTATAATGTAAATCGTTGTATCATTCAGACACAATTCAAATATCTCTCTATTTAGTAAGTTTATTTTGATTGCGTTTGAACAAATTTAAACATATAACATTGTTTGTTCCCTCATGCAAAGCGTTCCTTAGCTGGATTTAGATTTATATAATTTTGAAACTTTAGATTCACTATTTTCAACTGTTTGGCTTATATTTTTTATGTATCTAACTTTTCGGTCTTAGTGTCACTGATGAGGAATGAATTTCCGAAATGTGCACATCTGGCAGATCAGAATTTAACTGGTATTTGTATTATATATTTATTACCCCTGAGCGGCTACCGCTGCTGGTGGAGTAAAACTCCCCGAGGGTATCCATAATTCAGTAGGCAGTACTTTGTGCTGTCAGAAAATGTACAATTTATCAAAATTTTCAGTCGTGTAAAATTTGAAATTTATTTAAAACTAAGGTTTGTTCCCTCATGCAAAGCGTTCCTTAGCTGGATTTAGATTTATATAATTTTGAAACTTTAGATTCACTATTTTCAACTGTTTGGCTTATATTTTTTATGTATCTAACTTTTCGGTCTTAGTGTCACTGATGAGGAATGAATTTCCGAAATGTGCACATCTGGCACATCAAAATTTAACTGGTATTTGTATTATATATTTATACGTGAACTTCCATCAAGGAAGTGAGGCCGGTGTTTTCTATTAACTCATCAATTATTTTTTTCAGAAAATAACTGATTTTCTAATGAAACAATTTGCATGGATATATTTATATATACTGGTCAAACCAATTAATTTGGAAGCCCCCATGAAAAAAGCAGAAAATCCTTAATAACTTTTCATGATTCAATTTATTTTTGAAAATAAAATTATTCACAAAATATTTGCCATTAATAGTGGGGGCCTCTTAATTAATTGGTTCTAATTTGCGTGTAATCAAGTACAGGCAAAATTGGTCAACGTTTAAATCACAATCATAAAGAATAAAAAATGTTTAACAAACTTGAACACGTGGACTTTCAAATCGGATTAAAACCTGGGTGTTCCGGAAAAAATAAACACACCCTGTCCGTCAAGTTGCAATCGCCACGTGTAAAATTTAAATTCAGAATGAAAGTAATATAGAACTAAAGTATATCATATATTTCCAAAAATATATACATCGGCATTATACTTCTCCTCAATTTTCTGATGACTGCCATAAAACAAAACCTAGACTTGCTTGCAATAGCCTTTTAATCGTGAAAGTTTTATAGTTGCATAAAAAATGAAAAGTTGACAAACGAACAATAAAATCATTCTGTTAAGATTCAAATTTACCTTTTCGTCGATGTCATAAATAAGGTATGAATCAGTCGTATCTTTTATTTTAAGCTCAATATGCCGTTCTTTTTTCAAATACGTTGTTATAAAAAACCCTTAACATTTTTATGACATCTTGGTATATCTTGTTTGCCTTTCATTAGTGTTTTACATAACTTTTAAATCTTGGGTTACATTTTTGTACATAAATGACTAGTGAATAATTTTTGTTATTATTTTACACAGTGAAACTGCAGTTCCATTGGACTATTTGACATCCCGACACCGGATCAGATATGCTCTGGACAATACGTTTCTTTAGTCTACTATGACGATGATTATGATGTTAGAATTTCTGTTTATCCTTCCTCTTCGGAAGAAGCTGAATGTGATTTGATATCAATGGCCTGCTTAAAGATAAAATTTTAAATTCACATTCCGGAGACAAAGTTTCGTTTTTGATCCTCACAGAAGAGATGCGTGTCTGTATTCACCTTTAAACATGAATATAGCTATGATATTGTCATTAGACTTAGTTAAACAATAAAATCAGAAATTATGAATAAATCTGTTAAAATGATAACTATACATGGAATATTTGTTTAAAAAGTCTAGGTATTATTATTATATAAACCTTTAAAGAAACAATTGTTTTTGTATAAAAATGTATTAAAGTTGCGACATTGCATGATATGGCTATCTTAAAAATAGATAAGCAGTAAAATAAACTCGGCAAGATTGACTAAACCAAACTATACAATTTTAAATCGGGTCTGTCATCAAAAAATTTATGTCTAGCAGACTACGTAATTAAACGCAGCGTATATTGTCCTTTCAAACGGTCTTGTAACTTACATAAACAATCAAACAACACAGAACCTAATTTTCAGCAACATTATTAACGTTCAATACTAATCTAATCCGTAATGCATAATGGAAGGTTTTTCTTCTTTCAAAACAAAATTGAAAGTAAGAAAATCGTCCAAAGGCCAGTAACAATTTTTTTTTCAATTATAATATTTTTATTATTGTTAAATATATTTGTAAAGAAACAAAAGTTTATATTCTTTAAAATATTCAAATCTGATTTTCTTTTTTTTTTTTATTAACAGAAAAAACGTTAAAAGTGTTAAAATGTCAAGTGAAAAGCATGTTTTGAAGATTTCAATGACAATATTCGATTTAAACTTTGTAAATATTAATTTTTATCTAGACAGAGCAAGAGCGTCATCATTTTAAGTGAATTCGTCATAGTTGAATGACTTTTACGTGATGAGCTAACAAAGTGCCAAATCTAAAATTAACCCCTTTAATTTATATAATACATAATACATATTTGTTAACTTATAAAAAAAACCAGGCTCGAGTTTCACGATCCTTTACTTAAATGCGTGTACACTCAACTCAAATGCCACTTTTATTGACATAAAACAGTTGAAATTGAATATCTAATGTTATTTTGAACTGGTTAAGTTTAGGTTTGTTGAACAAAACAAAAAATTGTATCATTAGTTTAAAATTTGAAAATATTGCTAAGAAAAATATGGAAATATTTTTGTTGAATGTACAATAAATTGAGTAAATAGTTGTGTAACTTTGACCAGAAGTAGTGTGTCCCTTATAGCATATAACTTTTATAACAATAAATCTTCCACTCAACCGTTACCACAATCTCTCTCTTTCTTAAATGTTATACATTTTGAATTCTGATTTTTTCTATAAACGATCTCAGCCATTGTCAGACATGGTTTGTTTTTTATTAATTTTTATTTTATTTTATTTTATTTTATTTTCTTATTATTAAAATCAAATCGATTTGTTTAAACACATGTACGCAAGTTGTATTTTTTACATAACATGTATACAATACCCTGCATATCATATTTAAACTATACAACCTACTTTAAATTTGTTTAGATATAATCGTATTTTTGTCTCAAAGATTCATTGATATTATATCTTTTTAACTTTATAACATGTAGAGACAGTATCCACGTTTTAAGGAGCGTTTATTAATGCATATTGGTGTGACTGTAATTTTACTAAGAACAAAATACTTCATTTTCCGTAGTGATCGTTAATTAATAAGGTAGGACAAAAAATTATATTTCGTATTTTATATTCCATATATTTTTATATAATTGTTTTAGATGCATAATTTTAAAACAAAGCTTGTTACACGATTAGAGATACAAATTGTATCTTTGTTATGATATGTTTTTTACATTCTCTATCTGAATTTAGATTTATTTTATTTTGTAACTTTTGATTCACTATTTTTCAACTGTTTTGCTTATGTTTTTCTTTATCTCTCATCCTTTTCGCCCAGTAAGGTCACTAATGAGGAATTATGTAAAAATATGACACATCAGAATTTAACAGGAATTTGTGTTATATATTTACAGAATAATTTATTGATTTTAAAATCGTTATGTTGTTATTTTACAGTCAAGTCTTAATTAACTAGTTCAGCGAATATTATAAGTTTAAAAAAAAAAACTTGTGGTAGTTTTTTCATTTTATCATTTTATATATCATTTGTAATTTTGCAGTTCAAGTTTTTGATACTCAAACTTGTTGTCAATCCTGTAAATATGCTTTGATACAGGATAATCTTCTATTTAAAATGGATTTTTAAAAATGTTTGCTGTATTTTAAATCTCTATTTAAACATTTTGAACCAAGTTTTGTAATTCATTATCAATGCCAAGAAAAGAGTCAGAACCTTATGTTAGACAACTACAATGTTTCAGAGCGACAAAACAAATGTACCACTTGCATGTAGTAAACAAATTTAAATATTCTAGTAATTATAAAAATATAAGTTAATGCAATGCTTAGGCTTATGCAAAAAACGTTACAACAAAATATTAACAGGTCAACTGATATTATGACAAAACAACAAATGGTTAGTCAATGCAATTGTTCGAGCATGATTTAACATACCAAATGTGAACCAGTAAATAAGGTTTTGAGATGATAAAATAGAAAATAAATCAAAGATATGGTCAACCTACATAGAGATCTTACAAATGTGATTCAATAATATGACTCCTTAAAGAAAAAACCTAATTAAGCCATTAAATGGGTCTAAATATATTTAACAACGAATGTAAACGTAAGAAAAACGTATAAATCAAGAAATTGTTTTGAAACTTTCCTATGAACATGTTGGAAGCAAGTGACGTCATTTTGAGACGAGGGACCATATTGGTAATTAAGAATTTGGCTCATGAGGATGTTACAACAAAATATAATCCATTGATATACTTCTAAGTCTTAAGAAACTATATTCAGTTACAAATTACACTGTGCACAAGGTTATCCAAATTATTTCTCAATCGCCCTAATATAAAACATTGAAAAACAAAGTAAAAAGCAAGCATTAATTGTGCCTTTCGTGTCAACAGACTTCAATAACATTTAATATGTCACAGCCAAACAATTCGACACTCGCCTTATAACAATAAAGGTCGTTGAAAAACCCCAATTATTTGGAATTAGTGAATTTTATACCAATAGATAATATAAATGTAGATGAAATTAACAGCTGTCCAGTAATGTGGTTTTCATGCATATTTTCAAACTTTAAATTTAAAAAAAGTTTCAAGAACGGATATAGTAACAAAATTTTACCCATTCTTTTGACCTTAAGATTTGAAAAAGAAAACTCTCAAGAAAGATGTGGCTTTTTAGAAGTTGTGCCATTATGTGTAAATGCAGTTTAAACGTAAGAACTAAATTGAAATAGTAGTATGGAGTAAAGATATGCCTACCATTGATATATATTTTATAATCGTTCACTGTTATAAACAGAAGGCAAGTAAACCGGTCCAAGTTCAAACCACAATTAAAAAACCCAAAATCCCCAAACTAAAAAAAAATGGCAAATTAAGTTAAACTTCCACCACATTAAAAAAACAAATGTTTAAGGGAATAAAAAAAAATAGCAAGAAGAAAACTTCGTTGAAAAAGCGGTTATTGCATCAATTCTTTCAAGTTTATTTTTGACCGGAATAAAATCTTTAATTGATACAAAAATTAAATATCAAAATATTAACAAATGCTTGTGTCGAAAAAAATAAACATATATTTAAAAAAAACAATCGCTGAAATGTTTTATAATCTTTGAAGTGTACATTATCAACAATATTTAACAAATGCAACATTAAGTCAAATATTGTGCCGACTTTTGTTGTATCTAAGGATGTGTGGACAAAGACTCAAGAACGAAAACTACTTCTAAATCATACAATTCAAAGCTACTCTTTTCAACAAAATCTCAGTAATATCCTCACTAATATTTTTAAAAAGCACATAATACAAATAAAAATAACCCATTTGACATGTTATACGTCTCAATTTTATTATCAATAAAAAACCACGATATTAAAATAATTATTGTTTATATTCATCTTGAAATCAATTATATAAACAAATGAAAATGAGACGATGGTACAACATGATGCGCTAAATAAACATTCTCTATTCTTTATGACAAATTGTATATTTTGTTTGCTTTGACAGTACTGATTAAATATTACTTTTAAGCTCACATGAGCTGAAAGCTCAGGTGATCTATTGTGATCTATCTTCGTCTGTCGTGCGTAGTGCGTAAACTTTTAACATTTTAATCTACTTCTACAAAACCACTGGTCCAAATTAAATAAAACTTTGTCACCTTCATGCCTAGGTAAAAGCTCTTCAGATTTATAAAAATGAAAGAGTAATGTCCCCTTGGGCCCAATATTGATGAAAAGTCAAAAACTTTAAAATCTTCTCCTCTGAATGTAAAAGAGATATACATTAATTATTTCATGTATGATATTCTAAGGTCATCAAGTTTCAGGTATGTAAAAATGATATCCGTGAGGCTCAAAATGGAGATATGGCAAAGCACTTACATGTAGTTGGTTAATTGCTATATATTATATATTTGTCAATGTATCTTGAAAACTATAACCTATTTGTATAGACATGTATATTACAATATTTTAAGTATTAATACAATGATCATTGTGATATGGTTCAAGGTCATGGGCTCAAAGGTCAAGATTACAGCTTAAAAAAACTAAAATGAATAATTTTCTTGAAAACTTTTACATTTTTGTATAGGCATGTATATTGGAATATTCTATGGACATAGGTTCAAATATGAAGGTCACAGCTTCGAAAAAAAACTAAAATTAATAATCTTTTTAAAAACTATCGACTTTTTGTATAGGCATATATATAAAAATATTTTAGGTAATGATATGACGATGATTTTGATATGTCGTTCAAGGTCATAATTTAAAGGTTAAGGTCGTAGCTTTATAACAGAAATTCAATTGCTTCTTCTTTTGAAAAACTATTGACTTTTTATTCAGACATGTGTATTATAAAATTAAGGTATTGACATGAAAATCAATTTGATATATGGTTCAAGGACATGCGTTCAAAAGTCAATGTCATAGCAGCAAAAGAAGACTGAAATTGTTAATTTAAATATTATATAGGCATGTATATTAAAATTTTGTGAGTATTTATATACTGATGGTTTTAATATATGGTTCAAGGTATTTTTTCAAAGGTCAAGTATATAGTTGCATATGAAGACTTAATTTTCTAATTATCTTGAAAAATATTAATTTGTATAGGCATATGTATAAGAATATTTTAGATATTGATATGCCAGTAATTTTGATATATAATTCAAGATCATGGGTTCAAAGGTCCAGGTCATAGCTGCATAATTACATTGAAATGGTTAATGATTTGAAAATTATTTATTGTACTACAGTTACTAAATGTTTATAAGGTAATGATAAATTAAATGTGATAAGATATTTCTGATTAAGTTTTGTTGCAGTTTTTAACTTAGAAAACTTGAAAATTTCTGTACTTGATACATGTATATTGTATGTTGCACTTTGCAAACAATTATGGACATATCCCCAGGTGAGCTTTAAGACCCATGGACATCTTGTTATGTTTTTAAGACCGCTTCATTTATTGGAACCAAATAAGTAAAAAAAAGTTAAAATTTTATAGACATACGGTTTTCAATTTTAAAACAAGGGAATATTAGTTATTGTGTAATAGGTTAAGCTAGGTTTGGCGGTGGGTGGTTCCAACGTCCGGCTGTTGTATATTAGTTGTACTTTGGCTATTGAGTAGATGGATCCATATGGATACCGGTGTGGTGGTAATACAATTAGTGAAGTAAGAAGATGAACACCAACATCTAAACAATAGTGGTTTATTTTAAGTATTGATACTGGTCAAGGTTTCGGCTTGGGGTAGCCTTTATCAGGTCCTCAGGTGTTCATCTTCTTACTTCACTTATTGTGTAATATATTTTCCCATTTGTATAGTTTGTTATAGTAAAATTATTTTTATAGTATTACCTTTAAATACTCAAACACGTTAATAATGTTTATCAAACAATTTATATAATTCCTTTTTCAAATATTATTTTAAGGACCTGTATCAACATTTCCTTCTTTCTTTCATAGTTTTATACATTAGTAAATACGTATGTGTTTGTTTAAACGTTCCTATGAAATGTTCAGAGAATGCTTTGTAGTTAAACATTGATCATTGATCTGTAAAAACATCTTGCCCAGTGTAGAGAGTAGAATGAGGCGTGAGAAATATACGCTTATATTAAAAGTTCTTTTAAAAAAGTCTTAGAAATTAACAAACTGGCGTCCCTCTCAGATAGCTAAAAATAGTTGGTTCGATACCTTTTAAAAATGTTAAATGGAAGAATAAAAAGTTATAGTGGTTTCTCTAAGACGTCAAGATCTTGTTGTTACTATACGAAACAAGACGTCAAGATCTCTTTGTTACTATACGAAACAAGACGTCAAGATCTTGTTGTTACTATACGAAACAAGACGTCAAGATCTTTGTTACTATACGAAACAAGACGTCAAAACTTGTTGTTATTATACGAAACAAGACGTCAAGATCTTGTTGTTACTATACGAAACAAGACGTCAAGATCTTGTTTTTACTATACGAATCTTTAGCAAATGAAAAAACTGAAAACTAATATATTCTTTTATACCATTTTACTTAAAGAAAAGACGTGTACCTTAGTAAACTATGTCTGATTTGACAGCATTTAAGTAGTTTCTTTAACCTACTGGTAAAATCAGACATGACTCAAAGTTTCAAAGTGTGAATTATAATTAGTTTCAAAAACTCATATACTTAACTTTTAGTTGTTACGTGACGGATATCAAATACAGTTAAAATATCGAAATAAAATAATGAATTTGTATTAAACTTGATATTTATCAATTCTATTGTCACGCATCTTCAGATACACTGGTTGTAAATTATGATTAGATAACCCAAAGAAAACTCGAATACACATTTATTAATTTAGTTGTTGTAAGAAACCAAGTAAATAACCAAAGTTATTCATTGATGAATAATTATCACAAATAATACTTAAAAGGACTAAATAATCATATAAATTTTTTTAAGTGATCACATGAGTATGATTTTGTGTTAAATTCGTCAATGATTAACATTTTTCAACAAAAAGTAAATAATACAAACAGTTTTCAGCAACCATATATATATCTTGATAAAATATTGTTTTAATTAATTTTAATTTATTAATTAAAACACTAATTTTGATACCTTATACATTTTATAGAAATTTGTAAAAAACGCGTTGTTTAACTTTCATAACTGAAATTTGATTTTCTCTTTGTTTGCTTTAGAAAAAAATATTTAACTAATTAATTACTAATTTATTACAGAATAATTGTAGACTGGCTGGAATTTTTTATATCCAACTACTGTGAAGCATTATTAAATGTAAGTATTTATAATGTTAGAGTGAAATACAGTTAAACACGAATGCTGTATAATAAATTTAATTTACGATATAATGTGTGTATGTTTATACTTACATTTTGTACATACTTACGTATATAAAGCATTAACAAACTGATTTATCAAATTTTATTTAATATTGTAACGGGTAATTATTTTTTTATCATCACAATATTAGTGCATGTTTTTCTGAATATAAAACAACGCATATTTATAATTAAGATATATAAAATAACTCTTTTCAACAAATTGTCGGTTTCTGATAAAATCTTCAAAAAATTTAAATTATTATTTTATTTTGTTTAAACTGTTTCAATTAAAAATAAGATAATTGATTTGTATGGTGGTAATTAATATAGATTAATATTTAAATGCGGTTAATTCTATCAGTTTAAGCAATATATATATTTGACCCTTTATTTTAAATAACTAATTTCCTGATAAAAACAACTTGCATAAAACTCATACATTAAAGCCTAATTTTTGTTTGGGCCTCGGTGACCGAGTGGTCTTATGCGCGCGCTTACGGATCACAGCGCCTCTCACTTCTAGGGTTCGAATCCCACTCGGGACAGATCCTAATGTGAGAAAGTTTGTCAGTTCGCTTGTCGAAGGTCGGCGGTTTTCTCAGGGCACTCCGGTTTTTTCCACCATCCCAGAACTGATCGCCTCGAAATCAGTGAAAGATTCTTGACTGGGGCGTAAAACACCATTACTCCACTCCAGTCCTAATTTTTGTTTGCTTTATTTAATGCAGTTATCTCGGTATCTTGTATCGATTATCAAAATATGTATTAACAATAACAAATACTTAACCCAGTTAAATTTGAATATTGATAACATGTAAATTTTTTACCCACACTCTAGTCAAAATAGTTTCAACATTAGGATAAAATGACCTTCAGTTTAGATTGTTTTGTGCCTATTGTTTCATCCCCCTCAATTCGTTTAGGTCTCAAAACATTACGGCGAATAAAGAAAATGTTTTAACAACTATTTACACAATTCATAAGTATCATGCGTAACGGTAGCGAAAATTTAATACAATATTTCTGTCTGATAACATCTAATTATATTGATTTAAGTAGCAACTGTTTATTAAAATAATACAAACTTAACAAGCCAAAGAATTCTAACGACAAAATCTAATTAAAAATATATAGTGTGACAAATCAAAAGATGATCAGCTATTTTAACTTTATAATCAGTTTATACTGCAATTTCATATAACTTTATCGGATGTTATTTAAATTTCAATGATAAATAATAATCGAGCAATTTCATAAAAATGTTAAGGAAAGGTTTTAGACAATATGAAGATTTTACATTTACCATAAAATAGTTTTAACAAGAGGTTTTATCTCCGGTATTGTAAAAGAGCGTCTAAACATTTTTGTTTTAGATAGATAGATTTTCGTTGGCCTTTTTGCTTACTTACTTATAAAACCGTAATTTGACTCATGTTAACATTAAAACAACTCGCACAAAAAACGAGTTATCATAAAGGTTTCAAACATTGAACTGACTTTCATAGCGCAAATGACAAAATTAACTGATCATGAATGGAAATGGAATTTTAGAAGGTTTTTATATTTGGTTAAACAAAACTTTATGAATAAATTAACAAAATAAGACATTATTTAAAAAACACTTTTAAATGTCCGAACGATTTAGAAATACTATGATATGAAATGGGCCAAAATCTTTCATTTACCCCAGATGTGATGAAATTGAAAATTTTCTGCTATTTGGTTGCTAATCTGTAAACTAAATATTTGTTTAAATTAACAAAATGAACACTTCCAAAAAAACAATACATAATTCCCTTTTGTTTATCAAACATTTTAAGGTTAGTTTCTTTAAATTTAAGGCAAACTGACATTTCAACAATACTGGAAACTTCTTCTTGTGTTTCATTGTTACAACATGTCAAACAATTGCATATTTGATTTCCCCCTCAAGTGAATCGGTAAGAAATTACAAAAAATCTTAACCAAATTTTTGAGTTATAACCGGTGTTCGAAAAGAAAACATGTGTTCGCAATATGCGATTATCATTATCTCCTTATTCTTTTCCAGTAAATTAAATGAATTCATGTTTTACAGCTACGATTACAAAAAATTGATTTTGGATCTCTTTATGTAAAATATAAGATCTATATCAATTGGTTAATATGGCCAACGTTTTCATTTGTAATCTGTAAAAAAAATCTAAATTATGATGTGCTTCTTTTCTAAACAGTTTAAAGCGTGATAAAAAAGCCAAATGAAGGGACAACAAGAATATAAGATATGTTGTGTTTCGCTGCTGTTATTACTGTTACTAATATGTACAACCTGTGATGCTTGGGCAGGTGCCTCGTATTGGAACGATCGATACGGCTCTTTAGGTCTTAATTATGACAGTAAGTGGTTTATAACTCACTATTGTTCTATGTTACAATGACAATGACTGGCATATGAATAAAATATTATGTAACAACATTCGATTAAAAATCAAAAGCTAAATTATAACTTCTGAAGATTTAAAAATGCCTCAATTAAAACAAATCGATTATAAATCTAAGTAATTTTGAGATCGTAAAAAACAAAGATTTTTTCAGTATGGTAATGCAATACCAACAGAAAATGAATGAAAATGCACGTGAAAGTTTTTCAACAAAATTTATGGTGCTGCAGTGCACATTTTCAAACAAAAATATAGATACTCTTTCAAAATAATACATTTTAATACATTTAAAGCATGACAGATTTTCTTTAATTCCATCTTACCATTGTTTAAGTAAATACAGACAGAGGAAATAAAAAATAATAGTACTATGATATCCATATTTAAAAACAAAATTGGATTTAAAGACAACCACATGTATAAGAGATTAATAAAACTTGTTGGTCATGTTGACTCCTTGATTTAATGGGGTTTTAAGTTCCAGGCAAGAATTTTTCATTTATATTGAGACGCCACCAGCTATAGGTGAAGTTCCAGAATTTTTTACCTTTGCAGTGGACTTAGGGCAATGTACGGAGAGTGTTCTTGAACGTGCTACGTTTGCTGTTACACGGGGCATCGTTTTTTAAGGTCTCATCAGAAGGACCTTGTAACTGTCATATTTAAATGCCAAAAGCTAGCAAATTTTCAATTCTTGTTCAGACCCGGTCAGGGTTTGAACCTTCGACCTCCCACATACAAAGCAAGCACTCAACCAACTGAACTACAGAAGTGGTTTATTGTCAAGAGTTCCTTGTTCTTTCTAATTAAAACAATCGTAAATTTTGCCAAAAATGTATTTGTGAACAAATAATTAACAATTTCTTGTTCTTTTCAGCAAATAATATGTTTTGGGGTTTGTGGTCAGACGATGGCAGAGAAAACTATTATAGCGGATTTAATACATGGTTTAAAACCTGTTCGGGATGCACCTGTGATGAGGAAAAGAGAATGGTTACGTGTACAGGTTCGAACGTGTAGGTATTCAGTATATAAGCGGTAAAGAAAAGGCTTAAAATGATAAAAAAAAACATGATTGAAAATTGCAGTGGTGTAAATGGACTTTGTCGGTTTTTAAAATATCTGAATAAAGTTGTACTTAAAAAATGAAAGAACTAGGATCATATATGATCATAAATAAATTGTCTGCTCAAAAATGTATGAGTAATTTGTTTTCTTTTCAAGTCAATTTTTATGTTTTGGATATATATATATATATATATATATATATATATATATATATATATCATAATTTTCTATGCATAGAAATTATATGATAACGTAATTTGGATTCTTGTACGGATTGATAAAATTGTTAAACTAAGACTTAATTTTTAGATATGCACCAACGGTATAGTCAAGTTAATGTTGCCTCATTTCAATTTTACTTGTCTATCCTATTATTTGTTAAAACAAACAAAATCATTCAAAATCTTTCTTTAAAAACTGAAATTACTACCAACATCAGAAAAGGTAAATAGGTGACACGTTAAAATATTGGATTGGTTCTCAACCACAATGTCACAAACACTATTCTTAACATTAACATAGTGCTGTTTAGGTTATATACAATGTACTTGTTTACAAAATTTAGTAAAATACTTTTTATTTTAAGAAAAATTAATGTCATTAAGACAAAATGCATGAGATTATATTGAAAAAATTAACGTGGAATTTTACAATATCAATACATATTCTAAATTGCATTGTGCTTTGCAAGCTATTTGTACTTATGTTTCTATTCTGATTCAGGTTTATACAAGGTTATACATTTGATAATCTGACCGCAGAATCATTTTCTGCTAGTACAACTTCAATGTAAGTTTCAATGTTTCAATGTTCTGAACTCATACTAAATACTTGCACAAATCGATTTATTTGTTAAATACAGTAAAATTTGTTTAGTTTAATATAAAGCAATTTAAACCTTCAACTGGACAGATATTTTTTCTGCTTTATAAAATCTACAAAGTCAATATTCTTCCATTTTATATTCTTTCACTTTGGAAACAGACATAGATTCTGCCTATTTAATCATTTTCAAATTTATCTTTTACATAAATAGCCTGTTTGACGTTACATTTTTGTTAATAATTCATAGTTAATTATTTCTTGGTTTTATCTTTAAACTTAAGGAAATAATTGGCTGTTTGAGAGGAAACTCAATCTTTTAATATTTAAGTTTTAACATTTAAAAGAAACTTGTCGATGTTTTTTTAACTTTATTGATTCTTGCTTCTTTTTAACTCCGACATTTTATGATCTTTTAAAAAAAAATTTTATTTACATGTTAATATTAAATGTAAACCATGTATTTTTCAGAACTATTATTTCGGCACAAAGTTTTCAAATATTTGGGAATGCAACATTTGATCATCTGACGAATCTGCGGGAAATGTATATATGGAAAAACATCACACACACACACACACACACACACACACACACACACACACTTTTATATCTTTACATCTTTACTGTAAATTAGCCGATACTATCAGCATTAAATAATTATTCAAATTAAATGCATATCTGACAGTATTTTGTCTGAAAGCTGAATTGAAAATATTTTGTTGCAAAATTGCGATAACTAATGCTTTAATATCAGTTTACTCAAAAAATGATTCACAACATAACATTACAAATCTTTAAGTGTTATAAACAAAGTGTTTTTTATTATAATATTTTATTCCTCAGTTTATATTTTGCTTTCTTAGGATTATTTTAAACACGGGGTTACGGCAATTTCCAGATATTTCTAAAACACAGATGGAACGAATGTAAGTAAAGTAATAATTTTCTTTTCATTAATGAATATCATTTTATTTAGTCTTTCCTTTGTCAAACTGTTTTAAGGTGATTTTCAACCAAGTTCATGTTAAATCAAGCCTGAAATGTATATAATAGCCTCCTATTCCACTGTTGAAAATCATAAATAAGAGTGTTGGCTGGCTATAAATGTCATTAAAATGATGATTTCCTCTTTTTCAGGCCATTTTAGGTTCTATTATTTGTAAATTATACCATATTTTGTAAAGAAAAAAAAACTGATGATTGAAATTAAAGAAAATTTGGATTAATAATCAATGTTCAACAAATATCACAATGTTGGACATTACGTTAATATTAAACATCACAAAGAGAAATGTTTTGATGAATGTTCTTTTTCATATCTCCTTATTTAGATACTTACAATTAGTTTTAGTTAAATACAAAAATTCAAATGTAGTTTGAATATACGTTTGACAAATAATTTGAATTTTTATGTTTAACAGGATGTTGTCGAAAAATAAAATAAAGTTTTTTGGCAATAATCACACCAATCAAGTTTTCCCTTCAACATTCAAGCAACTGTAAGTGTATGTTTAATAAAAATATTTTGCATTTAAAAACTATGATAGAGAAAAATAATTTTAAATTTAAATAAAAAAAATTATTAGAGTAAAAACAATAGTATCGTATGCATCCATAAAGATTTAAAACCCATAAATTGTTTTCTTGACAATTTTTTTTTTATGAAATCAGCATTTAATAATTATTACAAAAACATGAAATATTAAGAGCCTTCTCTGTAAAGCCACTTTCAAAACAGACTTGTTTTGTAATTTTCTTCTTTCATGTACTCTCAAAGATCCTTGTTTTGTTAATGATATTTATTTGAATTGATTCAAACGTAACACGTATTTTAGATCGCTGATAGGAAACGAAATAGAATGGGTTCCAGCTGGTATGTTCAGTGGAAGTAATCTCGAATATATGTGAGTCTTGCATTATAAATTTGTATTACACAACCTGCAACGTATGACGTATTTTTAATGCACCATCTAAAAAAATATACCAATATAGTAGCTCAGTTTAAATAGTGCTGGCTTCGTATGTAAGAGTCACAATTTGAACCCCAGCCGTAATTCACCAATTCTAGAAAGTGGCACATGAGCACACGTTAAAGAATAAAAATTACGATGTCATTTGGACAAGTCCCTAAAAATCCGATGCTCCGTGATAGGCTTTTCACACTGCCGTTAGTGCATTGCAAATATAAAAGAACCTGCAACTTTCCTTACAGCTGAAAGCTCAGATGAGCTATTGCTATCCGTCGTCCGTCGTGCGTTGTGCGTCCAAAAAGACTGGGCAAAATGTAATGAAACTTGGTAACCATTATGCCTTGGTGAAGCCCTGTCAGAGTTGCACAAATACAGGAGTTATGTCCCCTTGAGGCCCCATAAGGGGGAAATAGTTAAAAATTTTAAAAATCTTCTCCTCTGAAACTACAACAGATATACCTTAATTATTTAATTTATAACATCCATAGGTCATCTATTTTCAGATTTGCACAAATGGTAGCCATGGGGCTCAAAATGGGGAAATTGTAAGGCACTGAGTGTGGAAACTGCTAAAAATTATATATTTGTCACTATATCTTGAAAACTAATAACTTTTTGTATAGGCATGTATATTAGAATATTGTAGGTATTGACATGACGATCATTTTGATATATAGATCAAGGTCATATTTTGTAAAGTCAAGGTCACATTTGCAAAAGAAAACTTTTATTACTAATTATCTTGAAAACTATTAACTCATTGTATAGGCATGTATATTAGAATATTGTAGGTATTGACAAGATGATTATTTTGATATATGGTTCAAGGTCATATGTTGAAAGGACAAGGTCACAGTTGCAAAAAGACTTTAATTGCTAATTATCTTGAAAACTATTAACTATTTGTATAGGCATGTACAGTAGAATATTGTAGGTATTGGCATGTTGATCATTTTGATATATGGTACAAAATCATATGTTAAACGGTCAAGGTCATAGCTGCAGAAAAAGACTTTAATTACTAATTATCCTGAAAACTATTAACTTTTTTAAGAGCATGTATAATAAATATTGAAGGTATTGCGATAACGATCGGTTTGATATATGGTTCAAGGTCATATGTTGAACGGTTAAGGTCACATTTGCAAAAGAAGAATTAAATTACTTATTATCCTGAAAACTATTAACTTATTGCATAGGCATGTATATTAGAATAGAGGCATTGGGACAACGATCATTTTGATATAGGGTTCAAGGTTATATTTTCAAAGGTCAAGGTCATATCAACATATGAATACTAAAATTATTAATTATCTTGAAAGCCATTAATTCTTTTGCATAGGCATGTATATTAGAATATTGTAGGTATTGACATGACAATCATATATGGTTCGAGGTCATGTATGTTCAAAAGTCAAGGACATAGATGCATAAGTATACTAAAATTGATTAATGATTTAGAAATCATTCATTGTACTACAGTTACTTCATGCATATTATATAAGCTACTTATAAATGAAATGTGAGTGGATATATTTCTGATTAAGTTTTGTGGGAGTTCTTAACTTGAGAAAACTTTTAAAATATCTGTTCTTAATATATTTTCTATTGCACTTTGCAAACAATATTGGACATATCTTCAGGTGAGCGTTAAGGCAAATGGGCCTCTTGTTTTAAAAGTAAGGTAAGGGAAAAAATCTTACAAGTACATATTTAACATGCTAATGGTATCTAAATGTCAAAATAAGCCTTTATAATGCATAATAAAACATAGGTAATTTCGATATTTTAATGATTAATTTAATTGATAATTTATATTATTTACAATTACATTTAGAGGACTTAGCAGAAATAGATTGCGGCAAATACCGAGCGAAGCTTTAATGGGGGCAGAAAATCTAATATTTTTGCAAGTATTTTTTGCTTTTTCAACAGTTTTATTAACTGAAGAATCGATATAAGTAAAGACTTCTTTCTTTTTCATCAATATTTTAAAATCAATTTCTACTGGTATAACTTTAATATAATGTTTCAAAATTGCAGAATATTTTTATTTAACTTTGCAAAAATTAAAAATTTAATATTAAAAAAATAAAATAAATCTATGTGTGTGTGTGTGTTTATGTGTGTGTGTGTTATTGTTTGTGTCCTATTTCTTAAAACAATATACTATATTATAGTAATCTTAATCATTCATTGTCTTAGTAGTCTTAAGAACTACAAATGTATAATATGCAGTTAATTTATACACAATATAAATTGGAGGCCATTCTGTTGTTTTTGATAACAAGTACGATAGAAGAAGTCACGAATTCTTAGCTACCTCATAGTAGGAATTTGTGGCTGCTTATGAACTAATTCCTAGTCAATTTTGATTTTTATGATAGATTTACTGCAGTTATACTTTATTTTCTTGTAAGTATACAAGTGACAACCTTTAAAAACATAGAGTGGTTGTTGTAGCAGTTAAAAGGTGTTTGTAAAATAGCTGATTTTTTGTTATAAATTTAATATAATAGAAACAGGCTAATTATTCAATAATACATGAACCTTTTATTCTGTAGATTTAAATAAATAGTTCATCAACTCAGATATTCATATCTGTGTAAAATTTTAAAATGCGGTCTTTCCATCGTTTCTAAAAAATAATACACATTTTGATTTTTTCATTGCTTCTATTGTTTCTAGCACCTAAAAGATGCATAAAACTAGATAAATACTGATAAAACCGAAAACCCTTAAGATTCAATTTTACCATTTAATTCAATCATGCAAGCATTGTAAAAATACCTAATAGAAACATAAAGAATTTGCTTCATTATATTTCAGAGGCGTTGATGAAAATTCAATTAAGTATGTGTCTAAGGCTAATATTGATTCAATGGTCAATTCGAATCTTCGACATTTGTAAGTACATGTAATTAGATAAATTTTTAGTTATCAAGTTTATTTTGTTGACAATCTTAATCAATTGAAATAATTAATTGATTATAACTAAATGTGCTAGCGTAATCAATGAAAAAAAAGATTATATCAATTTTATCGATTTTGTTTTTCTTATATATTGTATCGGGATCGAAATTAAAAATTCAAAATACTCTGCTGAATTACTTGTGTATTTTCAATTAAAGAATTATAGTATTTTTTAAAATTTCAGAAACTTGAGCAACAACCAAATAACTTATATTCAGGCAGGATGTTTATCGCAACTAAAGAAATTGAATATACTGTAAGTAAGTCTCTCTTTCTCTATCTCTGTCTTACCCTTTTTATTTTGCAATAACCAATATTAAAACTATTAAATCTGCTTTCAGGGAACTACATAACAATGAGATAACAACTATACCGCATAATACCTTCAGTAACATACCAGTTTTATGGCATTTGTAAGTAACTTCTACATTATATGCATAAAAACAAGCGATTATTACTCTAGTTAATCAGTATTTTGTCATTTCATATACTTTATCAAAAAAGAATATGTATGTGGGATATAATTTTATTTTTAAAATTAATTTTAAAGCCAAAGTGGAAAATTATTTACTGTGTAATTCTTGTAAAGATGATAAATATGTTTATATTCTTACTTTTCGTAACATTTGTTCAAAGTCTGATAAATACCATGATATTTTTCCTTAAATGACATGTTCAAACTCTTTTAGTTTGTCTTCTGAAGCTGCAATCCTCACATTGACATAGGTGTTGCAATGCCAATTTTAATGATTGATTTGCTTACTTTCTATCTGAAAATCTATCGTGTGTTTTTATTTTAAATAGGGATTTGGTGAAGAACAATCTTGCAGAGCTCACACGTCTAAGTTTCTCCGATTTGCAAGAATTGAGGACTCTTCTTGTACATTCTCAAAAAACACCAATGACAGAGATATATTATGATGCATTTCTCAACATTAATGCACATTTAACTAATTTGTAGGTGCAGATATTTTTAAACAAGATATTAGTGCTATTGGTATTATAACGTTATTTTTATATTATGTGCAAAAAATATTTACCAAGGTTGCATAGTATATTGCACATTTCGCAGGAGGTAATTTTGAAAAGTTTTATAATGTATTTAATTTAATTTGAATTCGATTATTCGTTAATAAAGATATGACAGCACTAAATTTGGATTCTGGATAATTTTAAAACTTAACTTGAACATCTTGTGTTCAATACTTTACCTTTTGTAAAAATATAAAACTTGATTTTTTACACTTTACACTACTATTCGTCATTCTTAATTGTAAAAATATATTTATTTATTTCTCATCTTTTTACATATACGGTAATACAGAAAATAAATATCTAGTGCTCAACAAGGATTGTCAATAGCAGATGTAAAAGTCTTTGATAGATGATATATTTCTTATTTTTGACCGTATAATTTTCTATCAAGTCTCAGATATAAGGAATTTTCATTTTATGTATCTGGGTAAGCTGCTGCTTCTTTATGGACCACAAAAATAACATCCAAGCTACTGTAAAGGTTACATGTGACGCTATATGACAAACGTGATGGCTTTAATATTTCTATTGTCAACAAAGTATCTTAATGCAACCATTCACATATGCCTGCTTTTCCTGTTTGTGATATATTTTCTTTACAGTCAATATGATGTTTTAATTGTGTAGATAAATTGCATGATATCAAGTAGGGCACAATCAATTTTTGTGATTTAAAGTTCTCTTGCATACATTATATCATTTTTGTAAGGATATTTTTGAAACGCCTAAATTTATCTAAAATCATCTTTTTAATTTTACCAATTTTTTATCCACTGCATCTGGCAGTGGGGAATCTTAATTATTTTTGAGTAGTGCTATAAGCCAGACGTTAAGCAATAAGATTTTTTTACGCTCCCAATAAATTTGTTACGGTAAAATACGCGAAATAGTAATATTCAATTTATATCAACGGAACAATAATATTTATTCATATTGTTTTATTAGCAAAGTACGTTATCTGTCATGATATTTTTTATGAGAACACTTTTTACACAAAATGAGTGAAATGAATAAAAAATCTTCGGCTGTTTAATTAAAAGTTGACGCATTAATAAGAAGAGAACGATGTGGTTAATATACTTTCATAAGTTCATGATCAGCTGACAGATTTATCAGTAAAGATATCTGTTTGAAGAGTTTTTGAATTTACGAACGATGAGATATGTAATTTAACAACAAGTAGCTAATTGTGCTGTTTTTGATCATTTCAATTTACAGATGAACTTAATGTTTCTACATTATATTAAATGCATTAATTTAATTAATAATTAATTCATTTTAGATGGATCAGTAATAATGCTTTAAAAAGATTTCCACATCCAGCATTAAATCAACAGTCTTATCCGGAATTGCAGGAAGTGTAAGTAGGGTAGCAATGATTGACAAAATAATTTGATACCAGTATACAGAATACATATAAACCTTATCTTTCAGAAAAACATAAACAGGTTTAAAGAAATAATGTTAAAAATCGCCTCTTTGGGATACTTTTTTTTTTAATTTTTAAGACACTTCACTGGTATCATTATTTATTTATTTTTTGAAATGTTTTTGTGTAACTGCACACCACAAGAGGAGTGGTTAATGTTATAAAATTGTTGAATTAAAAAAAAAATTCACGTTTGTTTTCAACCAAAATATTTCATCTTCCTCATCAACTAAATGACGTTTATCATACATAAAATGTTTTTGTGTTGTAAACACGTATACAGAGATAGAGGATAATCAACAGTGAAGTATGAATATGAAATTTATTTTGTCGAGTGGAGTGAGGAAATCAATATTTTCACGAGAAGGCACAGCCGTCGAGTAAAAATAGTAATTTTCTCACTTCACGAGAAAAAATAAAATTCATATTCATACTTCACTGTTAAATTTTCTATTTATTTTATATCACTGTTTGAATTTTTTTTTAAAATCTGACATGTTTGGTTAATTAAAACAATGGATTGCGCCGTCGACGTACAGATGTGACCGTTGTTGACGATAATAAACAACGTTGACAAGGTACACTGTTATTCGCTCGTCTAATCGTTGACGCAATTCGGAAAAACCTGCGGCACCGAAATGTGACGAGAAACAGGTACAGGGCACCCGTTCGCAATAATAAAAAGGGGAGTTACTCTAATTAAAAAACCCTCTAAATTGCACGTGAAGGAATTCGGAGTGAAATACATATATTTTCACCGGTGAAAATATATGTATTTCACTGCTGTGAAAATATGTGTTTTATCAGTTAAATATTTTCTATTATTTATTATTATAAAATAAAACATTATATTTGACGGTGACCTGCAGAAACCTTGAATATAACCTTAAGTTAAAATCCAGCTGTCCGTGACATCGTTTAAGTCTGCATGCTTTCAGCAGATCTTTCGATGATAATTACCATGTGACCTTGTTAGTCATTATAAACTGTTATTAGAACATAACAAATCAGGTACACAACCTTTTTGGCATAAGTCTATCGCTAATTCCATAGCCTATTTTAAAGCGCGACGGAAACCTCGTGCCAAATAGAAGCACATATAATCGTTCAGTGTATCTATTAGAGCGATTAAGAATTGGTTCCTGGTATTTCGTTTGTGGACAAAATGTCCCTATGTTGGTTTGTTACTTACACAGTGGCGACGACAATATCCGCTTGAAAATTCGTATAAATTCACTTAATTGCATTAGTTTAGCATTTTAGTAAAGGGTGTTATTCTTGCTTCATGGTGTGGTCAGGTAGACGACAACTTGTCTATCAACGTCATTGTGAGCGATATTCTGATGCTTATTGAAAACAAAAGATTCAGAGGATCTGTTGTGGAAGAGGTGGAAAAATTTCACGACATGAAAACATTAAAATTTGTAATTTATGGCTATCGTACAGCAATAAGATACCGAGATCTTGTCTTGGGACCAATGATCCTTTCCCGTACCAATCAACGTAATCAAACATTGGTGCAGAATAAGGCCTTACCCAATGTTCTTGGTTTTGTCGTGGATGTCTAACTCAAAGCAACATTTTAGTAATAGGCCACCATATAAAGTATTGATCTGTCGACCATCAAACATTTGTTTTGTACAAGCTTGTGGAAATGACGGAAAAGAATGTACGTCAACGTTTACATCACGTCGCTCAACTCATCTGCCCGATATTTTTAAGCAGGTACACAAAAACTCCTAAGCTCTAAGGATAAAAACTTCTTGATGGCGATAATGCTAAAAGAATAATACCTGTTACTTGGCTGGACACACGCGCTACTGATATCTATTAGAAAACGTCTTACAGTACCCTGTTTTAACGCTATTACACCACCCGTTATTGCACAAAATTAATTATGAAATGTTTTTGAAATCCAAACAAATAACTCATAATCTAAGATTATTGTAAAATAAAAATGTTAAAAAGTTAACCAGCGTTTCTGTTTTCCGCTGATATACACAATTTTTGTTTCAGTTATGCTGACCACAATCAAATATCAGATCTAATAGAGTATTCAGAAAGCTCGTTTAAAATACAAATGAGATATATTCATGTTACACAAAATGCATTGTTTAAAACTTGGTCAAATTACAGAAATATCCGAAAGTTGTAAGTTCGTTAAACTTTGTTATATTTTTCATCCTGCTACTGATGTTATGTGTCTATTTTGCATTTATTTAAATTATTGATCAATTTTATTTTTCACAACTTTGTTGAAAATTTTCTTTGTAAAAAACTGTGAGTAATTTTAGAGAATATTAATTTTTTTATTTCATGTCAAAATGATATATCAGATATCTACACTCATTTTATCATAAAGAAATTAAGTTGGATTGATTTAAACATGATGTTGATGATCTCATGTAAGCGTCAGGGTGTTTGGCTTTTAGCAACACGTCCATTCTGCACTAAAATTTCTATAAGTGAACATTTCTGTTAAAAGAAATTGAAAGCTGTTATTTAACTGAAGTAAATTTAATCAAATCATAAACTAGATTATTTAGAAAAAAACATTCATGCACAATACTAATTTTTTTTTTATATAAATCAAAATATTTATATCGATTAGTGCAACTTATTTGTATTAATCTTTTTAGACTTATGTCTGACTTAAGCAAAATTTGTCAATTGTGTATTGCAGTTGGCTAAGCTATAACAGGATATCAGGTTTAAATTCTTCAGATCTGTGTAATCTTACATTACTAGAAGAACTAGATTTTAGCAATAACCTGTTAGAGGATGCTACTTTTCCAAAGAATATATTCAGCTGTTCTCCAGCCTTACGGTGGTTGTAAGTTTTTAATTTAAATACACAGAGAAGGCTGCCAAATGTAATTTTTTATTTAACTTAACAAATCAAGGTTCACTAGAACAATTAAGTAAAATTTTAATTCAACTTTTATTCATTTTTATATATTTTCAGAAGTTAAGTCATTGCATACTTTAAAAGTTGAATCAGAATTGTTAAAAGCATTCGCGACAATATGAGACCTTTAAATAAATCTATAGTTATTTACAATCTAGTCTAGATGCTGAGTGGAGTATGCTTTAAACGATATCTACCGATATTCCGTTTAAAACTTAACAACACAGCAAAATTTCATGTTGTTTACCTAGATAAAAAGTAAATAAAACTATGACGATTGAACCAAAACCAACATTTTAACGATTACAGTTCAAACTACTACTACTACTACTAATAATAATAATAATAAAACAGTGTGTATTGTGTTTTATAAATTTTAATTGCAGATCTCTCTCATACAATAAATTTCTCTACATACCAGCGGCAGTTCGATCTAAAAGCTTAGTTCCAAGTCTAACAGAATTATACATAGTGTCAAACAGAATAGGGTATATAGAGACAGGGACATTATCAGACACCATTATCACCAGATTGTAAGTATCCAGTGTGTGTGTGTGTGTGTGTGTGTGTGTGTGTGTGTGTGTGATATCATTCAAACATTAAGACCCGGTGTTTCGCTTTAAATAGTCGTCATGAACACTTTATTATTTTGATATAATAGATGGATTATTTTGGCTGTACTGTACGATGAATAATATCAGACATGACAACATACAGTAACATTAATATCGCGTCAGTGATGTGTACATGATGACAGTCTACAGTAAACTTTAACTTAACTGTAGCGCGGGATAGAATTTCATGTGTACACCACTTATGAGCAACAGTAAACCTCATTAACATTAAGTTCAGTCTGATCCCCCGCGGATGTTTATTGATTATTAGTTCCTTTTATATTTGCCAAATTAATAAATAGTAATGTATCCGTTTATCAATGTATGATTCATAGTTGAGATCTCCAATTTAATTATACGAGGAGTATAGTCGTTTCTGATAATATCTTAAACATTTTGAAAGAAATCCCATGCCTTAAATTGCGAGTCGATTGTTCAAAATAAGTTTTGCCTTCATTTTTAACGAACATGAAAGCCCCTAAAAATCTCACGTGTAAAAAAAAACGATTTTTGTGGTTTTATTATCAATCTTTGCATAATTGTAAAAAGCTATCATTTTATTACGAATACTTAAATACAAATTATCTTGTCGGGATAAACATTTCAACAAGAACATCTACTGAGGATCAAACCGAACTTTATGTTAGTGAGATTTTACTGTTGCGCACCAGTGTCGTACATATGCTCACCTAGAACGCGCTACAGTTAAATTTTTATTGACGACTGTCATCATTTACACGTTTACTTCACTGACGCGCTAGTAACTGTATATTGTCATTGCGTATATCGGACATCGTAGTGTTGTTAATCTATACATAGTTATTTTTACGAATTTTGATCACGTTTATTCTTGGTAATCTTTGTAGTTTTATAATTTTATATAATTGTGTTTTGTAGACATCTTGAGAACAATAAAATACTCATTATAGAAAATGGATCGTTACCTTCAACTATCTTTTTTATGTAAGTATATTCGGCCTTTCGTATGCAATTTATAAATACATTTCTAAACCGAAGAACAAGTATTTGGTCACAACCAGTGCAACCAGGAAAACGCAAAACTAAAAGTTGTATTTGTTTTATCAACTATTTGTATATTGCAATTTTTATTCTTTCTTCATAAAAAAATATAAGAGAGGATTACTATAGTTCAGATTAAAAAAATTACAATATTCGGAACTGTTTGAAAAATAGATTCACGTTTTTACAGATTAAACCCATTTTATCATTGTATAAATTAGGTAAAAAAATAGAAATGATTATCGTAGTTTTGGTTAAAGCCTCCAATTTAACAATTTAGAAGAATAACTTTTGTTGAAAGGGTAATTCTAAAGCCACCTTAAGAAAACTAACAATTTTAAACTTAAGATAACTTTAAATGAGCTATTGGATTATTCAATCGACGATTATATAAATTTAAAAAATGCATTAAAAACAAATGTACAACTGTTCCGAATTTTGTTTTATTCGATAGGCATTTATGAACAGTAAAATGAATAAACTAGATATAACCTAGTTAACCGAAATAAGACGTTTTATTTGATGATACATTATATCTCTTAAATATCCTTTTTGTTTTGTTTCTTACAGTTAGTAATGAAAAAAGAGTAATGGAAATATATTAATATAAACAAATCACAGAGTTATGATTAAAGAGTTATAAAGTTGTGAATGTTGCGATGTTGAGACAATGCAATTTTATTATTATTTATGCTATTTATCTGTTTTAAGCTTATCCAGTAAGAAACTTAACTAACTTTGTTTTTGTCTTTTATCAAAGAAATTTACATAGCAACCAGTTTCGATTTACACATGAGAATCCGTTCACCGGACTCGAGAATTTAGAGTATTTACATCTCTCAAGTAATAAGATAAAGGTTATACCAGACAGTGCCTTCCACAACTGTACATCGCTAAATAATCTGTATGTAGATCCTTATTATGCATTCAAAAAACTATATTTATAGGATATTAAAGAAAATCTCGCCTACCTGTTTGTCAATCAATTTGTCTGTATCCTGTATCTATGAATACACATTTATCAATAAAACACTCCGGTTTTTTGTCTGCTCACTTTATATAAAGAATGACGCAGTGTTTAATATTTTTCACAATAATATTCTCGACTATAAATGAGTCATCTTAGGTATTGGAGCTATCGACGTTCGAACTTTGACTGTATTAACACACCAAATCCTTAAGTCATAATTGGCTATTGGGGCCCAAATCATCTAAGGTATATGTGATAAGTTACCCTTTATTTTGGAAAATAATGTATCAAAAGTGTTTCTGTACTATATATGCATTTTTAACAATCTTGAAAAAACAAGCATGTATATTTGGTAGTCTTTTCTTTAATATTTCGTTGGACATTTCCATCTGTATCTCGTTCACCTGTAATATTTTTCATCTTCTATATATTCTATTTTATTAGATACAATTTATTAAATTGTGTTTTAAGTTATTTAGATAATAACCAAATAAGCTGGATTAAGAAGATTTATTTTCGAGATACGCCTTTGAGAAATCATTTGTATCTACAGAATAACAAAATAGGCCACGTTGAGGATGAAACATTTCTTAACATATCAAACCTTGGTCATATGTAAGTTACTTTTTTAAACTTTAAATTTATTTAATTATTTTGTTTAAGCATTCATAAATAACAATAAATAATATTAACGTTGTGTCATTATGTCTTTATTTTGGTGAGTATTTATGCACACAAATGGTTGTAAATAGCTTCAAGTAACGCTCTGACTAATGCTTAACGACAAACATTTTTTCAAGATTCCATGCTTGTTTCAAGATGAATGATTTAAGTTCTATTCGCCATGTTTCTCAATTAACATTTACTTTATATGCAAAAATTTAATATTAAAATGTTTCTTCAAGTTGTTTCGACTTTTATGTAACATAACAAGACAGTAATGAGTTAATACGAAAGATAGTAAAGTTAAAAGTAAATGTTTAATACCAACGTGCAAAAGTTGAAACCAAACTTATTTGGCAAAAAAAGTTTAAGAATGAATCCATATAATTTACTTGTAATTTTACATTTTGGAGTTTTCAAAATTACTATGCATTTGTTACTCAACATATTCAACTTTTGAGTCTTTTATTTATTGTTTCAGACTTCTTTATGGAAACAAAGTAACGAGGATTCCTAATGGTGGTGACTTTAATGATAAACATGTTGCGTCATTACAAATGGGCAACAATAGGATTACAAAAATTGAAACAAATGCCTTTAAAAGGTTATCATCGTCTATGTAAGTGTCTTTAATATCTAAAAATATATCACAAACATACCAGTTCATATACAAGTCACATCCTCCAAAAGAACGTAAAAAACTTTGACAATGAGTAATTTAGTTTCACTCGTAAAATTCCATCAAGGAATTGAGGCCTGGTACTCGGAAAGGGTGAGGCGCCTTCTGTCTAGATAGCTACATTCGTCACGTGTAAAATCAAATTTGATAATGAAACTATGTGACGTCAAATATATCGAGTTTAGGTTTTAATACAGGGTCATTATACTTATCAACATTGTTGCTATGAGGGCCATATATTAATTCAAGGGCCTAGATTAGCTTAGGGTTGCGATATACTTCCTTTATCAACTAAATTGTTAGCAATTTGCTTGGTTGTAGAAAGTCTTCGCTTGTCGCAAAACTTTAGAAGTAGCCTTTTATGGGTGTCACAACTGAAGTATAAGTCTAAAAATAAATCCGCAAAAAGTATGAGTTGCATCTCAGGCTTAATAGGAAAGGTGGCATTTAACATATGCTCCTAAATTGGGAGTATTAAGAGATAGAATTTCATCTCTATAGTTGTTTGTGTTGAATAATTTAACGGCAAACTTCTTTCTAGACGAGGTAGAATAGAATCAATTGAAAACAGAAAAAAACCCATCAACATTGCTCACTTCTGATTTAAATTTTAGTAAAAACGCAATCTCTCTATCTGATTGGAACTTGAGTTTTTTAATAATAAAGACAGCTACATTCACCCTGATTTTTACAAAGTATGCTTTATGTGTGTTTAAAATATTTAAAAAAAACGCTTTATAATTTCACTTCTCTTTCCAAACCAATCCATTTAAAACTCTTTATCTTTATTAATATTTATAAATTCATAATTAAGTCGATAGGTGCCCTGCTAATAACATCCAACGCATTAAAAAAGTCCTGTTAACGATTGATGTCTTAAATGACCAAAAGACGAATCTAATTCAGAGAGCTTAAGAACTTTATATTATTTTTCTTTATGAATTGTGCAAACACTACAGAAACTTGCAATGTTGATATTTATACAGTATAGATGAATACTACAAATATTGTCCTTTAGCTATTAAAAATATTTATTTTTGCAAATAATTTTTAATGTGAGATCAGATAGAGACAAAAACCTGCTAAAATTAAAATGTTGTTGGTCAAATCATGTGAAAGTTTAACACTGACTTCACAGAATAATATTTTAACACAATACTAAATCTCCTAGTATTGAATGTATTTTGTTATCAATAACAAATGACAACCAATTAAGCAAATTTATGATTTGACATTCAATAATGAGTTCTACATTCTAGTATTTATGTTTTCGAAATTATCAATGAAGAAAATCCCATTAATAGATTTAGGCGGTGAAAGTACGTTTTTACAACAAAGAAAAGCAAAATGATTGTTTTACCGAAATTCAGATTGAAGGTTTTAGCTTGATTGGATAAATGAATATTAGAATTTAACGCAAGTGAAATGAAACTTATGACGTCTAGTAGATACTTTTTGCAAAATCAAAATGAATTTTAAGTAAAAGATCTTCATGAAGCACGAATTGGATTGGATTTGTCTACCTATTTGTGAAGACAGTATCGGATATATATATATATATATATATATATATATATATATATATATATATATATATATATATATATATATATATATATAAATACACACACACACACACACACACACACACACACACACACACATATATATGTATATATGTATATTTCAGTTATCTTGAAAACAACCAGATTTCAGTTATAGAATCGAACGCATTCAATGGCGTTATAGGCAGTTTGTCGCTGGCTGGAAATCCTATAAAAACCATAAAGAGCTTGGCATTCAACAAAGTATCTTGTAATAGTTTGTAAGTGAATAAAATTTGTTGGTTTTTATTTTCGTAACTATGAATTTTAAGTTTCTTTTCATTATTTTTGTTTGACTCAGAGTTCAAAGTTTACAATGCACTTTACATTTTTAAATTGTGACTCAACTGTAAGATTTTATTTATTAGTTATAATCAGTTAACAATATTTTTTAATATCTTAACAATTAGATGTTTTTTACATTTATTTAAGAGGACTGAGTGGAATGAGGATTACACATTTACCGTCAAGAGCATTTGTAAGTGTATCAGCAGATTATATCGAACTTAACGGCAACAAAATCACATATATTGAGGATGGTGCGTTTGAAGATGTAAAAGTTTATTATGACATGTAACTATATAGCATATATAAGTTTTCAAACTTGTTCGTATTGATGCAATCATTTTAATTTTTATGATAGTAAAATGACAAATTGTTCAGAAGTTGCAATTCAACAGTGGGTAACACGATAAATACCCCATAATGTTTTTACTAAAACTACAAACTTTTTTTAATCTTATTAATGGTTATTTTCAAATCAGGTCGTAAACTGAGAAAATTTTTTCCCTGATCTTGTAGTTTATTTAACTATCAACTAATGTATTTGTCAAAAGCAAATTATTTCAATATAGATATATCGACGTTAAACATAAGAAATTAAAAGTTCTCATAGCTTTTCATTTTGATTCTGAAAGGGGATTCTATCATTGACATGTCGTTTGCCTTTGATGATTACAATTTTATTAAAGATGTAAAGAACTTAACATTTATATAAGAAACTCCGATAATTCTATTGTAAACCATGATCTATTATTATCATCGGGCACATTAAAATTTAACAGGTATTTTTGTTATATTTAAGTTTAGAAAGATGCAAAGCATATAAAAATATGAAAAAATGAAACTCTATTTCAGTAATTTAAGTGGAAATTTGATTTCAAGTCTAAGAGGTTCTATTTTCGCTAACAGTTCAAGTATAGGGAGAAGCTTGTATCTAGGTTCGAATAGTTTGACATCAATACCAATAAATGCATTTGATGGGTTAGAACAATTACAAAGAATGTAAGTATAGTATACTGATAAAGAAAAATCAATAACAATAGTAAAAAAGTCTCCGCAACTGATGTTCTGTCCAGGTGATTAAATATTTTAATCCATTTTAACTTTTCTTTCTAAACCAAAGACTTTATTTTATTGACATATTTATAGGAAATGTGTAAATGAAGATTGTTATCTGTTCCTTGTCTGTGTTTTCCTTCTAACTCAGAGAATAAAAAATTAAATTGCAATTTTTGCAAACTGTTTGTTTTACTGAAAATCAGAGGATGAAAGTTATAATTTATGTAATTCATTTGTTTTAACCAATGAACATTATTAGAAAAACAATGTACACTTAATGTAGTAAAGTAAATTATTTGTAGTTGTTGTTATAAGAATTGTCATCCATGTTCAAACAATTATCGGAAACAAAAGATATAATACTTTTTGTACAATTCGAGTATTTTTTATGTTTCAGCTATCTTTCAAATAACAAGATATTGGATTATCCGGAAGCAGCATTATCTAATCAAAACTTACAAGTTGTGTAAGTATGTGATTTAAAGTTGTTTTTAACGAACATTTGTACTATAGAATAATTTACTTGTCTTGCATTTCCAAAAAAATATAGCTTAAATACTTTACAAAAAAACTGTTAGAATAAACAAAGCCTCAACATAAGCTACCAAATGGTCAAATCTACGTTTTTGCAAGGTCTTTTGACATTTACTTTTAACAGTTCTTGTAAAATAAGTTTTATTATTACAAAAAAGATAATAGCTATTTTGTAATATCCAATACACTTCGTGATATCATCCAACATATACTATATTACATCTTTTTTTCTAAACGATTGAATTATCAGCCTTAAGATGCAATAAGGTGTCGTTTATTACTTATATTTTCATTCCTCTTTGTTCTAAAGGTTTGTGTTTTTTCTATGAAATTGAAATGTTATCATAGATGGCAATTATTCGGATATTTTTTTCTACATTTTCATACACTTCTTTTGGACTTACAGTGGTTTTAAAAGTATTAAATGTTCAATGTTTTATGTAAAATGTATTACCAATAATAAATTCATCATTATTTAATCTCAATGTTATATTAACCAAATACTCATGCAGTACACATAATTGTATTGTAGCTTTGCATTTATATAAAAATGAAATATTACAAATCCCCAACATGAATGTAATCAAATTGGTTTGTTCCTGTTTATGTTTATTACGCCATAATATTCATTATTAAAGTTAAGGGTAAATTGCCATTTAAAAGATTTTGACAATTTTATAGATTTAAGAAATAAATGATGAAACATAGTTTTGTTTCTTTTATTACAGTGATATTTCCAGGAATAACATCACTAAAGTGACGCTTACTTCGTTTTTAAATCAAAAGACGATAACTTCATTAATCTTATCTGATAACGGCCTAACATCAATAGCTAAAGGACTTTTTGATCCTCTCACGGACTTGAAAATATTGTAAGTTTAATTTCCCGTTGTGATACCTTTGTTCTGAAAATGTTTTCTGTGTTTCATTTATTGAAATAACCAATTCATTTGATCCTTAATTATGTCATACAAATTTCACACATAAATTATCAAATTTTAATTTAATAGATTAATTTTTTTTATGTTCATAAAATAAAAAATGAAATTTTTTTCAGAAAAGACATTTTATTAATGATTTCATCCCTTTTTATAGCTGTTCTTAAATTTCACGGAGACTCTTGTTTTTTGTAGGATTTTACGTGGTAATAGTATAGGCTATATAGAACCAAATTCATTTGCTCAGCTAACCAAACTACAGTATTTTAATTTAAGCAACAACCAACTTTTTTTCTTTCCAAAACTTCCAAATATGACACAACTAAAGGCACTGAATTTGGCAAACAATCACATTCAAATGTTCGAGACGTCCGCTTTCGATGAGTTCGAAAATAATACTAATTTTAAAACACTGTAAGTAATATATAAAATAAAATCACAATAATGAGCTGATTATTGTATACACATAAAAAGTTTATGAAAAAGGCTTGCAAAAATGAATATTAATAAAAGCGTAAGTGGAAAAAGTAGAGAGATGATTGCTCCTTGCAATAAAAAGACGCGACCGAAGAAAGGAGCGTGTATATATATATATATATATATATATATATATATATATATATATATATATATATATATATATATATATATATATATATATATATATAAACTTATTTTACATTCTGGTTCTGATATTGTTTTACTGTAATTAAAAGCGAAACACTTGTCCTTCACTTACATCATACATTATTTTTCATTATAGATGTCATGTGGATAGTTGGATAGTTTTTGATTAGTTTTGAAATTAAGAAAAAAGTTATTATTTTTGCCAGTTTTTTTTAAACTTTCATAAATTGTCTAACCTTGCGATGATAAGTTGCGATAAGTTATTCATGGATATCAATTATCTGCGAAAACAACTCTTTAAATAACTTTGTTTGGCAAAAAGCGAGTGTAATATGTTAAAATTATTTAAATCATCAAATTTTGTCCCAATCGTAAATATTTTTGAAAATGAACAACATGTCTTCAATCTTAGGATACTAACTGGAAATGATGAAATCGGTTGTAGTTGTAATGTTATAGCAACATTAACAATTGTTAAGTCAGGTCATACAAGGCGGAATTTGTGGATCTCCGCAAGCTGCTAATGGCGTTGTGTTTGATTCTGGTCAAAGTGAATCTAATGATTACTTCGAAAAGAAATCAGCTCAAATCTTTCTTTGCTGTGAGTATAAAGGAATATGAATATTTTTGCGACAATAAAATTTTTGTGTTAGTTTTAGCACACTAATTCAGAAGAATATACAACAATTGGAGAAATAAGTAATAACTGAAAAAACTTTTAGTGGATAGAAATTCATAATAAAGAATTTTTTAGCATAATTGATATTCAACGCACATGCATTCACGTCACATTACATCCCCCCTTTTTTTTCTTTTTCAATAATGTGTAAAATTAACATAAATTCAGTATTGGTTTGTGTTCTCTCTCTCTCTCTCTCTCTCTCTCTCTCTCTCTCTCTCTCTCTCTCTCGTTATTAATAACATTAATTTCTGTACAGTACCCTCTCGTTAGGAAAAAGTATGTTTTCACATACCTGAATTTTAATTTTCAAACAGCACCTATAAAGGTTCAGGCAACAGCTCTAACTTCAAGTATTGTTGACGTTACATGGGTCAGACCAAATGATACAACTATATCTGGATTTTATGCCAATGATTCATCTTGGTGAGTATAAATTTTAAAACGAAGTAATCAAGATGATTTCTTTTGGAATTTAATTAATTCTGCTGATCGCCTAGCTTAACCCTTTTTAGTTTTGAAGTGCAGTCATTTTCGCTCTTTATTTCAACGCTCGTTGGGGTGGTCACACAGGAGAGTATTTCAAAATAGTTGTTTTGAAATAGTATGGCAGTTAAAAACAACTTTTATTTCCAATATTTTGTTTTTGTTTTTGTTTAATTCTGAATATGGGAATCTTGTCTTACCTGCAACAATATGACGTTTTTTATTTAATTTTAGCATTATAGGTAACTAAAATCTATTACTAGTATTTATTTGAAGTTTAAGCGTGAATATAAGTTGTCAAATGTGTTTACCTAGGCAATATCGAGTAACATGTAACAGTAGCAACACAGGAACGTTTATGCAGGATACAGGTCACCGGAAATAGTCATTCATTTACATCATCTGACGGGGTTTTACCAGATACAGAGTATATTTGTTCTGTCGCTTTAATACCATACAATTCCACAATAAGTGCTGAAAGTCAGCCAGCGGTCATCAGGACAGCAGCTTTAACAGGTAAAAAATATGTTCGAAAAAACAATATAATAGGTGAGCCATATACAATGAACTATTTCTTTTAAAAACTTGATCAAAGTTATAATAAAGACATCTATTTTGAAAGCACAATTACAATGACAACCAAATGTCCATTGTATCGATAGTGTATAGAGCTTATGTTGAAAAAACAAAAAAAAAAAAAAAAAAAAAAAAAAAAAAAAAAAAAAAAAAAAAAAACACAAATTATAGTCGGGTTAAAAATGCGCTTAATTATTCATGATTAAATTTTTCTGCAAAACAAAATCAACACATGTTCATTTATCATTTGTAAATTATGTACCCTTCAAATTGAATATTAGGTCCTCCAGCTAATATTAAACGCATCAACAGTTTATATCAATATCTTAAATAGGTTAAACAATAGATTAACTGATATGAATATGACTATAGAGTAAATATAAAAATGCTTACAATTCCAAGATACGTGTCGAAAAGAAATAAGAATAATTCAATCATAAAGAATGCATAGACTAGTTTTAATTAAACCAGAACTAGTAACATACAACAGAGAACTTGAAATTGTGTAAAGATTCAACAAAAACGCATGATTAATTGTGTCTGCCATATGTTATTAAAAAAAGAAAAAATAACTACAAAATAAAGAAGAATCAGTAAAAAAAATTTACTATTATTTAATATATTTTTTTCTTTTTCATTAGCCAATTTGAACTTATCAGCACTTGTCAATGACTTGCTCCTTAATATGGTTAATTATGACTTCAGGTATGTTTAAAAATAAAGATGATAGAAACTTCCAAAATATGTTTCCTTCATAAGGCGGCGAAAAAGTAGGTGTTTTAAAAAATATTTTATAACGAGTTAAAGGTAGCTAAAAAAAATCAGCAATCTGTACATCACATTATCTGAGAGAGAGAGAGAGAGAGAGAGAGAGAGAGAGAGAGAGAGAGAGAGAGCGCATGAATTTATTTCAGTAAAAACATTTATTCCAGATCATATTGAATTTATTGGACGAAAAATCTGTTTTAGTAAAAAAAAGGTTATTAATTGTTGAATTTATTTAATTAAACACTGTTTACTACATTATTTAATACTATGTAGTTTCAAGTACACTTTTCTCCTGTCTTGTTGATCGGATGATGCAGAGGTGTTTATAGTATCTCAAAAAGATATCAATTCCTAGCTATAATGTTGCGTTAAATGCAGATGTAGAATGTGCGCATCCTTTTTATATCCCTATAAAGGTCAATTGTATGTAACAATTGTCTTTTACAGCGTTGCACATTCAGATTTCTCAGGTTATGCCGATGCTATAATCAGAGGCCCCGAGTATGTTCAAAGTCCATTTGGCTCATGGTTGCGTAGAACAAATAATCCAGCCACAGATTCCTTCTCAAGTTGGTTTGTCGACAATCCTGGAACGAATCAAGCATTTTATAATACTATTAATTTAACTGTTGTATCATTGTCACCGCCAACATACAGGTAAGTCCTTGAATAGTTTTACCACGAGGGTATCCATAACTCAGTAGGTAGTACTTTGTGGTGTTAGAAAATATATTATTGTGCAAAATTTTCAGCCGTCTCAATTTTTGGAATTTATTTAAAACTAAGATTTGTTCCCTCACGCAAAGTATTCCTTAGCTGCATTTGGATTAATATAATTGTGGACTTTACATTCATTGATTTTTAACTGTTTGGCTTATGTTTTTATCTATGAAACCTTTTGGCCCCTAGTGTCATTGATGAGAAATGACTTTCCGAAATGTTCACATATGGCACATCAAAATTTAACAGGTATTTGTGTTATATATTAAAAGTAAACAACTGGGATAAGATGCACTTGAATATCTGACAAACATGTTTGTTTTGGAGAAGGCATGCTGGAGGAATTGCTTCACGACCTACATGTATGTCGGTATGAACTGATGACAGAAATTGAAGATTCTTAAAAACATTCTCTTGGATATTGACACCGATATCAATCAACACTTACAAAAAAAAGCAGACTTGTTGATGGAACAATCGACGATACTGACAAAATTATTATTTGGTTTTTAACGTTTGAAATGTTAATTAATAAAATTATCATTAATCGGGTATTTTTATATTAGCCGAGTTATTTGGCCTTCGGTCTCAGGCTAATATGACACACCTTGACCAAATAACTCGGCCAATATGAAAATACCTGATTAATAATATAATAGTATTACAAATAAAAAACGCCTTATACAACTAGTAAAATTTATTTCATTTTAACAGATACATATCCAATGCATTTTATCCTGTTGATGACAAAGGATATGGTAATCAGGAAAAGGACTGCTACCTTAATGCTCACAACTTTGGGTAAGGAGAAGAATAAAACTAATTATGTTAATTAATGCGAACATAATTGGGGCCTCTTTCGTAATATTTTCTAAATCCATAATGGATAGGCCGTTCTACAAGTATTTAAACATTTGCTTTAACAATGCATTCTTGTACCTAAAATAAGTTTAAGATTATTGTTCTATCAGTGTTATGATATATCAAAGTTGGTTTAACTTAATGTATTGTGCAAATACATTAACATACAGTGTATGTACTTCATGCTTATCTCATTCGCCGATTATTTGCTTACAAAGCATAAAAGCTTCTCTACCAAGGTATCGGGAAGGTTTACAATTGAAGCAATATTGTAATATTACAACATTTACACAGAACATAGATAAGCATTTAAAAGTTTAGAGAATACGAAAAATACGACAAGAATATACAGCAGTTATTTAAATTATGTCTGCGTTAACATATGAAATGTATTTTCGAAAGAATAACATAATTAATTGTTTAATTGAATATAGATTCACTTCGGCAATCAGATCTGGGTTTGTTTATCAAGGAACAGAAATCGTAGCAATTGGTGGTGGTGATGACTTGTGGTTGTATCTAAATAAAGTTTTAGTACTTGAAGTGTCAACAAGGAATATGGGTTCTGTGATTCCATGCAAGAAAATAAGTATTGTCGGAGCCTCCCCAAAAGGTTAGTTCTTTTTGCATTTTACATTTATATGTTCAACTGTGCCTAGTCAGTACATCTATATAGCAGTAAAACTTGATGTTTGTCGATCTGTTTCAATTCCCCGTCATATGTAACAGGGTTATTTATAAGACGCCACTAGATGTAACAGCCATGTTTTAACAATGTTACTAGACTTTGTTATTGTGCAATATTTGTTGATAATAGTCGGTGTGACGTGATGTAATTTGTAAAAAACAAAACGAAAATGTAAGCCATTCTCCTTAAGCTTAAAATTAAAATAGAATTAATGAAAAAGCCCTAAAGAAAAATTACTTACTATTTTAATTATCAATATTTTTCAGCAGTAAATTAAATTGTTGTATTATTAGAAAATGATAAGAAAAAAGAAATTATTGGCAACATGAACACAAGTGTAGTTTTTATCGCTGTTAATATGCAGTTTCAGCGAAAAAAAAGTCGTCTTTAACTATGTTAACGGTCATTCGATATTTTTTTTAAATTTTGACAGGTGGTGCCTCTTTAATTCCCGAGGAAGGAATAGTTATCAATAGTCAGTGTGTTGTGACAAAGACATTATCCAACGAAGTCGTCAATCTAGAATTGGAGGTAAACGTTTTATAAAGAAACATTATTTCAATTTGCTCTAGTACAGTTTATTTTTTAAAGTTTCTACTGTTAATTTACAATGCTAATCTTCATCTTTTTTAAAGTATTCTTTACTCAAACTATGTGGTTATATGAAGAATAAACGACTGTGTGTACTTAATAAATCTACTCTAAGCTTTGTTTCATTGGAAACATGTCAAACTTAACCAAAGCAACTTTTTAATCATAGTATAATATCAAAATACAATATGCAAATAAAGTATTCATTTTGTTGATTTCCCTTTTTTACCTTTCTATAACAAAAATATACTGAAGATACCATCAACAAAATGTTAGAGTTTTTGATAGACAACATATTTGTTGTGTTTGGCAATATTATCTTTCAACAAACAATCGGTATACCAATGGGCACAAACTGCGCACCTTTGCTTGCTGATTTGTTTCTTTATTCATATGAATCAGAATTTTAACATAACCTCGTCAAATCTGGAGAAAAGGCTGTCGCTAAATCATTCAACTACACATACAGATATATAGATGATGTTCCTTCTCTAAATAATCACAAATTTGGAGAATATGTGAATGTCATCTATCCAAGTGAGCTTGAAATAAAAGACACGACAGATTCTCCATGTTCTTCTTCATATTTGGACTTATACCTCATTTATGACACCCAAGAAAGGTTACATCTGAAGCTTTACGAAAAACGTGATGACTTCAATTTCTCTATTGTCAACTTTCCGTTTCTTTGCAGTAATATTCCTGCTTCTCCTGCGTATGGTGTATATGTTTCACAGTTAATACGGTACGGTAGAGCTTGTTCCCACTATAGGGACTTTCTGCAACGAAGCAAATTACTCACAATTAAATTGTTGACACAAGGATATTGCAAGCCTAGGCTAATCAGGGCCCTTAAAAAGTTTTATGGCCGTCATCACAATATTGTTGATAAGTATGTAGTCACTGTATCCTAACCTATACTGGATATATTTGACTTACCATAGTTCTTTGTTCCTTTCATTCTCAAAATTGACTAGCACGTGACGGGTGTAGCTAGCTAAACAGGAGGTGCTTACCCTTCCGGAGCACCCGGCCTCACTTCCTTGATGGAAGTTCACGTGTATAACACGTGTATTTTGCCAGCTTGCAAAGTTTTACTTTGTTTTTGTGATTGTGATGTGGACACGGACTGGTGTGTTTGTTTTATTTAATGATTTTGTTCATTGAGTTATTATTTAAAAAATTGCTAAATTACTAAGCATTAAACTTAAATCCTGATGTTTCCCAATGATTGTGGAGAGTAAAAAAAGTTATCGTATAAAGTAATGTAGTTTTCACATTCTGTTATCATTTTGAAGTTTTTATTTTAGATTGGTGGACGTTTTCATTTTTCTCTTTTCCACGTTGAACGATTACCCTGTTCGTCAAGTTTGTTTATTGAGACAACAAATTTTAAGTTCATTACAAGCCCAAGTGAAGAACAGCCAAGGGATTATGTGACATATATAGACGAGAATTACCATATAGATGGCGTTGTTCAAGAATTAGTGTTAGCAGATATATTTTCAGCTGGTCCGCCTTTTCAGGTTACACTTTTATCTGGTAAGTTATAATTTGTAAAATGTTTTCTTTATCAGATGTAAAACACGTCACTTTCTTTAAACAAAATCGTTGTAACTAAATTTTGCCAAAAGGCCATACTTTTTCGGATTCAAAAAGCTATCACGATCCGAAATGGTTGTATTACCAAAGATAGCCGTTTTAGGATTATTATCTAAATTTATTACCTTATTTTCAAACTAAATTTTCTTATTTCTCCCAAACATTATAAACATGTTCACATTCACAAAACAAATGTACGATGTTTTTTTTCGAAAATGTGTTACAAAATTTGCATTTATCACCTGTGCGTATGGAATTTTTTCAAGTAACTATTTGTTGCCAAAATATTATTTATTCTATACCGAAACCATTGGATATAAGTGTTTTTGGGTGTAAAAAGGGTTTGCTGTTAAAAATTTGCCATTCTTTATCTTCTATATTATATTTTAATTTCCATTTGTTTTCACTACTCTCAATTTTGTTTGTCTTAATTAAACATAAATACATATCTTTAGCGCCTTTTTTGTTTTTATTTATTTCTGTATTAGGCATAAGAACAGTTATTACTTAAATAATTTATATTCCCAAATTTGAACATAACGATGATGTTGTTAATATATCTTATCTTTTAATATAGCAAAAAAAAAAAAAAAAAAAAAAAAAAAAAAAAAAAAAGAAAGTTTAAACTTTGAAAACTGGCCAATTTAGTGATACACGTGAACTCCAATCAAGGAAGATCTCGGGTGGTAAATAAAAACAATTATGACGTTCTAAACATAGTTCTTTCTCTTAGTCCAATGACGACTAAAACACATAAGCGTATATATTTCTTTTATGCGAAATACAAACACCCTTTTTATATCCGCCATATATACTTTTTTACTTTTACGGTTCTAATTTTTATTCTTGCTTTCCAAATTTATTAAGACTAATGTTTTAAGTATAAGTATTATCAATAAAGCCAGAATTCGGGTATTAGTTAAAAGATGCATTTATAGATTACCCCCGGTAATTCATAACTACAGTTTGTTGGTTTTAAAGGTCATATGCCATAATATAGGTTGCTTAAACTATAAAAATGAAAGTTCGCGCTTTATTAAATACAATTTTATCTAATTTTAATCCGTGTTCATGAAGTTTGAATTATGCCTTTTTTACTTGTACATAACATCATTTCTCGATTTGAAGAAGGAATTTGTTTGAAACATAATTTTGGTTTTAAAATTAAGATTCGTTGAAAATCTTTTACAGTTGAAAATGTCTGAGCCGGATTAACCATGCGGTTGGCAGGAATTCTCGAAGCAAACTAGTAGATATATTAATTTTCAACCCTTCTGACACTAGTTTACTACTGATTAAATCGACCGTTCGTATTTGATTGTAGGAAACGAGGCTCGTCATTTTGAGTTAATAAATAACACAGCAATCAGGGTTGCTCCTCCGAATACAACATTTTCGTATTCAACAGTCAATATATACAGATTTGTCGGTAAGAAACTCTCTCTCTCTCTCTCTCTCTCTCTCTCTCTCTCTCTCTCTCTCTCTGTGTGTGTGTGTGTGTGTGCTTTATGCAAAATACAAATTACAAGTAAATACTATCTTTTTATTTAAAAATGTCCAATAAAAACGTTTTAGTAAGTCTGTATTTTTTACAAATGCTCTTTGTTTGAACATTTCTTAGAACATATAATAAACGTACCGTTTTTACGCTGTTTAAACAAAGTGGTTTATTTTTGTTGCTTTGTTTTAGAATGCAGCACTGCATCCACATTAACTCCAGAGGGTAATGACACCAGCATAGAATACTTTACTATTACTACTTCTAAAGCACTAGTAATTCTGGACTCTGATTTGGATTATGAAGTAAAAGAAGAATATACACTTTCATTACAAGTGGTGGATCCAGGGTTAACGCCACAACGAACTGGTTCTATAACAATAAAGGTAATTTTATAGGAATAAAATCGTCAGGCATATGTAATAAATCCTTTTTCTAACCTATGTTTCTATTTTGTACATAAACATCGTGTAATTACTATTTCCAACTGCAAAATATTAAAAGAATATGTTTGGTTATTCTTCATATTTTAAAGAATGTAAACATGTTTGTCTTTACCTCCGTCACTCAGTTATTCCTTAATACATGCAATCCTCCGTAAGTATTTATTCAGATGTTAAAAAACTTTTTGGAATAAATTAGTATTGATGCATACATTATAAACATGGATTTACAGTTTCTTTGATGTATGATATGTTTATTGGATAAGATATCTATATATCTATGTATTTTTTTAATTTTGAAAATTAATATACTTAAGAAATATAAAAAAGTAAACCCTTTCAACATTGATATGACATAAACATAGTTTTACGCGTACGACATTCATATTGAATTTGATTGGTTGTAGATTAAAGTTATGGACATAAATGACAATTGTCCAGAACTTCCTCAAACAATATATAAACTTGTCGCAGATCCAGCCCTTCAAGTATCAGCGATAACTACTATAACTGGTAGTGATATAGATTCCGGTATAAATGCTGAATTATCTTACTATGTTTCATATGAAGTGGAAACGTAAGTATATTGTTATAAAAAATCTGGACTTTAATAAAAACAACTTAAATTCTTAAATATCGAAAGTAGTTGCAAAACTTTGAGAAGCTTAAAAATATGTGTGTAAATAATTCATACAAAAAGTAATATACATCACTTCTTTTCTCAATACTAAACTGACTGTTAAAAACATTTCGTGCTTAAACAAGTTTTTTGCTGTTTTAATTTTATTCAGTTGCATGTTTTAATATTTTGGTCGGTTTACTGTACCCGTGCCTTCAAATCATATGGATGATAAATTTAGTATAAAAGTTCTAAAATATTTCCAATTGTTTAGGAACAATTTGTTAAAATCCCTGTTATATTAACCTGATGTTAAGTCAGAATGTGTGATTTTGGTTATTAGAATCACTTATCAAAAGTGAAAAGCTAGAATCGTTTTTAGCTCAACAGTTTAAGGAGTTTAAGTGAAGTTTTTCATTATATATATTTTGTTGCTTTTTCATTACAATTTGGTCTAAAAACGAAAAACGAAAGTTTGAACATCTAAGGCCTGACCAACGACCAAAATGATCGCCAAAATGCTAACCAACACCGGTTTAATTGAATCTCTTTATAACGCATTTTATATATCAAAGGTATACAGACACAATCTCAAAATGATTTTATGATTCTTTCAGATCACCATTTACTTTCAACTCTTCACTTGACCTGTACAACGTAGTATATGCGGCCAATACAACACTAACGTTTTCTATCATAGTAATTGATGGTGGTAATCCGGTCAGAGGAGCTGTGGCTAATGTATCACTTACACTGGATAATTCCTGTCTTGTAGATGTAGAATACAAACCAATTTCATACAACATAACGGTCAATAGTTCAAATGGCGAGCTGTATCTTCGTATACCCGGCCATTATTATGAGGAATACGGTAAATTACTGTACATAAAAAATTCTAATATTAAACAAACGGCCAATTATTTTTAGCTTATTATTTGATTTTCAATTTAAATGTTCATCTTAGCAAAGATTGATAAAGCATTGTACAATGTGGTTTCCATTTAATACGTTTAAAAATAAGAACAGTGCAAAAATTAAGATTGTAAATCGTCAATTCTAAAAAAGTAATTTTTTAAATAAATAATTTCAAATCAAATTCACAAAGGTGTTTCACAAAAATAAAAACAATATTATGAAGTCGGATTAGGGTTCTTTATTTAAATGTACTTTTTTGTTTTACAGCATGTCTAGAAGCTTTAGGCATTGCAAACGGCGTCGTCAGGGATTCTCAAATGTCAGTATCTAGTGCTATAGAAAATGGTGGAAGTGATCGTTCGCGGTTGAATACATCTGCATTGTCACGTAAGTTTAAAAGAAAATAATAACTACTACGGTAGCTCTGTTGGTAGATTGCTCGCTGACCAGGTCTGACCCAAGACTTGAAAGTAGGTGGTGACTATTCTTCGCCAAGCACTCGACATTACGAAATGAAACTCACTGTTCTGTCGGATGGGAATTTAAAATAAACGAGGTCCCGTTTGACGGTAGGCGTGGCAGGATAAAGAACCCTGCTGTATAATGCCATCAGCGCAACGCACAGGCAAAATTTCTGCACTTTCGCCTATAGCTGGCAACGTCTCGATGAAAGTGAAATATTCTTGATTGGGACGTTAAGTACCATTACTCAATTCAACTCGGAATATATTTTTACAATTACTATGGTTTAGTACGTGTGTGGCAATAATCATTTTTTTATTTTATTATTTTTTGGAATTCACAGACATCTAAGTCTTCATTTAAATTCTTTTCAACATTACAGAGGATTTGGGTGGATTGACTGGTGGATGGGTGGCTGCAATGAATGATATTCATCAGTGGATACAAGTTAATCTATCCACTCTTCATTTTATACATGTAGTACAAATTCAAGGTCGAGAAGACAAAGCTAACTGGGTTACATCGTTATCTATTTATTACAGTAATGACAGTTCTAGCTGGATGAAATATATACATTTTTCAGGAAACAGCGTAAGTATATTTTCCAATGCACTTTTTTATCAAAAGGATGGGTAATTATCGTTAAATGTCATACGTATCTATTAAGCATTAGACAAGAGGATATAAAAAAAATATAATATAATAATTGAATTAAGGGTGAACATTTAATGCTACTGAAAATCTCAACTCATATACTTTTTATTATATTATATATTGTTTTATGTATGTTCGTTTTGTATTTTTCGTTTTGTGCTTCTGAATCGTATGACAACTTCAGTGAACCTGTTGTAAACCACAAATTCGTATTTTCTGCTGATCTTTAACTGTTTTGCAACTGATGAGATATAAAACTTGTAGTCGGTTAGTTCGTTTACATATGTTATTTTCTTTTTCAGACATTTGAGGGAACGTTTGATCAAAATACTATAGTTAACATTTCACTCAATCCACCGATTTATGGAAAGCACATTCGACTTACCCCATTGACATGGGTTGGAAACGTCAGTTTACGATTCGAATTAATAGGCTGCTCTCTAATTAACTACCATCATTGTAAGTACCTTATAGTATACGTATAAATGTACGCATTTGTATTCAAAAGCGAGAAGCCTCCCCAAATTAAAACCTAACAAAAAAATTAAAAACTATTTATTGGTTTAGATTTTATTTCACACATTGTGTTTTAAATTTATTCGGTTTCGTGAATTTTGCTCATTTGCAAAGTACACTTTTATTCTACTAGTGTGTATGATCAATAATTTTTGGGCCATTTGCCCCAATACAATGATATAAGGCTTGTTGAATAATATTGTTGAGTTGTTAAAACTAGATATTAACAAAATTCTATTCAGTAATGTTCATCTTGTTTTCAAATTTGTTCTTTTTTGAAACTTTAGATTCATTATTTTCAACTGTTTGGCTTATGTTTTTTAGCTATCAAACTTTTCCGTTTTAGTGTCACTGATGAGGAATGAATTTCCGAAATGTGCACATCTGGCACATCAAAATTCAACTGGTATTTGTGTTATATTTTTACTACCCCTGAGCAGGTATCGCTGCTGGTGGAGTAAAACTCCCCGAAGGTATCCATAACTTAGTAGGCAGTACTTTGTACGGTCAGAAAATGTACCATTTAGCAAAATTTTCAGCCGTCTAAAATTTAAAATTTATTTAAAACTAAGGTTTGTTCTCTCATGCAATGCATTCGTTAGCTGGATTTGGATTTATATAATTTTGGAACTTAAGAGTCATTATTTTCAACTGTTTGGCTTATGTTTTTTAGCTATCAAACTTTTCCGTCTTAGTGTCACGGATGAGGAATGAATTTCCGAAATGTGCACATCTGGCACATCAAAAGTTTGTTGGTATTTGTGTTATATATTCTTTCCATTTCACGTAGTTTTTGCCATTTATAGCGTTGTAATCTCTTCTAAATATGCGATTTCAATGAAGTGAAACGATTTAAGCTATGGTGTCAGCTCTCACTTTATTTTAATATAAATATACTTTGTAGATCGTACTAGGTGTCAAAGATGCTTATCCTCTTGGTATTGCCCTGGTGACAGTACAATGCTGCCATGTGGTAGATGTGATCCGCCACAGGCTAATTCTACTTGTGGAAGATCAGCAACAGAACATTCATTTGGTGCAGCATCTGAGTGTAAAGCATGTCCTAAGGGATGGGTATGTTTTTATAATTTTAAATAAGCATAAATAAACACAAACTTTTATGAATTAAATGTGGTAACAATATCAAGTGCTAGACATGAATATACGAAAAGGTTCGGAAAGTCAAAATATATTAGAACCGTTATCTTTTAAGTGAAGCATATCGCTTAAATTATCTTGTATTAATTTACTGAAATATCTAGATAGCTGTTAAGATGAAATCATCAATACAAATTATACTTTAAAAATTGATACCCATACTTTTTTTCGGTGATGCTATTCTTATTACTATATGTAACTTAAGAAAGTAATGTTGAATAAACAAATTTATCATCAAATTAAACATAATGCTTTATCTTTTTTTTATTTCCATTTGCCTGGATTGTATTTAACTTTGGCTAACAATTTTTTGTTTAAACTAGTACAGATTTTTAAGTATATGTAAAACCTTAAAAATTACAAAAACAACATGCATGTTTGTTTTGTTTGACTAAATCCAAGCAATATGCACCTGAATGATTAAAAACTATCTGTTTATTGCATTCTTTACACTGAAAGAGAGGATAGAAAGAGTCATAGGATGCTTTTTAAAATACAAATACAGAAGCTTCCAGTCATCTTTTATTGTTATTTTTAGAGATGTGAAAATGGTGAAGCCTCGCCATGCCCAGATTTTACATTTATTAACTGTACAGATGAAGACTGTCCAGTTGCTTGTTTGCAATGTGAAAGCGGGTATGCATGTCGCGGAGGCGTTCGATACTTGTGTGGCAATGGTACATTTTCGTCAGGACAAGCCGGTCAGTCGTTGTTTAAATTATATGTAGAGATATATTGTTTGTTTTACATAACAATATTTAGTAGCAAAAACTTTTCAATTAGAAATGCCAATAATAATATGAGAAAAAAAATTCAATGATTGAATACAAGGAAAATATTTTTTTTACAAAGCATTGCATCCTCTTACATCGATAACACGAAAATGTAAAGAATTTAAATATAACTACTCTATTTCTAAGAATTATTATTCATCTTTTTTTTTTTTAGAAATTTGTCAGCTTTGTCCGCCAGGAAAGTATCAGGACGAATCTGGTCAGTCTGATTGTAAGATCTGTCCAGCAGGTCACTATAGTTCTACAATGAAAGATAAATGTGCTGTATGTGAACCGAATTCTTGGGCAGCTGATGACGGTTCTGGATGTCATTCATGTGAAGATAGTACACAGTGCCCATGTCAGGCTTCTAAATCACCGTGCTTCAAAAAAGATTTATGTTATAACTACAAGTCTGGAGGATCCCACACATTCGGCTGTTTACCGTGCCCTGATGGCTATGAAGGAAGTGGCGTATCGTGTACAGATATTAATGAGGTATCGAGTTTAATTTATATTTTGATGTGATAAAAAGTAGCTTTAAACCTTAACTAAGATAGTTTATATTCCTGTTAACAAAACTACACCGAAAAACTTTTTTATAGATGACGAAGTATTAAAACTTCTGACATTTTTATACTTTAAAGATTCATCAGAACTCCATGTACATGAATAAAACAGTTTGCAATATGTATGTAAGATCATATATTATTAATTAAAGTTGTATTTGATGTAATTATTTATTATCAAGTGCACTGTGAATCTACCCTGCTGGAATAACAGTGCATGTATTAACACAGAACCGGGATACCAATGTCGAGCATGTCCATATGGATATCTGGGTACATATGAAGATGCGTGGGCGATCACGCTTCATCGCAGAACATTTCAACTAAACAACACTGAACTAGACTCGTATCCATATCAGAGGTGTGATGATGTCAATGAGTGTAATATTAACCATGGGGGATGTGATCACAACGCTTACTGTCATAATACAATTGTAAGTAAATATCATAACAAATATAAATTTAAAGATTGCTCTTTTATAATCAGAAGAACTGTAGGTAATATGCAATGTAGTTCAAAATTTTCAATTCTAAGATCATTTTTATGTTGTTTTTATTAATCTCCGGTATATTTCTACTGTTCTTTTCAAGTCATTATGTTGGTATACTTGTTGATATATTTTTTAACAATTTTGTTGTATTTTTTTGTTTTAAGATTAAATCATATTAAGGAATATTTATTATTTTGTCAAAAACGTTCGAAATGTTTATTTTTCCCTATGTCATACATGTATTTTTGGGAATTTTAGTAAAAAGACAAAAAGCTGCTTTAAACTTTACATCACATTGTGTAATATTAATAATGTTACTATTTAAACTTGTATTTCTACATGATATGCGAAGGGTAGCTTTCATTGTGGAATTTGCAAAGATGGTTACTATGGTGACTCGGTTTCGGGATGTAGGCTGGCAGATTTTTGTAGAAGTGGAGAACATAGATGTGATACTAATGCAGAATGTATATACACTGCTCCTCAAGAATATAAATGTCAGGTATTCTATAACTGATATACTGATAAAAATGTACTTAAAAACATAAGAATTAACAAAATTACCTTATTCGAATTAAATTTCTACTTCCTGATTTATTAAAAATCAAATGAAGTTTCAAAAGTCGTATTCATAAAATATGTTATTATGATTATTGGCTTTGAAATAAATAGGGATGTCTGTTACCACATGCTATTTGAAACTTTCCAATGGAAATCAATCATTCCGTATGTTTCGAAAAATAGTGTGTAAAAACTCAAATGGTTTTCACACTGATTTTAAGCATTGGTTATAAGGTTTTAAAATAAAAAATTCATAAGCACGTTCTTTAGTTTTCATTTTCATTTTCTACCTAGGATTATTTTTTACCAAGTTAATAGCATTTAATGTAAATCTTTACTCTTAAGACTCCTAACTTCGAGTTAGTATCAAATTTGTGGCAGTTTATGTACACCGGATATCATTTATAAAAAGTACATCACTGCACACACTAAAAGTCCAATAGGCACCCAAATGGGTAAACTTTCCATATTTCAGTCTTAAACTGAAATATGTCTTAAACTGCTTAGCAAGTTTAAAAATATCAAAAGTTTATTTTTTGACAGATTTCAGTATTGCAAATTATTCTCGAGGATATACCTTTATTATTAAATCATATGTAAAATAAATAACGCTGTAAACTATGCAGGAAGGGTGTATGACCTATTTACCCAATTGTCATTTAAAACTTTTTATGCCATGTACTATCTGTTTCGAGTCAATCGCACTTTTTTGTGCTGTGTTTATTAAAATTATGCATTTTCCACTATATAACATGATGTAAAATAAAGTGAATTCCGCATGTCGTTACGGAATTGCATTATTGTTTTTAATCCCTGTTATTTTTTAACCCATAACATTTAGTTGTTACTTTATATTATATATTAAAATTATATCTTTTTTAAACAATCGGTTTTGTAAGCCATAACAAGAAGAATCATGTAATTCAGAAGACTTCCCAGATACATAAACTAAGTTTTCTTTCAAAATGCAAGGATTTTGTTGAAAGAATATGATTTTCGGTATGTTGAAACGAAAAGTTAGTTAAAAATAATTATAAAACCCCCACAATTTATTGAAAAAAGACAACTTTCTTTTTCATTTTCATCTCGATTAATGTAAATTTACTTATAAGTATTATTTTTGTATACCTTAGTGCAATAATGGTTGGGCTGGTAATGGTTACATATGTGGGGAAGATCCGGATCAAGATGGTTTACCTACAGACGGTTTAACTTGCAATGATTCAGTAGCATGTGTTAGGGTGAGTATGGTTTAATCTTTCAAATATGTTTTCATAACTAGCTTTTACTAGTTGTTTTATAAATAAATGATTTTCCGTTACAATGGATACATAGATAAAGTATATATATATATATATATATATATATATATATATATATATATATATATATATATATATATATATATATGAGGTATACGGTCATCTTTACAGCACTTTTAAATACTAGTACTCAGCAGTGCAAATAATATGTCTTATTTCAATCCAAGAATCGCATTCCTAATTTAGTATCATTTGAATCAACAAGATTGACTGCTTTATCTCCATCTTTTGCAACCCGAATTACAAGATAGAAATATTTTCTTTTAAGGATAATTGTCACAATGTGCCGAATAGTGGTCAGGAGGATAATGACAATGACTGGTTAGGCGATGAATGTGATCCAGACGATGATAACGATTATATATATGATGTCTCCGTAAGTTGATATTTATTGTTTTCTAGACCATATACAATTTGATGGATACAAATATGCATTTCAAAAAGAACCTTTTTCAATTGAAATCGATTTGTACTTGACCTACTTGAGTACATTGTTAGACAACAGAGAGAGAGAGAGAGAGAGAGAGAGAGAGAGAGAGAGATCATAATTGTTGATTTTACCGTACCTTTGTAGCATTGGCACACAATAGTATATAAATATTATATATTTTTTTTAATTTTAAAATTATAAGCGATTTCCCCGTTGTCGTTGATGGCGTATTTTTCTAATTTCTCGATAACACCTACCAAGAAGTTGATTTTTCTCAAAATTTAGCCGATATCCTGTCACTTGGACATTTATTTTAAGCAGAAGGTAAATAAATTTCCGTCACCTGGAAGTTATAACTCTAATCTGAAATGGTGCCTTGTACATTTGTAGGATAACTGTCCGTTTACGACAAACCGAGATCAAAATGACACAGATGGAGATTCGATTGGTGATGCATGCGATAACTGTGTGAACAGTGCTAATACTGACCAGGCTGATACAGATGGTGATGGTATAGGCGATGTCTGTGATACTGATATTGATGGTGATGGACTTTTAAATAGCGCTGACAATTGTCCATACAAAAGCAATCCAGGTGATTTTGAGTACTTTAAACTTATTTTGGAAAGTTGCTATGAATATGCACTTAACGATTGCAAAAGAAACAAAAAGACAAATTAGACTGCAATAGATATTTATTGAGATAATACTTAATAGTATATAGTGAAAAAAGGCGAAAGCTGATATTAATTTTTTTCGACTCTAAATTACCTGATTTTTAACACGTTTTTAATATAGAAGAATTACCCCTATCATGCTAAGGTGCATAGTAGGTTAATAAATAAATATGATGATTTTCAATTAATTTTTAATAACATTATGTTCGGTTTTTCGTTATAAGCCTTGTTTGAAAACATCTCGGTAAACGTCTACACATATAGCTAGAGTAATATAAGTTTTGCATATTTTAGACCAGGCTGACCTCGATGGTGATAATATTGGCGATGTATGTGATAACTGTAGAACAGTTTCTAATAATGCTCAAACTGATTTTGACAATAGTGGAATAGGAGACAGCTGTAGTACCAATCAAGATAGGTAAATAGTCATCGTTGTCTTTAACGACAAAATCCTTCATCATAAAAATTGACTTAATTTTAGAAAAGGAAAAAAGGAAAATTTGGATCCGATGAATCTGAGCGTTAAACCTACTGAATTTAATGTTAATTCTGAAACAATTCTTGTGAAAAAACAACCTTCCAGCAAAACGTCTTAATCCCAGATGGGATACGAAGGACTTTAATTAGTGGATTTCTAAAGTTTAATGACATAATTGAGTAATGTGCTAGACTTCTTTAATTATGATTCTTATTAATGCTGTAGATACCATTATGAAGGACTGCTGCTGTTTTATGGCTTTGCGTGTGTTTATGTTGGATGCAAATTGATTGCGACTTTATATAATATATATATATATATATATATATATATATATATATATATATATATATATATATATATATTTACAAAATTCTACTTAAAATATATAAATCTCAGAGGTTGAATTATTTTGCTGCTATTTCAAAGTTCTTTAAGTACACAAAGTTGTAACTCTGATTTTGTAGTGTTATACAGCACATGCCGACATTTATGTGACAGAAATCGCTAAAATGTAAAACTGAATTGAACAGTCTCTAATGATTCTGTGTTAAAATTTTATTATTAACTGTAGTGACGGTGATGGAATCCCAACATTTGATGATAACTGTCCTACTACTCCAAACTCGGAACAAACAGACACAGATTCAGATGGAATAGGTAAAGATCCACTTTTTTATTTTTAAACTTAAAGCAACATACTTCAACGTACTTTTTGCAGTAACAAAGTACCAGTAACATAACAAAATAGAATAATATAAAAATAAAATAAGATTCGATTAACAAATATAGGTGAATATTCTTTTAAATTTTGATTTTAAGGGTACATATGTATTTTTTTGCCATTTGTATATACAGTATCTTTATAACGAATATTATAGGTGATTCCTGTGATACTGATATTGATGGCGACGGAGTTCTGAATATCAACGACAACTGCAATCTATGTTTCAAATCCAAGTCAAACTGACATGAATGGTGTGTATTAATTAAAATTTATTCATGTTGAAATTAAATGAAATGACATATTTATCGTTATTTTTTCAGTAACGATTTTGTCACTTATGAGTTATTATATATTTGTTTCAATAGGATCAGTGACAGTCACTGTAAGTATTAAATTACCGATTTTGTGAAAATGAAAATGTGTAATTTGTATGGAAATTATTATACTTGACTACATAGTATTTTACACACATCAACAAAGAAAAAAAATTAGAGCAAAATGATTTTCTTAACTTCCTATTGTGACGAGATCTAAAAACAATGGCAAATTAGTGTTCAGTAAACGTATTCTAGGAATCAAAAAACCATTTTACTACTTTTTAGATTCAATGATTCTTTAAATAAAAATAGCAATCTTATATTTTTTAAGGCAACCACGTGGGTGATATTTGTGAAAGTGACATGGATAAAGATCGCGTTATCGACAGATTAGATGCATGTCCAAAAAATAAATTCCTATCCGAATCTACATTTAAACCGTATATATCTCTTGATTTAAATCCCAGTTTAACCGCAAAAGCCGCCCCAAACTGGGAACTACGGCATAATGGAAGAGAAATAAGGCAACATGCAACAACTTCGAAACCTGTTGCTTTAATAGGTATTATTATTATATATATGGTATAAGATCGAACTTGCTTGAACTTAGTGGAACAACAATTCCATTAACACAATTGTCATGTTTAATATGTGCTTTATTCTTTTTATGCTTTTTATATGTAGTGCGTTGAGACATTTAAAAAAAACAAATGTCAATAACTATTACTTAAAAATTCTAACAGAAAGACTTAATAACTTGAAAAAAAAAACAAAATTTATTATACATAGGTAACAAATAAGGTATGCAAAATACAATAATTTATGATATGTTTATATCTAATTTCCGAAATGTGCACATCTGGCACATCAAAATTTAACTGGTATTTGTTATAAATTTACCACCGCTGAGCGGGTACCGCTGCTGGTGGAGTAAAACTCCCTGAGGGTATCCATAACTCAGTAGGCAGTACTTTGTGTTGTCAGAAAATGTACCATTTAGCAAAATTTTCAGCCCTCTTAAATATGAAATTTACTTAAAACTAAGGTTTGTTCCCTCATGCAAAGCATTCCTTAGCTGGATTTGGATTTATATAATTTTGGAACTTTAGATTCATTATTTTCAACTGTTTGGCCTATGTTTTTTATCTATCAAACTTTTCGGTCTTAGTGTCACTGATGAGGAATGAATTTCCGAAATGTGCACATCTGGCACATCAAAATTTAACTGGTATTTGTTATATAATTACTACCCCTGAGCGAGTACCGCTGCTGGTGGAGTATAACTCCCCGAGGGTATCCATAACTCAGTAGGCAGTACTTTGTGCTGTCAGAAAATGTACCATTTAGCAAAATTTTCAGCCCTTCTTCAATTTGAATTTACTTAAAACTAAGGTTTGTTCCCTCATGCAAAGCATTCCCTAGCTGGATGTGGATTTATATAATTTTGGAACTTTAGATTCATTATTTTCAACTGCTTGGCCTTTGTTTTTTATCTATCAAACTTTTCGGTCTTAGCGTCACTGATGAGGAATGAATTTCCGAAATGTGCACATCTGGCACATCAAAATATAACTGGTATTTGTTATATATTGACAATTTCAGCTATTTAGGCGTTCGACATACTGGCAAATATAACCGACAAATCATATAACTCGATTTTTTATTTCAATATAAAATTTATTTTAAACACTCAATTCAAATCAAAACAGTATTTTCCTTCTTAAATATTTTTATAATAACATACCTGTCAACAAACGTTAGTTCACATATATTAGTTCTTCTTCTGTCAGGTATTTAATTTGTAGTAAACTTCTTTTATTTAACAATTAGGTGATAGGTATTTTGACAATGTTGTTTATACGGGTACCACGTATGCTGCAGATGATTCCTGTTACGGCTACATAGGATTTATATTTGGATATCAGTCTACAAAACGTTATTATCTTGTCTCTTGGCGTCATCGCCACCTAAATATTGACGGAGAAGCGGGAGTAAGGGGTGTACAGTTACGTGTAAGTAGTATATTTTTGTCAGTTTTAAAGAGTCTCTAAACAAATGAACTAATTAAACGTAGCAGATCGAAAAGATCTATACCAAATATTCACGAACAACACGAAACTGGTGTTAGAGTATATTCGAAAGACCAATAAAGATTTTTAACTCAAAAAGATAAAAAAGGATGTTCTAAGATTTATTACGATCAAATAACATATCTTTGTATATATGAATGTGTATAATAAAATTATAATGAACAGTCTAGAAACACATACTTAAAGAGATCTTAATTGTTATAACCCAATCCTGCCAATTCCGTCTTTCTGAATAAAAAAAGTAGAAACATTAGTTCAACCAGAAGAGTAAAACATATCGTATTTCCTTTTAGCAATCTTTGAAATATCTTAACTATCTTTAAAACTAAAATAAAACAGACGTTTGCTTTATTCCCGTTGCAGTCTGTCGGCATTTTACTTTAATCATTTTTTAATTTCTATTTCTGTTAATTAACAGCTTGTCAACTCTTACTATTTACCATCGACAACAACGTATGCTAAATCCTTGTTTTATAGCAATGATGTTACATCTTATACAAAGTTGCTTTGGCAGGATCCAAATTTAAAAGGATGGGAATGCCGTGTTAGCTACAGATGGTTCCTTTATCATAGTCCTTCTATTGGGTTACTGAGGTACTATATTACTTTCCAAATTATTTTTAATTATTAAGAAAATGACAAAGGATTTTTTCCTGAGAATAAACTCTTCTTATTAATTGATCATTGTTTCCTTGATGTAGCGAACATGTATTTCAACTTTTTTTAAAATTAAAACAAATTCAGCTACATTAGGACAAAATCCGTTGATACACAACTTGTTCTCATAAAACACAAAATAAATACATACTAGAAACTTTTAAACTACTCATTACAAAACATTTTGAATTAAAAAGCAACAATCTATTTGTAAGCATCACTTCAAAATTTGTAAAAATAATTTTAAGCGCTTTTTTTTCGTTTTGCTAACTATCAATATACAGAAAAAACAATAGTTACAGTGTGAAAATCTTAAACTTTTTAAATATAGTTTTGAAAGTTATTCTCTAATTGATATATACTAATATCAGTTTTTAAATAAGTTTTATCAATATACTTAAACATGCAGGAATATTTGAAATAATTAAAATTTTAGAGTTGTTGTAAAAGGAGAAAATGAATCTTTGATAGCCGACTCCAATTATCTATATGATACTGCAATTAATGGAGGGCGATTAGGTGTATTTGCGTTCAATCAAAGTGGTGTCACCTGGTCTAACCTGAAAACCGAATGTCACGACAGGTAAGAACAATGATTACGTCTCTAGATTGTTATTTTGTGTAGCAGGTGCCCAAATAAGCCGCATTAAGAATGGAAATTAATATAAAAACTACAATTTATCAACTTTTAATTAAGGTACTAACTTAAACAAGTGGTAATTTAATAACATGATATTTCTGCTGTAAATTGAATATTGAGAAAATCCAAACGTATTAATGACTTTTTCGTGAAGTTTGTTTGTATGCCTTTAGGCTAGCTGATTATCCACAACTGAAAATGAAAGGTTGCAATTAAAATAAGCCTTCGGTGTACTTGGGAAATAATATTGAATTTCTAAAACATTTACATGTCAACAACTTAAACAACCACCAACGTGTCGTTACAAGGTAAAATTTTAAACAACCGATAATAAAATCGTCTTTTTAAAAATTGCTAATTTTGATCAGAAGAAATATTAAGTGATGCTGTACTCTTGATCCCAATTTTACTCATTGGTTTTTACTAGAACTTATTATCTCTAAACATGCATTAAGAATAAATTTGGATATAGCTGAAGCATCCAAGAACATGGCAAATGTGTGTTGATAATGACATTGAAACTAGACGGGGTCAGCAAACGCAAATTACACAATGCCATGGTCATAGTGTTTAAAATGGTTCTTAAATTTATTCGACTTTGTTCTCTATTGGTTTATAAAAAGACGAAATCATAATATTATTTCTCTTTTCCAGATTGAACTATGCAATTTCATTAAATGGTAGTTCTTATGGGGCAATGTCTACCATATCTTCTTATGGTATACAGGGCAGGTAAGATATGTGTTGCAAACAAGTATAACCTTTTACATTTGAAGACGTATTGGGGTGTAAAAATTTTTTTTTGTTTTAAATTCAACATTTTTTAAATATATGGAAATATTTTTTTCTGAACTGTGTTGCTTAAGTGCTATTAAACACACTTAAGCAACATTACACACTAAATACATACATGATAGAGGCGAAAATATTAAGAAATAAATGTCAGATTTCTATTTGAAGTCAAAGAGCATATGTCACACAACCAGATAATCAAGTCGTACGCTTCAGTTATTATTTCTGTCAATGTTATGAAAATTGCTGGATAAGAGCTTATTTCAACAGTTTTTTTTTGGTAAACTGAGTGCAAAGCCAAGTTATGTTTTAAAAACGACAACTAGTTATTTTTATTTCAGTTTTACTATTGAAATGTGGATAAATTTGCCAACCAATTATACAATTGTCTAAACAACCCTTAGTGTGTACTAATGATAGCACACTCTGTGTGTATATAGAGAATGGGAATTTGAGATGCAAGGTTGGGTCAACTTTTGTAAATGGATCAACAACACTAACAGCTCAGGCTTGGACACATGTATTGGCACGATATAATGCACAAGGTATGAAAAAACATGTTACTAGCAATCCTCATCTTAAATAGCTAAAACTCAATATCATGATTGTGAAACATAAAACCTCTCTTTACTACTCCGTGACATAAATCAATCATTGCATATTAATATTCCATGTATAATACATCTCTTGGTATCTCTTCTGAATTTGCTCTACTTTTAAAAGTTTCTAATCAGGTAAACCAAATAAATAGCTAAGCAATAATTATACAAAAATAATAAAACAATGTATTATTTCTACAGAAGCTGTGTTGACTTTGTATGTAAATGGGGTACGTAATGGGAAAAACGGAGAAGTATTTGATGTAGCTGAAACTTATTTGGTAAGAAACCTGATTTTTAATAAATAATACTAAACTGATTTTTTGAGTTTTAAAAGTTTAAATGATATGCCACTTTTTCAAAGTATCGTGTGCTGCCAGCTTAAAATGCATTACAATAAAACAATCGGTTTTCTCATCTTGATATCGACGAAATTCAATTAATTGTGTCACTTTTAATGAATTTTACTCAGAAAACCTGTTAATATAGAACGGTTATTATACGTTGAATGATAATAAGATGATTTTTAAAATAAGATACCAAATTGATGTTCTTTTTTCTTCTATGTTTACTTAGATTAAAAAAATAGGTTTTTTAACACTAGATTTTTTTTAACTTGAGATTTTTTGTTTTAATTTATATTTATTGTTTACAGGAACCATCTGCCTTGCTTTATTTGGGAACCGATAAAACAAATTATTTTGACGGTTACATAGATGAGGTATGAGTGATATATTCTTGACGGGGAACATCATAAAATCAATCAAATCAATCTTGATGTAAATGAAATGTTAAGATACCAGTCGTGAACATGGCTTTTGAGTAAAAGAATAACAATTAAAATTCTTTTCTTTACTCTCTCTCTCTCTCTCTCTCTCTCTCTCTCTCTCTCCAGTAAGCAATTTTTTAACATTGTTGTTTTAATTTTTTGTGTTTTAGTTACGCATATATAATGTCCAAATACCTGATGTTGATATAGATTACCATTGGCAACAATCAGGCTTAGTAAGGGGAATATAACATTTATACAGTAACGGGACATTACACAATGGATAACAATACAGAAAGTGAGTATTTAATATCAAACTCACATGCTAATCAATGTGAGAAACAATATTTGAAATGTGCTTTATAGTTCTTTTAGCTACTGTGGAATCCAGAAATAAAATTAAAAAAAAATCAAGTTCCCAAAAGAATTGAAACATTCTTAATTATTCAACTTTTTAAAGCTTTGGATCTAAGAGTAATGTTTAAATTTTGGGTTTTGGAAAGTTAGGTTACTAGTAAGATCAGTAAATGCAATACATAAGGGTTAAGACTGTATAAGAACTTACTAACATCTAAAAATGTTATCCCTCCAAACTACTTTTAAGTCACTTAACAGAATGAAATTCTTCAACATTAGGTTTAAATTTTTGCATAGCATAAAGTTTGTGGAATTTTTTTTTCATTTTTCTGTTTTCAATTTTAAGTTCAAATTTTGCTTGTAAACAGATGTTTAAAATGGAACAAAGTAATTAAAAATATCTAGCACAGTAAATCACTTTTTTATTCTATTATACTTTTTAATTTTCTTCTATGTCTCTAAATACTCTTAAAACCCTCTAAAATTTAAAACGTTTTAGTCCTCGCTTATTTCAGACTCTCCCAGTGTTTACGTTTAAAAGATATTAATAAAACAAACATATCAGTCCTTGTCCAAAAAATAGTAAAAACTTTGAAAGATGGCAAAATTAGTTATACACGTGAACTTCCATCAAATAAAGTAAGGTTGGGTGCTCCGGAAGGGTAAGCACTTCCTGTCTAGCTAGCTACACCCGACACATGCAAGTCAATTTTGAGAATGAAAGGATCATAGAACTATGGTAAGTCAAATATATCCAGTATAAGTTTGGATACAGTGACTACATACTTATCAACAATATTGTGATGACGGCCATAAAACTTTTAAGGGCCTTGATTTGCCTAGGCTTGCAATATTCTTGCCACAACATTTAAATTGTAAGCAGTTTGCTTCGTTGTAGAAAGTCCCCGTAGTGGGAACAAGCTCTACCATAGCGTATTAACTGTGAAACATATACACCATACGCAGGAGAAGCAGGAATATTACTGCAAAGAAACGGAAAGTTGACAATAGAAAAACTGAAGTCATATACTGTCGTATAGCTTCAGATGTAACCTTTCGTGGGTGACATAATTGAGGTATAAGACCAAATATGAAGCAGAACATGGGGAATTTGTCGTGTCTTTCATTTCAAGCTTACTTGGATAGATGACATTAACATATTCTCCAAATTTGGGATTATTCAGAGATAAAATATATATCATATATATATATATATATATATATATATATATATATATATATATATATATATATATGTATGTATGTATGTATGTATGTATGTATGTATAGTTGAATGATTTAGCGATAGTCTTTTCTCCAGAACTAACAAGGTTTTGTAAAAAATTCTGATTCACATGAAAAAAGAAACAAATCAGCAAGCAAAGGTGCACAGTTTATACCTATTAGTATACCAATCTTTTGTTGAAAAATTATATTACCAAACAAAACAAATATGTTGTCTATCAAAAATTCTAAACTCTAACAAATTTAGCAACCAAACTAAATCAGTAATGAATTTTGAGTTTGCTAAAATGGAGTAGCTGTAGACCATTTGCATGATTATTATTCATCAAACCATTTCAAAACCCTTTTGAAACATAAACAAGTTTTTTATTAGTTAAATTTCTTAAGCTGTGTCTTAATTTTGAAAACAGTATCAAACACAAAAACATAAAGTCATGCTTAAATCAAAATTGGATTTTTGATAAAGTCAACAAATACTTTTTCCATAAAAATGTTTTGATTCAAATAAGACAAAAATACAATAAGTTTTCATAACATAACTGATTAGTAGGCTTGTTGAAAAAATACCTATTCGTTATTGTTTGGCTAAGTGATTAAGGAGACTTAAAGATGTAACTACATGAAAAACTTTCAAATATTTTAAGCAAAAAGCGTAAAAAATCAAAAATAATAAAAGTTAAAAAACCTTCGAAATATTGTTTGTTTTTTTAAGTGCATAATCATACGTATGTATTCAACAAATAATCGATAAAATCTTATTATTAATAGCATTTCAACTTCATATTGAAAATACTCACATGTTCAAAAAGGGATTTTAAATTCATCTGTGCGTCCAATTTCAATCACTTTTTTAAATATGTGCTTTTTATAAAATTTAAATTTATTACAGGTGCTACAGTGCTCTTAGATAGAAGTCCAAACAATCTAAATGTAAAATTATACGACACATCTTTTGTAGAGGTTTGTTTTACATAAATTAAATAAAATGTTTTTGTTGAATAACATATTTAAGAATACACCAAAGATGTATCATTAATCCATAACTCGCTTTTAAGTCTTTTGATAATAATAATAATAGTAATTATATTAATTATTATTATTATTATTATTAATTATAATTATTATTGTTGTTGTTGTTGTTGTTGTTATGCTGTTATTTCTTTTTATCTACAGAAGAACATTAATTAACTTTTATGTGAAACTTAAAGCATAATGGCAATGGAAAAAGATTTTAGTTTTTCTTTTTAGACCAAACACAAGTTACTAAACGAATGCATAGTTCTTTATTATAATTTTTTCTAAAAATCAATACTTTATATATTTGTAAACTACACAACTTAAATTTTGGTTTATTTATCATGTGCTGCTTTAGAAAGGTTTTTTAAATAGTAAAAAAGAAAGAATCATGTGTCAATCAATTGCATATGTCAGTTTTAAGAAATATAAAAATCATAAAAGCTTTGGAAACATTGAGGAGCAATGTTTCACCTATTGTTACATATGGAAAATATTCATTTTTGCGATAAATTTAAAGTGATATAAAAGGAATTCTACGCATTTTAAAAATTGAATTTATTTCGGTTTGTAATTGCCTTTTTAAGATAAATAATTTTGTCAGCAAGTTTTAAATTATACAAAATATTTTGTTTCAAAATGTTTGTCATGTTTTTATTTCAAATGAATGTTTTATGAAAAATGTTAATGATAGCTATAACAACTTTCTTGTAGAGTAATATGGATTATTACAGATATGTGTTGACTTATCGATAAGAAAACTGAAAGAAAAATCTGGAGAAGAAAGGTCTTTTAATGTATTAAAAACACTATGAAAGTGACGTTGATATTAAAAACAGTTTAGTTTTATCAAGGGAAGCAATTTTTTTTAGCGAAACAGCTCATTCAGTTTAAAACTTACATGGGAGACAAATTTTACCATGATAATTTATTTATTTGTTTTTTTTTTTTTGCGTTGAGTATTTTGGCGTCTTCCTTATTGCATTTAATTTGGCATAGCTGCATAGATTAATCACGTTATAATGCTATTTTTTAACAGTCAGCTATTCTTAACGGAAAAGGAAATATCTTTACCTGTAGTAAAGTATAATATTTTATATATAAATGAATACATTGAAATCTTTATAGAAATTAATGCATAAAATGTCTCGATAAAGAATAACTTAATACAAACAGGTAAATTAGAGTGGTTAAAAGTAAAATATTTTTTCCACTTTTCTTTGCATTCATATAACCAAAGTGTTATTACAATATGAAAATCATTATTTCCCTTGCTTGTTTAATCATTTTGTTTAAAGGTAATAAGGCTACCTGACCTAAGTTTTTTCATTTTATATAAATAACTACGCTGGTGGCTTTTCATCTATATCATCATTTTACAAATCTTGAATTAACTTAATAAACACATTATCATTGCTTTAAATGTTTGTTACCGAAATCATTGACAATGAAGACAATTTGTGTAAATAAGTATTTCACATGCACCTTAAAATCGAAAGGAATAGTAATTTTTCATTTGCAACTACATGTTTCACATATTTTATATGAATTCTTTAAAAAAATAGTTTGCTTGGTTGATTTTATGTAATATTCTACAATAACGTTTTTTGTTTGATAAAAAATTAACGACATGTTTTTCCTCTATAACTGACAGTTGTTTATTTGCAACAAAAATACCTGTTAAATTTCAATATGCACATTTCAGACACTCATTCTTCATCAGTGACCCAAGGGTCATAAAAGTTTATATATACAAATAATTTAAGAGTATCTTTTTGAGACGGAATAGTTAAGTATTGTCTGTGGTTTAAAGCAAGGTTGATTTTTTTAACCTTTGTATTTCAATTTATTTTTTTCTTTCTTAAGTGTTGTATATGTAGATATTGAAGTCGAAGACATTATTAACCATTTATTTAACTCGAAATAAATTAAATATTATTCACATTTACCATAAAAAAAACATTCAGTTAAGTTTTTATGTGTTTGTAATTTTGTTAACCAATAAAACAAGCAATTACAGTTTCAGTAATAAGGTCTTGACAACCCGTAGATTAAGTTCCAAATTAAGTAAACATTCAGTTCTTTAAGCACTTTAACATGCTGTACTGCGTTTTCCATTTTTAAATTCACCGTGTCCAAACTATGTATATGATATGTTACTTAAGACTAGACGCAAATAAAATGTTTTCGATTATTTTAGTAAAAACTTATTTCTTCTGTTTTTATTAAAAGCAACGGCAATCAACTCGATTCATATAGAAATGTGAATTACACTGCACATTGCGACTTAAAAACAGAACGCCAATTGAGTCTAGTTAAAGACAAAGGTCTCGTGTTTGACAACATATTCTTATTTGTCTTTTAAATTGATAAGCAAATTTGTCTAGGATTTAATTGATCGTTTTAATTCACAGTAAATCGACAAATAAATTTATTAACTTGGGACAAAATGACGAAACACTCTTAGTTTAAAGATTATTTGTTATACGATTTTTAACGTGGAGTCCTAATTATCGAGAATATATTTCACTTAAAGAATCTGTCATTATATAGTTAATGTAGAACACAAATCGGGAAAAAATAGTGACTTCGAGCTGTTTTTTCTATTTGGAGTAAAATGAAATTATATAGTTTTACGTAAAAAGTATTCTACTCAAAAAGAGACCATCAAATGAAGGATGGTGGAGGAAACGGGAAATTGTAGAAAATCAACGATAATTGAAACAAACTTTCACTCACTGGGATCTGATCGGATAAAGAATTGGAAATGTAATTTAAGAGACATTGTATGTGCAAACTCTTTTGCAATCGACCAGAAGCTAAAAGATAATTAATAATTATTTCAACGACGTATTGGCTTTTCCCAACCATTTTATAACACATTGTCCCTTATGATGTAGATTAATTTAAATAACAAATTGAAACTGGATGCAAAAACGTAATATTCAGGGAAAAAAATAAGCATTAGCTAATCAGGTTTCATAAAAAATTCTAAATTTGCTGTTTCCGATGAATTAAGCATCTGAATGCTCAATAATGCTAAGCAGACACACTACACAATTCACCTCCAGTTCTAAACACATAAAAGAGCACGTTACTGCCATATGCACCACAATGCAACAGTGCAAAGACTTTGGATATTTAATACAATAAAGTATAATTAATTTTTAAACAGTCCAGCGTTGGAAATTTTTTACGTCTATGATCTCATAGACGAAATTTTTTTGATCGCATATGTCACACGTCATACGTCATTACCCCTTAGAACCGCTGACGTCGGTTTCCTGACTACTAGGTCAAATATTCAGTCTGCCTCCATATTGGTCGAACTTGACGTAAACGATGACATTTGTTTTCTTTATTAAAAACGTAAAAGTTGTTAAATATTTACGATTAGTCTTAAAATCTACAGTTATAAATAATGGTCGTGATGACAGCAGCGAATTTGAGTTTTGTGAATCTGCAGGTGCATCATATCATTTGTGGATGTATAACGCTGATGACAGGGAAATGTCCCCACTCAAGAACAGGAATATCAAAGTTTTGCTACCAGCTGGAAACACTTTTTTTGGCTTCTTAAGTTGATGTATTGTTTATAGTGGTAGCAACGTGTTATTTATTGATATTTTTGTACGAGTTAACATTTCCGCTTCGAACTCGGATGCCTCATTTTTGTCCAATCATATCTTGCCCTTCCTCAGCTTGAAGCCATCGCCATTTATATTTTAAAGTACAGTCGCGGGCAATTAGTGTGAGTTGTACCGCTCAGATGTGCTTGCATGTTTGCAAGCTCCGTTTGAAATTAATTGAAATATATGCAAGTGATACAAGTACGTACTACACACATGCACACCGAACGATTTAGAAATGGCGGTGAAAATAGCGTGCAAAAGTACCGGCGGTAGTTATGGGCATCCAGCTGCATTGCATTGAGATTAATGCGCAGTTCGTACTCTTTTTCATGTGTAAAGTTGTATAAAAAGATAAGGTAATTGTTATAAATATTATATTTATTTTGAATATAATTATATTTGAATTTTCGGTCTATGGGGTCATAGACCGGATTTTTTGGTGCATGCGTATCCATAAACCGCTTCGCTATGACTCTATAGACCGAAAAATTACAATATTCCTTAAATAACCTAAGAAAAGAAATAAAGGACATTGCTGTCTTCTTGTCACCAAAGTGAATTGTTACTAAGTAGTCCTACTTGAAAAAAGTTATTTTAACTAGTTTTGCTATTTAAGATGTCATTTAATATCAAAATACTCTTGTTGAAATCATTTTAAGACTTTTAGTCGTCTCTATATTGTGATATTATTTGATACATCAAGCCATTATTATAAGTTATAAATATTGAAAAAAAATTATTTTGAAAAACAAACAAAAGTTTTGAATTCGGGTTGAAGGAAATAGTTCTTGACAGACTGTAAATTATCTAAAACATTCAATTCGACAACACTTAACAATTAGATTGGTTTATTCTCAAGCGTCATTCATGTAAATTCTTTAGCATGAAGTAAACATTCATACACACTTCTTCCAATCGGATTGTTTTAAAAATGTTTACGTGATAATCAATCTTCAACTTCCAGCAGCAGTGTTTGATATGGTTATGCATAATAAAATTATTGCATATTACTTGCTTATTAGTATTCTGCTTAACTAGCAAAGGCCGAACGAACACGTCAATTTGCTAACTTGAATTAACCTTAATGATTTGAAGATTTCAGTAACTAGATGAAGCTTCTTTAAAACTAATTTTTGCTCCAACTTTTTCTAGTACTGTTTTTGTTATAATAGTTATTCTTATATTAAGTCATATTGATATAAAGTAACGGCCTTCGATTCTTGTGTTTTTTACACCTCTATCTTAATTGTTTTTTTTTTTAAAAATATAATAAAAAATAATGATAATAATAATAATAATAATTACGTTACAAATTTCCTTGACAAATGACAATAATTTTTTATGCCACTCAATTTTGTACAAAAGAACGATACAGATTTCCTCGACACATGATAATAAATGTTTTTTACAGTCTTTTTTGTGCCACCCAATTTTGTACAGAAGTTTGAAGGTAATAAAAACACACACACACACACACACACACACACACACACACACACACATATATATATATATATATATCAACAAAAGAGACAAAACAAAAATCAATTTCATGCACTCATGCACGAGTGTGAGAGAAGAAAAGCGTGTTGTCCCCACGACAATAGTTTTTATATTTAGAAAGGCAGATGGAAAGCTTAAGATAGCTTATGTACCTGAAAAACATTCATCAGACACTAACAAAACTTGGATCTGATCTTATTAGATTCGAAACCTAAACGGTTAAAGAACTTGTTATATGAATCATGATGCTTAGGCTAGTTTATATTCGATGCAAATAAAACATTTTGGCAAACGACTCAAAACTCATATTTAAAAACATTGCCATATATATATTTATCGATCAACTTCGGCATAAGATACACCTTTAACTTGCCTGTAAAACGAAACTATCAAAAAACTGTAAAACCAATCTATTTGCCAAAGTATAAGCGTATCGGATGCGCAGTATTCCAGAAAAATATTAGGAGCTATCTTTTATGAATGATTACATTGTAGATTGTTCGGAAAATCCGTATCAACTTATAACAATATTTATGACTAGAATTAAATATATAACTTAAATCCACTGAGATTTTGATGTGCCAGATGTGCATATTTCGGAAGTTCATTCCACATCAGTGAAATTTAAATGGTTTTTAAATGAGTGAAAACTACACACATGATAAAAAAAGTTGCTTTAAGTGTTAACGGTTAACAAATACGAACAAGTAGGCAATCAAGGAATCCCATACCACTTACTACAAAATAAATTTTCTTATGATTTGCATATGTTTATAATAGTGAAGAATACTGTAAGATAATGTGAAGATTTCGTACAAAACCAACCCAATATAAATTTAGTTTACTTTTTTGATAACGGCTTTAGTTGAATAAGGCGCCAATAATTGTGAAATACAAAACGTTATAATAAGATACGAGCTTTGAGTAAATTTTTTTTTAAATAAAAATAAGAATGTTATTGCTTTGCATCGCTTCAGTAGTTTTATTTCAACATAAACTTAATTCAAGTCCATTAGTTTTGATACGAAAACTCATAGATTTGTCGCCAACGTCAACTCTTGCATTCTTACTCTACGTTTACTCACATTTTACCTAAAACTTAACGTATTACCTGCAACTTTATATATGTTGCATTTTATCAAACCTTTTTTTTTGAGTAATTTTGTTTTAATTGTAAAGTAAATTATAAAATATTGTTTATTTTTCAGTAAACTCTCCTGCATTCCTGTCTTAGCACGTAATATGAAATCCTTTAGAAAATTATTGCGAATCTCACATGGTATTATAGAAGTTTTATTAGATAACTGGATTTTTATGAGTAATTTGATTAGAAAGCAATATGTTCATTGGTTAATTTCATTGATAAAATTTTATAGCAACGCAACTGTAAAACAATAACAGATCTCTAGGAAGAATATTATAACATTTTGAAAAGACATTTATACCACTTACGACGTAATTTTAAATTCAAAATATTCTAAATCATTTAATTTTTGTCTATAAAATCATAAGTTCGTCATATATGATCATTATTTTACTCCAATAAAAGAAACAATAGTCTAGACAATCAGGCGTATCATTGGGATTTTAGTCTACTATATTTTTTTCCTGATCATTATTTTACTCCAATAAAAGAAACATTAGTCTAGACAATCAGGCGTATCATTGGGATTTTAGTCTACTATATTTTTTTCCTATTACAAAAAATATGAAACTGAAACATATTGTATCCTTATTGTTAGATATTTTAGAACATTCAAAGAACTAAGCTTCATACACAAGTACATTATTGACAACAAAGTACATTGTATATTTATGTTTATTTGATTTCAATGTTGAATGTTAATACAAAATATGCGATTTTAACTTCTTTTCAATCAGATACATTATTTATAAACAAAACGCCGAACATATTTTCCAGGTCACTTATAGCTAAATTTAGAGGATTTTTGCGCGATCTAACTTGAGTTTATTTAAGATATGTCATTCGCTATTCACAATGCTGAAAATGTAATACTGAATGGCAAGTAAAATTACGTCTTAAAACACAATCAGACTTTATATGAGTATCACATATGCAACAGTATTTACTATTGTAGGAAAAAGAATGTGATAAAGCATGTTAAGAATTAAAGTACGTCAAATTAAGCCGTTTTAGAGATCATTCTATATTGAAAATTCCCTAGAGGTTTGAATGATAAAAGGAGACACGTATTTGTCAATTTTGACAAGGTTTCTTTCTAATTCATTTACATATCTATCTAGATCGTTCCTTTCATGATTACATTGTTCATTCTTACATTCATTGTTCACAGTCTGTCTAAACTCTGAATTTTGTTGAGATGAAACGTGATCAAACAATTTCTATATTTGATATTTACGAGTCATCAACACTGTCGAACGAAAATGATTGTTCCTTTACATGAATTTGTATTAAATGAAATAAATTAAATCGTTAGAAAGGCAGCAAAATTGGCATTGTATTTATATCGAGCTTTCTTATATGTAACTCTCTCAACTTCTTGATACATGCTCTTGCTAGAGAAATACGATATTCACTGCTAGGACGGCGATTGATTTATCAGAAACAGAATATTTGTCACTGAAAGTAAAATTAAAACGTCGAATTTTGTTGAGGAATCTATGAGTCTATAAACGATTGTTCATTTATTGTTAAGATTAACAATACCAAAAAAAAAAAAAAAATACAACCTTTACACTTATATTGACATTAGATTTGTTTAAATTCACAATAAAAGATTATCAACGTTAACTATCCCGGATTAAATAAAAATATATTGGTAATTTTAAACGTAAGCAAACGGTAATTGCTGATGGTAGCAAGATAGTTTTCAGGTCTAAGGCATTCTATGGGGAACTTTGAGTTTGATCCAAAAACCCTGTTACATCCACTTGATACATGTAGTAGACAATAGTCTTACATTATGGATGTCAGGTTTGGAGTCATCACAAGGCAGTTTATTTGTGTTCATTTGGACTTTTGTAAATTTGTTCTAAAAGTGATCATGAAAAACAGTGTTCCCAATTCGGTGTTTTACAGAGAACTCGGTCGTTTACCTATGTACTTACAAAGAAAAATTCTGTCAATTGTGTGTTAAATATAATATATTCTGAATTAAAGTATATGTCTAATATTAGTTTAAGTATGGATATAAACTTGGCTGCTCGAATAAAATATGAACTTTACACTATTTGATTAGGTTACGCCTGGGAGAATCAGTGTGTTGGTCATTCTCGCTTTTACCGAAATATTTCTAGAGGATTGTTGTACTTTTTTTCAAAAATCGTCTAAAGCTCTCCTATACAAACATGTAGTAGACAACAGAATATTTATTGTTCAGTCGTATTTGGACCAACCAATAGTATATAAAAGTCATATATCTCGAATACGGTTCACATAGTTTATTTATAGAAACAGGTAGATATGATAATATTGATAGAGCCCTTAGAGTGTATACAATACATAAAGCAGATATTGAAGACGAATATGTATTGGATATTAACTGAGGTGATGGTGTTCATGTATTTAAAAAAAGCTGTCCTCGTGCGAAAGTAACACACGCATTCCACGGATTTATAGGACGGCCGATATCAGCCGTCAAGTTTCATTTATTGTAGAGGAGAAGTGTATTTTGTCATTGTCTAGTTTCTATTGATGGTTTACACATTTCGTTAACGTTATTCTTACCAATTTAGAAAGTTGACAACAAAGTTGATACTTCTCTAATTGTCACATTCCGTTGTTGATATTGTATTTTGTCATTGTCAAGTTTCTATTGTCAGTTTACATATTTCTACAACTTTATTCTTACCAATTTAGAAAGTTGACAACAAAATTGTCTCTTTTCTTTTTGTCGCATTCCTTTCTGAAACGATTTATTCAATTAATTTTGACGAGTTTTGCTACTAGATAATCTCTTCCTAAAGAAATGTGACAACAAGAAAATTTTTTAATGTCAATAAATGTGAGACATTATAAACATTTTAGAGAAGGCATTGATTTATCGACTATTTTAGATGGATGAGGACCATTCGAAAGGGATACATTACCTTTTCTTGCTGTTTCTTTGTAATGTTTTAATTAACATTCACGACCGACAATGAATACCTCCAATAAAAACGAAGTAAGTAATTTGATTTACATATTGATCACTCATATACCAGAAATAATTAACAATATTAGACAAACATTTCAGGTCAAAAATGTTGAAAACGAGATTAGAAATATATGTTAAAGATAGAGAAACACTTTGACAAGGGTGTTTACCTATATATACTTTGGAGTTAAAAATTGTTCCTAGTCACCTTCTATTGTATTTTCGGTAGATGTTGTAAAAGTATACATTTTCTGTATATTTCAAGAAACAGGTTTTCTTTAGCTTTTTAATTCCAAGACAAAGCCGTTAACAATTTTATATTTAAATAAAAATTGATTAAAATTGTGAAGCATTATATACGTTCTTAAATCGTTGTTATTCTCTCTCTCTCTCTCTCTCTCTCTCTCTCTCTCTCTCTCTCTCTCTCTCTCTCTCTCACTTCAGGATTAGTCATGGTTGAATAATTCCATTGTTCTTTGGGAATCATTGAAGCTTGTTGAGCTCGAGGTTGGTATCTAACATGAACACCTACGTACCTGCCTGTTGTTAAGTAGTTGTTCATGTTGGATACTAACCTGTCAAAGACAATTAGGTTTGTAACTTTTCATCTTAGTATGTAAATATTATGAAAATGACACTTTCTTGGTAAAATATGTAAAACGGTATTATTATAAAGATCCAAGTGTCTACAAATTGATTTAGTTACTTGAAAACAATAATTTCAAGGATTTAAATTGTTTAACCTGTTAAAGCAAGTTTCTGTACTATACTGCTATATATCATGCGGGATAAGTAGTGTATGACAGATTTTTATGTGCTCCTATGAACTGAAACCAGTGTGTATAACTATATACAGTGTTTTTTTCCATTCACCTGATTATATTTTGTAATTATAACATATTGTCATATATTTTACTTACTTGTCATTAGTAACATTATTAACCCGAATCATTAATACGATATGTTTTTTCTTGTATATGTATGAGCATGTTGTAAGCCAGAGGACAGCTGCCATTGAGTTGGTTATTTTTATACCAGACATGACACATATAAGCCGAAAAGCTTTTTGTTGAGTATTAATATTAATAAATCACTTATAATCAAGAATGGAAGAAAGCAAGAATAAAAAGCTTCTTCATCTCCATTTATTTTAATTATTTTGAATACAAAATGTATTTGCACGAAGTCAAACCGCTTCTCCTTTATTGGCAGATTTAATTTATTCATGATTGGATTATTATCAATTGATTACATGTCGTCAACATAAACTAAAATTATATGGTGCCCCTGAAAAACACTAAAATTTTATAATAATAACCAATATAATTTATATAAACATCTGTTTTTTTTTCACAGAAATTGCGTGATGCGTCTCTTATTCATCTGTAATTAGAGAAAAATGCTATGTTATTTCCAAACTTATATGTTCCTAAACAAAAATGTTGAATGATTTTAAGAAGTCTATAAAGTTAACAATCTTTAAATTCGATTCTTACCAAAAATAACCTCGGTGGCCGAGTGATCTGAAGTGCACTTACGGATCACTTTGCCTCTCACCGCCTAGGTTCGAAACCCGCTCGGGAAAAACTAAATATGAATTCGCTTGTTTTCTCCGGTAACTACAAATTCGTGAACAAAGCCTAAGCTGACCGCCTCGTTATAAATAAAAGAATCTTCTCTGGGACGATAAACATCATTTCTTGTTTCTCCACTCCACCTTTACTTTAAAAAACTCGACTTTACGCTGGTCGATATTGACTAGCTATAGAACATTGACACCAAATACAATAGTTTGTGTTAAGTCTTTTACTTCTGTAGGAAAATTATGTGAAATGTATGATGGTCGCTCTCAGTTACGATACGTAATTTTGTTTGTCATGTATACTTATATTACTTATCCCAAGATTGAGATTTTTTCGTTTTATCATACACGCACTAAATGTATGTGCTTAAATGCAAGCAAAGTGACTGACTGTTATATCTGTTTTATAAAGTGGTTTTTATTGATATCATATCAATCTTTAGTAAAATCCTTTTAAATTTTTTTCTATTATTATAAACCGACTGTAAAACAGTAAAAACGATACTTTTATTCCTTTTTAATATTTGTATATCATATCATATAAAACTGTTGGATTATAAATGTAGATTTTACTTCAGTTTCAGTGTTTACTTCTGAAAACATCATTAATTTTAACCAACGATTGCCAGAAAAAACAAAAACATTATGAAGATATTGCTTCTATAAAGTTATTTTGTCTTTCTGAATTTATAACAAAATTCAACTAATATCACAAAATAAAAAATCTTCATTTTAAAAAAAAAGAAGAAAACTTTGCTAGAAAAACGAGACAAACAGGACAACCATACTATAAAAATGTTTAGCAACTTCAGGTGCAGCCATAAAACTGAACAAAAAGACTGCATTCGTAATTATTACATATAAATTGTCAATATCATTGAGAGAATGGAACTCGCCAGCGTGCCACGTGATCAATACCTTTTAACGTTTGTGCGGAATGAAATTGGGTAACTTTAACGTCAAATATTCCCGAAAAAACGTCGTTATTACGGGAACATGTCACTCTATGCGATTTCATTGCCTATAGAAATAATTGTCCCGCACAAACGCTATGAGGTACCACGTGGAGCTCTGGGGAATTCCTTTAGTTTGTTAGTAGGTCTGAATTTTTTTCAATTTTGTCGATCATGACGTGTTAAAAGGTACAAAACTGTCATGTGTCTATGTTGGTTTGAAAATTAAACCACTTTTAAACAGACGACTAAATTCAAAGGCATAACAGTAGCATTCCAGAACTTTGTACACATGAATAAGTATAAAGATGACACATATGACTTAACAATTACAGTATCTATAAACCATTGTCATTTCCATGTATTTTGGAAAGATTTTTATAACTTATTTTTAAAACGTATTTTTATTTTTTACAGCCATCAATATTGTTGAAGCCTTAAATAAAATCGTCATTTCATAACGTCTGCCCAAACTATTTTTCTAAATGATCACAAAAAACATAAAATAGAATAATATAAGAAAGATAAAAATAGTGTTAACATTTAAAGACCTGGTGAGCACGGAGCAGGGAGGAAACTATTAAAAGTAATGCAAGACCAAGGTCTTAACAACTGTACATTTGTTATAGTAAGAAGGTTCGGTGGTAGGCATTTGGGGCCTAAAAGATTTAATATCATGGAAGATGTTATGCTGCCAGTTGCTGGAAAAATTTAATTTTTTTTGTACTTATCGTATCAGAAAAAGACAATGACAGATGATTATTAATGACAGTAAAATTGTATTATATATTATCTTTATTAGTGTAATTATTTGCAATGTTTCAATAGCTATTAGATCCAACCCACGCATCACAAGGTGTCTACTCTTGAAAATGTAATTTAGAGAGAAACATACGTGTTGTACATACACCCGAAGTCGTGAATCTTCCGATTCGAAAGCATTTTTTCTACTTATGGTTGTAGTATATAATATCAATTTTATTCATTTAGTTGACACCTTGACGATGTGTGCGTATGTAAATTCATTTTATTTACTTATATATTTGTAAATTTGGTTGATATATTTGTGAATTTAGTCTATATATTTAGTGATGCTATTATGTATCATGCGAATTTAAATCACAGAATGACAAACTGCTCGGATAAATTAAGTTTCCGTTCATTTCTCACGATGTGTGCGTATGTAAGTTCATTTTATTTACTTATATATTTGTAAATTTGGTTGATATATTTGTGAATTTAGTCTATATATTTAGTGATGCTATTATGTATCATGCGAATTTAAATCACAGAATGACAAACTGCTCGGATAAATTAAGTTTCCGTTCATTTCTCTATTCGGAAATTATTAAGTCGCACCTTCTTCCTACTTCAGGTATTGCGACATGTACCTGCTGTCACAAAAGTCCTATGATTAAGGTAAAATGCCTCTTAATATTTAAGTAGCTGACCGAATATGAGAGTACAAATGTACTTTGCTCTTTTTTTATACATCGCAATCACTTTTACACACATACACATCACACACCGTGTCAACCCCAAGGATTTTCTTCATCAATTAAAAATGGACGAAGAGTGTAATTTGTATTGTATTACAAGTATGTTGTATTTAGGTAGAAATAGAAAATTTGGGCATGCACAGTTAGATACTTACGATTGTATTACTTTAAATCTTACATTCTTATCTCAAACCTGTCCCCAATACCTCCCAATTTGCAGCGAGATATCGTTCTCTATTTTAATTTATATCTTTACCACTTACTTGATTCAATTTTATCATGGAATTACATAATGATTTCACAATACTCACTGCAAATTGTAGAGGTTTAAAGGACTATGAAAAGCGTAGAGATGTATTGAACTTCCTAAGGTCGAAATCCTGTAATATATACTGTTTACAAGAAACTCATTTGGTAGACAATTTACATTGGATAATAAGATCAGAATGGGGAGGGAAAATAATTCTAAATTCAGTATCATCAAACTCAAGAGGTGTAGGCATATTTTTTAATAATAATTTTGAGTATAATATACACCAGATTAAAAAAGATAATAATGGAAATTATATTGCTGTTGACTTAACTATTGAAAAAATGAGAGTAACATTAATTAATATATATGCTCCAAATGAAGATAACCCCATTTTTTTCTCAAATATTGCAAAAATTCTTCATGATTTTGAAAATGAATATTTTATAATAAATGGTGATTTTAATTTGGTTCAAAATCAGGAACTGGACACCTTTGGCTACCTTCATCACAATAATCCTAAAGCAAGAGATGTTATTATTAATATGAAGGAAGAATTTAATCTCATAGACCCCTTTAGGGAATCATATCCAGAGGAACGAAAATATACTTGGAGAAAAAGACAACCATTAAAACAAGGTAGACTCGACTTTTTTCTTGTATCAGAAAATTTTATGTCCAAAATCACAGACGTCAAAATCAATCCCAGCTATAGGTCTGACCACTCATCTGTCTGTTTATCATTAAAATTAAATGAATTTGTTAAAGGTAAAGGCCTTTGGAAGTTCAATAACTCCCTACTAGCAGATGCAAACTATGTAGATATAGTGAAAAAAAGCATAAGAGAGATTAAAATACAATATATAGTTCCTGTTTATAACATTGAAAAAATTAATGAAATCAGCAATGATGATATACAATTTACTATTACATATCAACAGTTTTTGGAGGTTGCTTTGCTTGAAATTAGGGGGAAAACCATATCATACTCATCCCATCGCAAAAAAATGTCTATTCAAAAAGAGAAACAGTTAATTAATGAACTTGCTAGACTAGAATCTGACCCTTTAACCAATATTAATGAAATTGATAATAAAAAGAAAGAATTAGAGGAATATCGTAGAGAAAAAATGAAAGGAACTCTGTTAAGGTCTAGGGCAAGGTGGGTAGAGGAAGGTGAAAAGCCAACAAAATATTTTTGTAGTCTTGAATCTAGAAATTTTGTTAGTAAGATAATTCCGAAAATTGTAAAGGACGACAACTCCATAATTACTGATCAAAAAGAAATCTTGGAAGAAACAAAACAATACTATTTTAATCTTTACAATAGAATTAATGATGAGTGCGATATGGACCTCAACAGTATACTTAAAGATATAAAAGATATAAATATTTTAACTGAGGATCAAAAGCAAAGTTTAGAGGGGGAATTAACCAATACAGAAATTCACTATGTTTTAAAAAAAATGAAAAATTTGAAAAGTCCTGGTTCAGATGGTTTCACATCTGAATTTTTTAAATTCTTTTATAACGACTTTGTAAGCTTTATAAGACGTTCTTTAAATGAGGGATTCCACAATGGAAAAATGTCAATTACACAACGTCAGGGTATTATTACATGTTTACCAAAAGGAGACAAGCCAAAGCAGTTTCTAAAAAATTGGCGACCAATAACTCTGTTGAATGTCATATATAAAATAGCACCTGGCTGTATAGCTGAAAGATTGAAAAAGGTATTACCATTTATTATTTCAGAAGACCAGACGGGATTTATCAGTGGCAGATATATAGGTGAAAATACTAGATTAATTTATGACTTAATGCAATATACAGAGGAAAAAAAATTACCAGGACTACTCTTAATGATTGATTTTGAAAAGGCCTTTGATTCAGTTTCTTGGGTTTATATTGATAAAGTGCTTAGTTTTTTTTAATTTTGGTGAATCTTTTATAAAATGGATTAAAATATTTAGACAAGATATCATGTCAGCAGTGTTGCAGATGGGTTTATTTCAGAATTTTTTAATATAACAAGAGGTTGTCGACAAGGGGACCCCATTTCACCATATGTCTTCTTAATGTGTGCTGAGATCCTGTCTGTTCTTCTGAAGAATAATAAAACTATCAAAGGTATTACAATTGGTGATGAAGAATTCAAACTGTCACTTTTTGCAGATGACACTACTGTCATATTGGATGGAACTGAATCATCCTTACGAGAAACTTTGCAAGTCTTAAATGACTTTGCATTGCTTTCTGGTTTAAAAATAAATAATAATAAAACAAGAGCAGTGTGGATTGGATGCAATAAGTATAATGGTGAAACATTTAATCACCGTTTTAAATTAGATTGGAACCAAGGTCAGTTTACTTTGCTTGGTATAAATTTTTCAGTGGATTTGGACAGAATGATCAAATTAAATTATGATAGCAAATTACAAGAGATTGAAAAAAGCCTTAAACAATGGTCAAAAAGATTTTTAACTCCCATAGGTAGAATAACAGTATTGAAAACACTGTTAATTTCTAAGTTAAACCATCTTTTTATTGCCATTCCAAATCCACCTGCAGAAATAATAACAAAAATTAATAAGATGTTTTATAACTTTATTTGGCAACACAAAAATGATCGTATAAAAAGAGAGTTAATTACACAGAGCTATGAAGCAGGAGGCTTAAAAATGATAGACATTACACATTTCATAGCATCACTTAAAATAACATGGATTAGGAGACTACTCCAAATTGAATCCAAATACAAAAAGTTATTTGAGATATCATATTCGAATATTGTTAATTTCCTAAAGTATGGAAATGACTATTTTAATAATATTAAAGGAAATTATAACAATGATTTTTGGAATAATGTTTTTGATGCCTGGAATGCCTTGTCTATGAGACAAACACCTGAAAATATAAATGATGTTAAAGATGTAAGTATCTGGTATAATAAGGATATCTGTATAGATAAAAGTCCAGTATTCTTCAAGTCTTGGTCTGATTGTGGCATACATTTCATAAAAGATTTAATTAATGAAGATGGTAATGTGATTTCATATGTAGAATTTACTAGAAAGTATGTTGCTGTCAGGTCAAACTTTATTGAATACCTTGGTTTGAAGTCCAGCATTGAATCTTATATTAAAAAGTTGAATATACAGAATTGTCAAGTTAACTTATTTCAGATCGATATGCCATATTTTTTCAGAATAATATTTAAAAGTAAAAAAGGAAGTAAGGATTTCTATAATGTTTTTAATCAAAAGAATATAAATATCATAAGTAAAGAAGAATGGAACTCCATTTTGGAAAAAAATATTGACTGGAAATCAGTATATATTACCCCCTTTAAAAGCTGTAAAAATACTAAATTACAGTGGTTTCAATACAGGATTAACCAAAGAATAATTGCTACAAATGATCTTTTGTTCAAAATTAAATTAAGAGATAACAATCTCTGTTCCTTTTGTAACAATGCAGCTGAAAAAATAGAGCATCTTTTCTGGTATTGTGAGGTAATAAATAATTTTTGGATAGAAATAGAAGAATTTATTTTTATGAAAATAAACAAATACATTAATATATATAGGGAAAGCGCTATTTTTGGACTTACTAACAAAAAAGAGATATATGTACCTCAAAATTTTTTACTTTTAACTACCAGATATTACATATATAAGTGCAGAATTGATAAAAGAATACCAGATTTAGATACATGGAAAACCAGTCTGAAATATCAGTTTGAGATTGAAAAGATCATTGCTATTAAAAATAATATTTATGCTAAGTTTATAGATTTTTGGGACCCATGGATAAATATATTTGATTAATGATTTATGGTCTCCATCTGTTATGACTGTGGTGTTAGTACTGCAGAAGTGATAAAAAAAAAAAAAATAACCATGCTCAGTTATAATGTACACACATGTGCATATACATGTATGTTCTATGATGCTAAACTATACCTATATAAAAATTTATATAATAATATGTATTTGAATTTCATAGGGGTTGGCACATGCACTTCACACACACACACACACACACACACACACACACACACACACACACACACACACACCAAAAAACCAGACTACTATGAAAAAAAATAAAGTTGTAGTATAAATATACTGTATAATCATTGATATTTGTGGGGATTTGTTTTTGTCGTTTTCATTATAATGATGATTAGTAGACATGATTACGGTGTCTTGGAAAAAATACAATATGATATTGTATGTGATAAATGTTATATTCCATTGATGTTGGTTTTAGTGGATGTGAGACCCTGGGGAAAAAAAAAAAAGCAAAATTAAATCCTTCACAAAAATTTATGATTTATATTTTTATAATTATATTAATATTATTATCGTTATAATACTGAATATGTTAAACTGTCCTTTTGTTACCAAGTGATCCCAGTGGCCCAACCCTGGCACTTGGCAATCCCACATATTAAAGTCTGGGACAATAAAATTACAAATTACAAAAAAAAAAAAAAGAATATAATGTATGTGAATAGCATATTATTATCATAATTTCTACCAAGATCTGAAAATTCATGAACTAGAAAATAGTTTTGTATAGACAGCAATTAAAACATTCCAAAAGAAAAGGACAAAGTCGGGCTTTTAATATAGACATTTCCGATCACGTTTGTTAGTTTGCACCAAGTTCAGTAAGATTATGATTAGACTTTACGATACGATAAATTAATCACAGAAATTCGTTGAATTTGTCATTTGTGACCTAGTAAGGGATACATAACACCATTGTGAATACATCTGGATATTAATGACGGACAATTAATACAATTTGTCAGTTTTCACCTTCGATTCTTTGTAATTTCCGTACATCCGTGCGCATGCTCAGAGCTCACAATAATCATCGTTAACGTTGACCAACCGGTTAGAGGATGCCGTTTATTTACAGCTAATAGGAATGAAATTTTAGAAAATGAATCTCACGGATCGTTATTAGAAGTTATCTTTTTTTTTAAAAAAAAAAAAAAAAAAAAAAAAAAAATCAGAAATTGAGAAAATTGAAAAACTTAATACACCTTTAAGAGAAATACTTTATAGTGTGAGAAACGCAAGGACAGACGGACTTCAAATTTATTTCCCATCTCTCTTCATTTAGTACCAGTATAATGTGCCAATGTGTAATACGATTGTCCTTAGCGTATTGAATCGCTGACACCACAATAAATTGATGCGTATCAGGTTAACCATAAAACGAACTTGCACATCCTAGACGTACAAAAACTTGATGAAAAAATTAATTCTAAGAAATTAAAAGTTTGCTAATGTTAAAATAGATTAAAAATGCTAAATGCAACAAAGAAAAAAAATTACAATCAACCTTTAAACCAACAAATCAAAAAGACGGCAATAATTAGGAAAAGTTTTAAGTCTCCCCGTCATACAAACTGCAGGGAAGAAAAACCATTCAAGAAAAAATACTACGCGTACAAGTTATAACAAAGCATGTTTTGAAATTTCAGACTGATAAAATCAAATTTACAGACCCAAGTAAAGTCTGCAATGTGATACGGAAAAAATGGGCAAGTAAGGACTTATATATAAATATATATATATATATATATATATATATATATATTGGTGTAAAATGATCAATTTATATATATATATATATATATATATATATATATATATATATATATATATATATATATATATATATATATATATATATATATATATGTTGTAATAATGTGGTACAGGAGAACGGAATAAAGATTCTGATGCTGTAGGCAGTCTTAACAAAGGTTATTTTGAGTAAATGATAAAACCGTTTATAAACGTAACTCATGACATTCTAGGAATCCAGTTATATCAATATTGTATATAGCAAGGTTATATTCATATATAACTGAACTGAATTGATCATTTTACACCAATAAAATGATAAAAATTAAGAGTGAAAGATAAAGCAAATATAAAAAACCTGTATATCGGCCAGTTTCCAGTGATACTGGTGTTGTATTAACACTCAACTTATTAAAAAATAAAAAATAAAATCAAGGGCAAATTTTTTTAGTCAATATCAAGTACTTGTCAACATCCAGTTTCATTTGAAACGCAGTAATACATATACTATAAATGTACTTTGATATAGCTAAATAACATCTTAACATATTGGAAACGTTATTCCTTAATTAATTTGTTAAGGTAAATAATTCACAAAATGATTTGGTACATTATAAAAACTCGCTTAAATTATTTCAAGTTTAATCACATATAAATGTTAAAAAGAAATAGTGATTTTTATGGTTTTGTAATGTACAAGAAAGGCTACATAATGATGAAAGACCTGAGTTACTTTTCACCAGCAGAGGAGGGTTTTTCACATATGTAATTTGTAGTTTGCTATGGGTTTAGATATACCTGTAATCGACGTTTTTCATTGTTTTGTAATAATCAAATAAACATTAAACGGATTTTTTAAATATAAATGTAACAAATTCTACTAAGCTTATGTTCCTCTTAACATCTGTTGAAGATAAACCGAATGTTTATATAGTTTTTTAATTCTATCATTACATTTCTATAATTGGCTCAATCATTCATTATCTTTTAAATCTCTACATCGTTTTCAATGTCAATTAATAATTTACATTTGAATACTAGAATGTTGAAACGTCTAGATCAAAGTAATAACATTATTATGTGAATAAATAACAAAATGTTGATCACGAATCAATAAAATCGATTAAAAAAAAAGAAAACGCTTTTTATTTGTTTTTATTTTCCGAAATGGTTCATGCGACCAAATATTTTTACGTGTTACGTCTGCATGGTTTGATAATGGTTTTGTTTACGAAAAAGTATAGTCAAATTAACTGATTTTGGATACTAATCTGTTAAAAGATGGAAATCACTTTATATCCATTATCTGATCCGGAAGATTTACAATACATCTAAACATCTTTATATGTTAAATCAGACATAACAATATCCCCCTATGCGACCGGTAATTTGACGCCGTTATATTTTCTTGCTTCCTTATATAAGTTTTTATATTTTTATCAGTGAGGTCATTGTACGAAGAAACTTTATTTGATATTATTATTACATTTAGAGATTTAGTTTCAACTGATATGACAGCTCATTCAAGCAGTAGTGTAAAGTTCAAATATTAATATAAAAGACGGACGTAAAAATGTGGACACAATTATCCGATTTTATCATTTATATACACCATGTCAAAACACCAAAGTTCTCAATTTTGCACATAGAAACATGAAACATGTTAAAACGACCCCTGGGTTGCAAAAAATACGTATTCTTACATTTATTATCATCATGTACTTTTTATTTTATAACAAAATCATACAAAGTTTGATTTTTTAAAAAACCTTTTGGAATTTATATAATTGTTCAACTCTTTACTGTTAGAGCCCTGTATAAAAATACAGAGTACATATATGTCAAAGATAAATATAATACCTAATAAACCGTCTAAGTGCAGGTTATCTGTCAATACTTGTAAGATATGAACCCTGGAGAAAAAAATGTTTTCCTGTTCATTGTACACAGAAGTAATTTGAATAACCTTATAATGGCGTAAGATTATTGATCTAAAAATATTTGCAATTGAGAGCAATCATCGGGTCATAATAAGACAGTTTTATGATATATCCTTTGCCACAAAAAGGAAAATGTTTCGAGATAAAGTTATCAATGGTATTTTTCTTATTAATACAAAATGCACTTTGTATATCAGCATGAGGTATTTTACATATAGATGATATTTTTGTCTGATATCAATAACTATTACAAAAGGGGATGGATACCTACTTGCGAAACATCTATATACATTGATATGCTTGAACACTGAGGCAATAAAATTTCTCTGAGTGTTTACACAGAAGTAATATAATAATAATAATAATAATAATAATTATTATTATTATGTGTGTTTGTGCTGTTTTCTTAATGCCTATTCAGCATTAATCTATTATAACAATCATCGCAAATATCTTGTATTGCAAAATCATGTAGCCCATACGATTTCATTAGCATCATAGGATTAACGTTACTTTCTAAATACTGGACCAATAAACTAAAAATGTTTGTCCTATATGATTAACGAATGAAAACTTCATTGTCATTAAAAAACAGAACCAACAAGCTCTTTTCACCTCATGTAAACTGATAACTGGCACGTGTTTTGCGTGCATGTATTGGAACACTTGCTTTTGTGATTTAATACAATTGACTCTTTAATAAGTCATAAGTTTTGATTTAATTTGTTGCTATTTTGTTAATGATCTTACCAAAACTGATGTTGGTTCATTATGTTTGCTATAGACACCTTAGATAATATAGGTTCCATTCTATATTGTTAAACACCTTTGCAATAAACAAAACACAGAGATGTTTAAATTTAGAGGAATGAATTTCCGAAATGTGCACATCTGGCACATTAAAATTTAACTGGTATTTTTGTTATATTTTTACTACCCCTGAGCGGCTACCGATGCTAGTTGAGAAAAACTCCTCGAGGGTATCCATAACTCGGTAGGCAGTACTTTGTGCTGTCGGAAAATGTACCATTTAGCAAACTTTTCAGCCGTCTAAAATTTGAAATTTATTTAAAACTAAGGTTTGTTCCCTCATGCAAAGCATCCCTTAGCTGTATTTGGATTTATATAATTTTGGAACTTTAGATTCATAATTTTCAACTATTTGGCTTATCTTTTTTATCTATCAAACTTTTCGGTTTTAGTGTCACTGATGTGCAATGAATTTCCTAAATGTGCACATCTGGCACATTAAAATTTAACTGGTATTTGTGTTATATATTTACATCAATAGAAAGGGATTTTTGATAGGAGTTTAGAAAACATAACAATTTTGATCACAACAATAATTAAAGGTTACTCCTCTTGGTGCGTACTAAAAGTTAAATATACAGGGAGTTTAATCTCTTCTTAGAAAATGTTCAATTAGAAACGTAGTTTATTTCAGGTGTGGCTACGTTGTTGTGTATAGTATCATGTTGTAAAGTGATGATGGAACTTAATCGCATTTTTGATAGAAAAAAATGTATTCAACCGTATAAATCTTTGATATTTTTAGTTTAAAGCTGCATTAAGTTTACCAATTTTCTGAATTTTTTTTGATTTTCTAAACATATATTTTTTTAAAAGTAGATATCTTCTAACCACGATCCGTGACATTCATTTTCGAAAATTTCATTTTTTTTAGCTGTAAATAAACGAAATCCTCTGACCGGTTGGTCAGTGTTCTACGATTGTAATTATTAGCTTGGAGCATGCACACGGATGTAGGGAAAAGCCTAGAATCGAAAGTGAAACAAGACAGATTGCATTAATTGTCCTTCATTAATATCCAGATGTATTTGAAATGGTGTTATTTATCCCTTACTAAGTCACAAATGACAAATTCAACGAAGTTCTGTGTTTAATTCATCGTATTTCAACATTTTGAAAGTTGTGTTTAAATGACCCGGGTTTTGATGACGTAACCATGTTCTAATATTAGATCCCAAATGCTGCATCTCGTTGGGTAAATACTATAATTTCTGTATTTATTCGAGCTTTTATCGTTGAACCAAATGTAACATTGTTCATTAGGAACATCATTAATTAAATTAGCACCGTTTTAATTTTTTTCTTTGGAAAACTTAATGCAGCTTTAAAATCTACATTTCCATTTTGTTATCTTGTTGGGTATTTCTTTTTAAAAGATTTTACGATAATTTATTTATCTTCTGTTTTGTAGCCTTGTGTCGTGTTCTATCGTTAATACTTAGTAAATCACATCTGAACTTCTATGTTTAAAAAATTGTTGGAAAAAATGCCTTTATGTTAAATGTTAATGTCAATAAGATAATAGCATATCAAAAGGGAAAAGAGTTGGTAAATTTTTGTTTAAACCCTAAACAGCAATATTTTAGCTGTTATCGGCCGGAAGCTTTAAAGAACCAAATTTATGAATTAAACATTAAAGTAATGTCATATCAATTACTTCAGAAGATTAATACAGTTAGGAACTATCAGCATCAAAGTTCAAATTTTAATAAACACCGGGTCATACATGATTAAATATTAATTATATTTTAAACAAGTAGAAAGTCTTTGCTTTAGATATCTTTTATCGATGATTCTGACTGAAAGATGTCTTTTGTAGGTGCAAAGTCACAACACATCAATATTTATAAGGCTGATTGTTGACCTAAACAAGAAAAGGAAACTATTTTTATGACAATGGAAAAATTGCTTTGGTCGTTTCTGCTATGACAATCCGTTAACTTCTACTGTACAAACAGAAATGTTCATATCCATGGTAATGTATTGAGTATAACTTTTTAAAATTTTTATAGCAAATTGATAGATTTTTTTCAGTAAAATATCTGTTGTATACATTATATATCAATAGTTTTATATCAGAATGGGAGGTTATAAAATAATATGTAAAGGTTATATTGCCAGGGTAGCTAGATCTGCTTTTTATTGCCTTTTTAAACCACCAAAGGGAACCATTTTTCTGAATTTTGAAACTGCGCAATAAAGGTGATTAAATTTTCCACTATGTATTCTTCAAACGGCGGATGGAAAGCCTTAACATAATAAAATGACAATGAGGCGATTATGAAAAAAAAATGTAAAGCTGTTATTATTTCTTTTATCATTAGCTCTTTTATTCATCACATTTTAAATTTGTATAAAATAAATTTCTAAAATATTTAAAGGTTTTTATACATTTAGCCATTAGCGTGTAATATCAAAAGGTAATTGAATTTAATTCACTCAAATCAGTATTAAGCTATACGACAAACGTGATGACTTCAATTTTTCTATTGTCAACTTTCCTTTTCTTTGCAGTAATATCCCTGCTTCTCCTGCGTATGGTGTATATGTTTCACAGTTAATACGGTACGGTAGAGCTTGTTCCCACTATGGGAACTTTCTGCAACGAAGCAAATTACTTACAATTAAATAGTTGACACAAGGATATTGCAAGCCTAGGCTAATCAGGGCCCTTAAAAAGTTTTATGGCCGTCATCAAAATATTGTTGATAAGTATGTAGTCACTGTATCCCAACTTATACTGGATATATTTGACTTACCATAGTTCTTTGTTCCTTTCATTCTCAAAATTGACTTGCACGTGACGGGTGTAGCTAGCTAAACAGGAGGTGCTTACCCTTCCGGAGCACCCGGCCTCACTTCCTTGATGGAAGTTCACGTGTATCACCTATTTTGCCAGTTTGCAAAGTTTTTACTTTGTTTTTGGGATTGTGATATGGACAATTAAATAAAGCTGCCTTTGATGTACAGCTCCATGTCATTAAACATTATGTTTTATTTTAGGAAATACATGTTCAATAACAAAATACATTCTCAAAAACAATCGTTCCTTTTATTTACTTATGCATCTATCTGCGCAATGCAGGAAATCACTAAATGAACAAAAATTCTATTTCAATCACAATATAATCTTAAAATTTAAATTTAATTTTTTTTGAACGATAATAAAACACAAGCATATTATTTCATGGTCTAAATCGCAATCCCAAAAACTAAGGTAAAAACTTTAAAAACTGGTGGCTATAAACCTGAAATTCCATTCAGGACGTGAGACGGCATGTTCCGGAGGGGTAAGTACCTGTCAAGCTAACTATATCCATCACCTGCAAAGTCAAATTTGAGAATAAAAAAACATAGCTTTATGGTTAGTCAAAAATATCCAAAATAAGTCTGGATACTGTGACTTCATACTTATCAACAATATTGTGATAACGGCCATTAAACTTTTAAAGAGCCTTGATTAACCTACACATGCAATAATCTTGAGTCAACAATTAAATTGTTAGCTCCTAGTGTCACTGATGATGCATGATTTTCCGAAATGTGCACATCTGGTGCATCAAAATTTATCGGGTATTTGTATTATATATTTAGCAATTTTTTTCGTTGTAGAAAGTACCCGTAGTGGTAACATGCTCTATCATACCATATTTACTGTAAAACATATTCACCATACGCAGAAAATCTTGGATATTACTTCAAAGAAACTGAAAATTGACAAGGAAAAATTGAAATGATCAAGTTTGTCGAATTGCTTCAGATGTAAGCTTTCGTGGTTGTCATTACAGATCATAAAGAATCAGCAGCATCTTTTATTTAAAACTCTCTTAGATAGATGACATTTACATATTCTCTAATTTTGGATTGTTGAGAGACAGAACGTCATCTATATATCTGTATGTGAAGTTGAATAATTTAGCCGGCAATCCTTTTCCCGGATTTGACAGTAAAATTTCTGTCAAACATCTTATTCATAGTATAAAGAAACAAATCGACAAGCAAGGGTGTGCATTTTTTGCCTGTTGGTATACCGATTGTTTGTTGGAGAATTTTATTGCCGAAAACAATAAATATGTCTATGATCAAAAACTTTAACATTTTGTTGATGGTATCTTCTGTTTATTTTTGTTTGCAGTTTGTATCGAGTTTTACAAAATAACCAAATTCCCCATTTAGAACTAGATATTTATATCTTTGGCTAACGTTTTTGTAAAAGAATGACAATTTTATGATTTGTTTAAAGCGTTCTTTCAATTTAGAATGAGGGATAGTTGTGTAAAGTGTGAAACGTTTTTATATTTTTACCGAGGATAAAGTATTAGGAACAAGACGTTTAAGTAGTTCTTTAGAATTTTTGAGTTCCAGATTTGGTTGATGCCCGATTTAGAATATACTTTTCTGAATAAATCTAAAGGTCACAGTTTTCGACTGCCATTATTTGTATTAGAATTACTGATAATGAATAATGGCACATTTAGAGAAATCTGCTATAAAACTGTCTTTGTATGGGTTTTCGTAAAGTTTTGAAATCCAATATAAGTATGGAAGGTTAAGTTCTTACTGTTTTAAATTGAAACAGAAAGACTCAAGAACTTCCCTATGATCGGAAAGAACTTCATCTGTGGTTATATTAGTTTTAGTATAATGGGAATTCTCCGATATACTATCTTAGCCACGTTACTTAATAAGACATTCAACGTAGAATATCTTACAAACAAAAATAATGTTGTTGAAAGCTTTATCAACATATTTGTTATGTCTGTCTGTAAGAAGGTTAAGTACTTTAAATTTGTCAATACTTGTCTTTATAAAACTTCTAATTGCTCTTATCCAGTTGGATAAGACATTTAGCTCTACATCTTTTAATTAAGCCCAACGTCGAGCATACTCTTCAATAGAAGAGAGAAAGCAGGTAGTGGAGAAAAGTTTTGAAAGTTTATACATAGAATTTGTTTATAGTAAAAACAGTTTTATGTAATGGCGAAATGTAGGAGAAGGAAACTAGAGGTGGTGGGTTTTTTCTTTAAATAAGAAGGGACTTTAGATTGTACTTGTTTATTAAATAGTATATTAGAAATATTAATTGCATCTATGCCCCTGTTTGCATAATGTTATTTTAAGAAATTAGAGTAGAGACGAGCGTCGTTCTGTATATCATGTTTCTGAACATATTTAAATAACGTTTTAAATGCAATATCCAAGTTTAAACTCTGGTGTATTTAAATATATAGCAGCTTTGTTATTGTTGTAACTTACACGGGAAAGTGGTAAAGATTACAATCTGGTTCGAACATGGTGCAATCCAATAGGTTCCTGCAGAAATGATTAAATATTTGAAAAACATCATTGATATTGGGTTTATTGTATCTTTGATGTCCATGACTTCCTTTGTCATGTGTAATTTTGTTGAACAGAGGTGTAAAACATTAACATTCCTACAACCAACCCGGGCTAGAAAGGTTAATTACTTTATCAATTTAATCACCACATCTATACAATGAAGCAGTGCATAGTTCTCTTATCCAGTAATTTTACCGTTGGTATCGGAATGGTGTACTTATTATAGTACTATTTGTGAAGTGGTATATTTTTTCAGTATTCTAAATTTCATAGACAACACAGACTTGTTGATTCAAGTATTGGTAAAGATGTTGTTTACCATAATCATTGATTTCAAACTGATCTTTGGTTTCGCCCACATACACGAGTCCACAAATATTACACTCTATTCCAAATAAAACATTGGATGATCTCAGTTCGGATCATCGTGACTTCGTAAAGTGTACTGCCTAGAAGTAAAGTTGCATGTAAAATGTGTATATTTAATCGAAATTTTACAGGTTTTGCATTAACAGTGCAGAATGATAAATTATAATAATAGTCAAAAAAAGTGTGTTGCGTTTTTGATTTGTTTAAAACTTTGCTGTAAATCTTTATAGAGGTAACGATGGTCTGAACTGACATTTTAGAAAATTATTAATAAATATTTCTTGTACATGGGCATCAAACATGAACTCTTCAAGTAGAATATTAGAAACTGTAGCTTTAATCATGTATTTGTTGCAAAAACACTTAATGCTTAAGTATGAAATATAACAAACAACAACATAAAGGTTAATCAAAACAAAATTGTTCAAAATTGGTACATATATTTGGGTGTAATCAACCACAGGCATAATGGTCAAAGTTTAAATCACTATCATAAAGATTAAAAGATTGGTAAATAAACTGAAACATATGAACTTTCAAATGGGATAAAAACCCGGGGGGTTCCGGAAAAAAAATAAGCAATCGCCACGTGTAAAATTTAAATTCAGAACGAAAGTAATATAGAACTAAGGTATAAGATATATATCAAAAAATATACATCGATATTATACTTATTGTGATGACTGCCACTTGTAAAATTTAAATCAGAATGAAAGTGATATAGAAGTAAGGTATATCATATATATCCAAAAATATATACATTGATATTATGCTTATTGTGATGACTGACACGTGTAAAATATAAATTCAGAATGAAAGTAATATAGAAGTAAGGTATATCATATATATCCAAAAAATTTACATCGATATTATACTTTTTGTGATGACTGCCATAAAACCTAGACTAGCTTGCAATAGCCTTTTAATCGTGATAGTTTTATAGTTGCATAAAAAGTGAAAAGTTGACAAACGAACAATAAAATCATTCTGTAAAGATTCAAATTTAGCTTTTCGTCGATTTCATAAATAAGGTATGAATCAGTTTTATTTTAAGCTCAATATGCTATGCTTTTACAAACCCTTAACATTTTCTTGATGACATCTTAGTATATCTTGTTTGCCTTTCAATAGTGTTTTACATAACTTTAAAATCTTGGGTTACATTTTTGTACTAGTGAATCATTTATTTTATATTTTACACAGTGAAACTGCAGTTTCATCGGACTTTATTGACATCCTGACACCGGATCAGCTAGCTCTAGACAATAGGTTTTTTAGACTGCTATGGCGATGATTATGATGTTAGAATGTCTGTTTATCCTTCCTCTTCGGAAGAAGCTGAATGTAATTTGATATCAATGACATGCTTAAAGATGAAATTTTAAATTGACATGAAGAAGACATAGTGTGTTATTTGATCCTCACAAAAGAGATGCCTGTCTGTATTCACCTATAAACATGAATATAGCTTTGATATTGTCATTAGACTTAGTTAAACAATAAAATCAGAAATTATGAATAAATCTGTTAAAAATGATAATTATACATGGAATATTTGTTTAAAAAGTCCAGGTATTATTATTTAATAGACCTTTTAAAGAAACAATTGTTTTTTGTATAAAAATGAATCAAAGGTGAGACATTGCATGATATGGCTATCTTAAAAATAGATATGCAGTAAAATAAACTTGGTCAGAATTGATTAAACCAAACTAATCAATTTTAAATCGGGTCGGTGATAAAAAATTTATGTCTAAGAGACTGCGTAATTAAACGCAGCGTTTATTGTCTTTTCAAACGGTCTTGTAACTTACATAACAATTAAACAACACGGAATCTTATTTTCAGCAACATTATTAACGTTCGATCCTAATCTAATCCGTAAGGTTTAATGGAAAGTTTTTCTTCTTTCAAAACCAAATTGAAAGTGAGAAAATCGTCTAAAGGCCAGTCACAATTCTTGTTTGTTTCAGTTAATATATTTTTATTATTCTTAGATATATTTGTAAAGAAACAAAAGTTTATTCTTTAAAATATTCAAATCTGATTTTGTTTTTGATAACAGAAAAAGAAACAATAAAAGTGTTAAAATGTCAAGTAAAAAGCATGTTTTGAAGATTTCAATGACAATATTCGATTTAAATGTTGTCAATATTCATTTTATCTATACAGAGCAAGAGCGTCAATTTAGTAGTGAATTCGTCACAGTGAAATGACTATTACTTGATGAGCTTACAAAGTGCCAAAGTAAAAATAAACCCATTTAATTTATATAATACATAATACATATTTGTTAAATTATAAAGAAAATCAGGCTCCAGTTTCACGATCCTTAACTTAAATGCGTGTACACTCAACTCAAATGCCACTTTTATTGACATTAAATAGTTAACATTTAATATCTTATGTTATATTTAATTTGTTAAGTTTAGGTTTGTTGAACAAAACAAATCATTATCTCAGAATTCTCAATATTTAAAATATTCTTGAGAAAATATGAGAGCATTTTTGTTAAATGTACAATAAATAGTGAGTACATAGTTGTGAAACCTGTCCTTTTTTGCATACTTCGTACTTTTTAATTTTTTTTTTTTTTTTTTTTGATTATCTTAATCAGTTCATATTACATGACGCATTATGTAGTTTTTTACGTAACATGTGTTCAATACTCTTTAAATGATTTGTAAACTATACAACTTACTTTTAACAAGTTTAAACACAACTGTATTTCGTCTCAAAGATTCATTGATATTGGAGAGTTTTAACTTTATAACATGTAGAGACAGTACCTACGTTTTATGGAGCGTTTGTCAACACATTTTGCTTTGCTTGTAATTTGCAAAGGAACAAAATATTATTTTTCTCCGGAGTTATCATAAATTCATAAGGTAGGACAAAAATTATCTATATATTATGTATTTTGTATTTTACGATGAAGTCATTGATTTGTTTTACCTGCATAATTTTAAAACATAGCTTATTAAACAATTAGTGATATAAAGTGTATTCTTTTTCGGTAATTCATTTACAGAATAATTTATTGATTTTTAAAATCATGTTGTTTTATAAACCTCCAACTGAACTGGTTCAACGAATAATATATGTTTGAAATAAATTGTGGAAGCTGACATTTTTTTTTCATTTCGTTATCTTTTATATCATTTGTAATTGAAAAATTTAAAATGGATTTTGAAAAAAATTAAACAATCTCCATTTGTTAATTTGAATATTTTAAACATTTAAAACCAAGTTTTTTACTTATAATATTTTCAAGAATAATATCATATTACATGATATCGCCTTCTAAATTTACAATTCAACAGAATAACTTCGTCGTTTCATTGTAATATTTTCAATACGTTGTCACTTCAGAATATAGGGTCTGTATCTGCATGTTCCAGGAATCTAAAATTAGTAAAATAAGAATCTGGAGAGGAAAATCAGAAACTAAATGATATTCTGATATTTTTGTAATTGTCTTCCCAACCAAGAACTTAAAAAACATGTACAAAACAAAACAAACTAACTACGATATAAAACATAATGGATTAAAAATACGGACACTTGCCGTAATATAAAAATTATCACCCAGAAACTTAATATAAGACAACAAATAGGTTCTAAGAGTGACAAAATATTTTTAAAAAATCCCACTCGCTTGGAGTAAACAAATAGAATTGTTCTAAAAACATAATTACATTATATAAGTCAATGCAATACTTAGACTCCAGCAAAAAACGACATAACAAAATATTAACAAGGAACTATTGCATCAATTCTTTTGAGTTAATTTTGACCGGGATAAAATCTTCATTGGAAATAAGACGAAATTCAATATCATAATATTTACAAATGCTCGTGTCGAAAAATAAACATATGTTTAAAAAAAAACTCTGAAATGTTTTAAAATCTGTGTTGTGTTACGTTATAAACAATATTTAAGACATGCAATTTCAAGTCAAATATTGAGCTGACTTTGTTGTATGTTCTGTGGACATAGACTTAAGAACGGAAATTACTTCTGAATATGTAATTCAAAAGTGTATTTTTTTCACAAAATCTCAGTAACTCTGTAAAATCCCCCTTTCATTTTTAAAAAAAGACATAAATTATGAAAATAAATTTCATCTACAAAACACTTGGCCAAATTTAATGTAAATTGGCTACTATTATGCGTGAGCGAGGCCTTTCAGATTTGCACAAATGAAAGAATTATGTCCCCTTGAGACTTAATTAGGGGAAAATAATAAAAAACCTTAAAACTTTTCTACTGTGAATGTAAAAGAAATATACCTTAGTTCTTAGGGTATCTAGTATCAGATTTTTGTACAAATGATATCCGTGGGGCTCAAAATTGGAAAATGGCAAATCACTTGTTTCGAAAATTGCTAAACATTATATATTTATCAAAATATCTTGAAAAATTTTTACTTTTTGTATAGACATGTATATTACAATATTGTAGGTATTTATACAATGGTCATTTTGATATATGTTTCAAGGTCATAGGTTCAAAGGCTTAGGTCAATGGTTAAAAAAATCTGAATTAATACTTTTCTTGAAAACAATTGCCCTTTTTTGTTTAGGTATGTATATTTGAATATTCTAGGTATTGATATTAGGATGATTGTGATATATGGTTCATGGTCATATGTTCAAATGTTAAGGTTGTAACTACATAAGATAACTTAAATTGCTAATAATCTTGAAAAGTATAAATTATTTTATATGCAGAATATTGTAGGCATTTATATGGCGATGATTTTAATATATAGTTCAATGTCATAGGTTTTCAGGTCAAGGTCATAGATGCAAAAATACTGAAATTGTTAATTATCTTGAAAACTATTAACATTTTGTTGAGTCTTATATATAACAATATTGTAGATATTGATGCAACGATAAATCGTTATATAGTTCAAGGTCATAAGTTTAAAGGACCAGGTCATAACTGCAAAAGAAGACTACATACATATAAGTTATTATTATGCATATGTTTTTAAGACCTCTGAATTTAACTGGAACCAATTATTTTCAATGATTCGTTTTGTGGGTAGAAATTTTTATTAATAAATTCAGTATTATATAAAGTGTTCTAAATACTCTAAGACAGATAATTTAAATTGTGTTATGTTAATCTTTTTTATGAATAAAAGACAGTTAAAATTTTATAATCAATTTCAGACGGTTTTCATTTTAAAACTAGGAAATAATACTTTTAAAATGACAACCGTCTGAAATTGATTATAAAATTTAACTGTCTTTTATTCATAAAAAAGAATAACATAACACAATTTATTACACAACTAACTAGGAAATAATACTTAGTTGTGTAATAGATTTTCCCATTTGTATAGTTTGTTATAGTTAAATATTTTTTATATTATTACTTTTAAATTCTCAAACACAAAAATATTGTTCATCGAACAATTTATATAACTCCTTTTCAAATGTTATGTAAAAGACCTTTTCAACACTTCCTTCTTCCTTGCATTGATTTTATGCATTAGTTAAAACGTCTATATTTGTTTAAACGTTTCTTTGAAAATGTTCAGAGGTTGCCTTGTAGTTTAACAATAAAATGAAAATGGATCTGTAAAAAACACCTTGCCCAGTGTAGAGAGTAGAATAAGGAATGAGAACTATCATTATTGTATCCATTATATCTTTTAAATTGTAAATACAAAAAAGAACGAATTCTAAAAAGTTATAACAAATAACATACAAATGTTTGTAGAACAACAATAGAAAAGATTTGTAAGAGATTAACGTTCTTTATTTATAATTTTTGTTTATAAAGAAATGTGCATAACAATACTTTCTCCCTTTAAATATTATTACATAAAAGAGACCGATGATTTTTTTTTTTACAAAATAAAAAAGCTAATATAGTTTTATCAAATTTTTATACGTCATTTAAAATTTGTCAGCTAATAGTGTAAATAATGTTAAGTAATTTGCTATATATGTGCCTATAAAGCAAATTAACTTCAAACACCTAGATGCCGTTGTTTCTTGAGAATACCTGTTTTGATATTTTATCAATTAATATATCATATAAAAGCAATTGGGACTGATACACATAAATAATTGTCCTAATCATACCGCGCAATTTCACAAACTGGTACATAAGATAAAATTGTGCTAAAATTTTTCATTATTGTTTAAAATGAGTACAATTATGTCACAATTTAATTCTTGCTATTTAAATTATATATTCTCATTGTTATTTAAAAATAGTATAATATTGTCATAAGTATTATAAACCGATGTAAGCGATAATATTCTTAGTAAAACAATTATATTGACAATATTTACATTTTAAAGCACTACATAGGTAACAAAATATTACAATTAAGAAGTAGAGACTTTAAATTCAACTGACTTTTCCTACGCCCCTTGAATTCTATTAATTTGTTTTACTTTCGTGCATATAAAGAACTGATAAAAAGATTTTTTTTTCAATCCTTCCATTACCGAAAAGTAAGTTTTTTTAAATTTAATTTCAATTTAAAAAAAAATCGTTTTATGTTCAAATTTGTTTGCCTTTCCACCCTGGTTGTATCAAACACAAGAATTTAAATTCAAGAAACTGCTTCCTGGCTTAGCGCTTGGCATTAAGTGAAAAGGGCACTGAGTCGTTTACAATGTGTCAGAATAACCAAAGTTAACAAGCGGTATGTTAAACTATGACATCCTGACCCTCTGAACTAGCACATTGATAAAAAAGTCATTTTGAGTGTGAAGGGCAATCAATAATACACACTCGCACATGTCACACATACATAAGGGGAAACCAAACACCGTCAAAGAATAGTTAAAATTACTAACTACCGAGCCAAACAAAATCATGAAGGCAAGGAAATATTTTTAAAAATCCGGTGATACTAATTACAGAATGTATACGTCAACGAAGATATGTCTAAAGCAAGATCTAGTCGTGTAAAAATGACCAATTTAAAAAATGTTGGACGTGGGATGGAAAAGTCTTTGCAACCGACCATCAAGATAAAAAAAAATACTTATTAATTCCGTCAAAGATCTCGAACTAAGTTACCCATCGACCTCGACCGGCCAACCCACTATACTTACGTCATCACAATCTAGATCGCACTATATGACACTGTCACAAGCTGATACCTTATCTGCAGTGCCGCAAATGAATATTACAACGCCCGAAGAATGTAAACTAAATTATCAAGAACAATCATAAACATTGACAATTAATACGGTTTTTAAATTTATATATTTCATCATACAAAAAAATGTGATATATCGATTATACTACAAACTTGTATTTATAATTTAAAGTTTTATATTTCTGTTATTACTACACATGGTATTCAGTAAAATCTCAACATCTTCCTGACCCCTTTATGGCTTTCCATAATCTATTATTTAAAATTGTAGTTTTGACTTTATACATACGTTTTCTTGTTTTGTTACTTTAACTTTTTCTTGTTTTATTTAGCCACAACGACAACTATTATATTCCACAGCATACTATACCTTACCTTGAACCCGACCAATCTTGTGATGTTGCATTTGAAATTCACTGATAGTATAACATAATACCTGTTGAGATTTGTATATACATCGCAGGAATAGGTCTCTTCTATAATACAGCTTATAGTGGTTTTGTAAGTAAACACTTAAAAGTACACTGAATATGTCACAATGTATAATTATTACTATGCTTCATGTTTACTGGATTTTTTGCTTCTTAATATATTCCATATTATACATGGGCATTAAATGTGGAACATTAATAGTTTTGTTTATGTAATTAAAACTTGATATGTATATATTGTTAATCAACATTATACTGTTTGTAATTGTAATTTTCGTGATTCACACTTTTCTACAATTAAAATTTACAATCACTTTGTAGATAAACGTACGCAGCTCCTAAATATACTATCACTCTGTCTCCTTCTATGGCTTACTAATATAATATACATCTCGGGAGATATAGAGACAAACCACGGTTCTAAGTCGTCATGATTTATCCAGCTGATCTATATCCTCTGATTTATCTTTAAATGCATCAAATAGTCACAACGAATTCCCAGTTAAACACATGAATGTGCAAAGTTTTCTTCCTAAAAAACTACAACTATTCTGTGAATTCTCTTCTTTTGATATCATTGCTTTAACAGAAACATGGCTTAATGCTGATACCACCGATCATGACCTCACATTTGAAAATTAAAAAACTCCGGATAGAGCTGACCGCATTACACAAACAACTGGCGGTGGTATATTAGTCTATATTAATAGACAGAGATTTATATTACTCCCATAGACGACATGACTTAGAAATTCCAAACATAGAAAGTTTATGGATTGAAACAAACGTCTTCTTTTCGGTACCTTCTATTGGCCACCCAATTCTACTTTGAACTTTTAGGACAAACTCGAAACGGCACTTGACTTGGCAATTGACTCGAGACCTGACATATTACTAAACACCGGTGACTTCAACGAAGATCAACTAAAACCCTCAAGCAACAAATAAGAAATTTATGAACAACTAATGAACTGACACAATTTATAACTGAACCTACTCACTTATCGGACAACTCTTCATCTTTACTGATATATATGCGGTTAATCAATTTCTTGATATTACAAATACTTTTGGCAAAGCACTAGACGATGACAAAGAAATCAGAGTGGTTTTTCTAGATATAAGTAAAATATTTGACAAAGTGTGGCACAAAGGTCTCATATACAAACTACAATCTTATGGCATATCTGGTGTTCTTCTAAACGGTTTCAAGATTACCTTTCTTATAGAAAACAAAGAGTTGTCTACCTAGGAACATCTTCTAAATTGAAAGAAATAAATGCCGGTGTACCTCATGGATCTAATCTTGGCCCTCAGTTATTTCTAATGCTTATTAACGATATTATAAAAGATGTACAAGCTAATATAAGACTATTCGCCGATGATACTACACTTTCTGTCATTGTAGAAAATCCTCAAACTGCTTCGCGTATACTGAACATCTATCTTTCCTATTTATGAAAAATTCCAAAAAAGCTCACAAAGATCCAACATCCACCCCTATTCTTAACATTACTTCACAGAAACAACCACACACAAACATCTAAGAGTAGTATTGTCGTCATCAGACGGTTCCTAGAAATCTCACATTGATTATATCTTGGCTAAAAGCACTACGAGAGTTAATATGTTGCCTAAATTCAAATTCGACTTGAAAAGGACAACCTTTCTCCCTACCTACTCGAAAAATCTCGAAGCAGCTAGGATAGTAACGGGTACAACAAAAATATGTTCAAGAAATACACTTTACTTAAAAACTGGTTGGGAACCACTCTCCCACAGACGACAAAAGTATCGACTGGTTCAACTACATAAAATGATATACAATTCGACACCACAATACCTGACAGACATAACTCCCACTAGACATGGCAGAAAAACAAGACAGCAAGACCTAATGTCTACTATTCTATGTCACTCTAGCTCTTGTTAAAATGATTTTTTTCCTTCCACAATAAGAGATTGGAACTCTTCTGCCATCTATGCGAACTTAAACTAAACCCTTCTTCAGCAACATTTAAGAAACTCCTTAATTACGACCTTACCGAGCCCCGTCATATTACAACACCGGCATTCGAAAACATCAAATTTATCACGCCAGACTTCGAACTAACTGCAGTTCTTTAAGATATGATCTTTACAATAAGAACTTGGTAGATAATCCTCTTTGTAGATAACCCTCTTTGTTTCTGTGGCGAAATTGAAACTTAAACAGACTATTTTTTACAATGCAATCGTTACTCTCACATTCAAAATACACCTATCCACCCTACCCCATACCCTAACTGCTGAACTGTTATTTTATGGTGATATTTCTCTTTCAACATCACAAAATAAAACTATGTTTAAAACAGTACAAAATTCATACATCAAAGTAAACGTTCCGATACTACTGCTTTACTTATAAAATACAATTAACTAGTATTTGGTACATGTATTAAACAAATATATATTTTATAAATGGCGCGTTATTATTGTAACTTATCTCTATTTTTAGGAAACAGTTTACATAAGTTGTTACACACTTGTTACTTAATCCTTTTTTGTCATTTGTAATTGTCATTTGTTTCAAGATATTGTAATTATATAACTCTTTTGACAAAAAATAAAATATGTTTAAACTACATGAACATGCAAATAAATCCTTAAAGATTAACAAATTTGATATGTATGCATTTAAGTAGTACACTTTACCTACTGATAAAGTCATCAATGACTTAAAGTTCATCAAAATTACTTTTAAAAACTCATATACATAATATAAATTTGTTACATGATGGATATCAAATAACGTTAAATATCAAAACAAAAAAATGTATTAAACTTGATAGATATCAATTATGTCGACATGCACCTTTAGAGACACTGGTGGTAAATTAAGAATAGATAATACATGCATTGAAATTAAACACGTGTACGCTTTAGTTGTTATACAACAATCAACCCTAAAAAGGATAGAATTTAATAACCAGAGATGTGTCAGCCCACCCACCCTCTCTCTCTCTCTCTCTCTCTTTGTATTCTTGGGTTGCTTGGTTGTTTTTGCTAAGAACAATAATTATAAACATTATTTCTGCGAAAAACAGGATCAATAATCTTAAAGCTATATAAAAATATATCAGATATATCTTAACCGAATTAGGTGATTTCTATTTTGTTATTTTTCGTTGCACTATTAAAAGTAATGGTGAATTTTCTTTAAAATTGCAAATAAAACGCAAATATTTATGAATCAAGCGCTAATGCTGGTAAATTTAAAACAAATATATATATAAAATACAAATACCAATTAAATTTTGATGTGCTAGATGTGCTTATTTCGGAAATTCATTCCTCATCAGTGACACTAAGACCGAAAAGTTTGATGCATAAAAAATATATAAGCCAAACAGTTGAAAATTATGAATCTAAAGTTTCAAAATTATATAAATCCAAATCCAGCTAAGGAATGCTTTGCACGAGGGAACAAACCTTAGTTTTAAATAAATTTCAAATTTTTGACGACTGAAAATTTTGCTTAATGGTACATTTTCTGACAACACAAAGTACTGTCTACTGAGTTATGGTTACCTTTGGGGAGTTTTACTCTACCAGCAGCGGTACCCGCTCAGCGGTAGTAAATATATAATACAAATACCAGTTAATTTTTGATGCGATTACAAAGACGATCTTTGTAATTAATAACAATTATACAAATTAAACAATGACTTAAAAAGATTCTCATTCTATATTTAAAATCTTTATTTTTAATACAATAAGGATTGTAATAAATATCAATATAATGCAAATTGTTGTAACATTCAGACACAATTCAAATATCTCTCTACTTTGTAAGTTAATTGTGATTCGGAATCATTGCGTTTTAACAAATTTAACATTTTGTTAAATGTATCACTCTGAGCAAAATGAATCCGACGCTTTAATGTTAAATATAAAAACGAACATACCATTCCTTGTCCAAAACACAATCCAAAAAAAAAAACTATTGAAAGAAGATTTTAATTAATTCCTAGCCAATCGGTACTGTTCTGATTTTACAGATTTTCAAAGTTCAGCAGATGTTGTTAGCGCAATTTTAGCTACCCTCTCACCTATTTAGTACCACACATTTCTATCGGGGACATATGAGCGCGGTATTAGCAGGCCAATTGATAGTGTCTACACCCTCTTGTCAAGAAAACGATATTGACGAATGGGAAACATTACATGGAGCATTGTTCTGCTGAAATATGAAGGATTAATAGGAAAAAACCAAACATTGTTACACTACATCAATATCATTTATTATATTTTCCTGATTAGATTTAATATTTAGTTTCCAATCAACCCTTTTAAGAATACCTGGGCCATTTGGTGAGATGACACCCCAGACATGTACTTGATCTGGATGTTTAACTCTAGTCTGAAAAAATCGTTGCTGTGTTTCTCATGCTTGTAACGCCAAACTAAATTTTCTACGATTATTTTTTGATTTGAAAAGTGATATATCTGAGAAAATTACTTTATTCCATCATGGATTTATCTCAATGCTCCTTTGCCCATTGAAATCGTTTAAGTTTCTTGTTTCTGTAATTAACTGCTTTAGGTCCAGAACATTACTTTTAGGACCAAATTTACTTATAATACATCTAAAAGTCTTTTTCTTTTCAAGCCCATTTTCCACAAAATTTGAACAACGATAGTCTAAGTTTTGTTAAGTTGTTTAACGCATTTTTTTTTCTCAAAAGACGCATTCTGTCTTCCACACTTCCATTTTCTTTGTAATGTGCTTCTGTGTATTAACCTTCTATCTTGTTTTACAAATTATGACTGTATATTTTTCCACGAAAATGCAGCAGACCTAAAATGCACAACCTTAAGTCTTGTTGCATCGCTGATTCTTCCGGTACAAGAGTTGCTACAAAGAAAAATTTGTTTTCAGAATAGTAAAATTTCATCTTCGGTATCACGAAGTTTCATAAAATGATCAAAATATAGATTATCACTTAACTTCGTTTATCTTTCGGCTTTTTTTCTGTTCTTTCTTCTTTAGTCTTAGTTTTTTTTGCCATTTCTGTCTATTAGTTCGCCGGTATATTTTCTTTAGGAATTATTAATAATCACAATAACGTTTTACCAACATCATCCTAAGATTAATTATTAAAAAAAAAAAAAAAAAAAAAAAAAAAAAAAAAAAAAAAAAAAGAAAGAAAGAAAGAAAGAAAAGAAAATACAAGCGAGAACCATTTCGAGCAGTTTTCAAATGAATTTATTATTTTAAAGTTATTTAAAGTTATTTTATGTATACTTTTAAAAATACTGGCTTTGTTCAATTGTTGGAATAAGTTGACACAAAAGGTCCTTATAGATACAAATGTTGCTTTTACATTATGGATATACGCAATGCTTTGCTGGAACAAATTGTGACTATATCTAGAATTCTGCATTTAATATAAAGTAAGGAAATGTAGAAATTACTGGGAGGCCTCCAAATTAATTGGTTTGACTAGTATTTCAAAGCCCAGTTTTGGTTTGTTAAATTAATATAGTTATCTCCGCATCTTGTATCGTTTTGTTTGAGTCATATAATATATGTAAACAATACCAACTGCTTTTTACCCACACTCTAGTCGGGATAAAACAGAAGAATACAATGTTGTTTTTTTCTTATTATTGTTTTGTACCTACAGTTTTAGCTCACGAAACGCGACTGTTCAATTCAGTCTGATTTTATCTGACTAAAAACATTACAGTAATTATACAAATAAACAATGTATTAAGAACTATTTACAAAATGCATAAATATTTCACTTATATGTAACAGAAATTCAATATAATATATTTGTCTAATAACATCCTACTAAAGTGATTCAAATAAGAACTGTTATTTCAGGAATACAAACCTGACAAATCAGAGAATTTTAAAATTACCGTTACCAACTTGTGGAAAAAATCAAACATGTAATTTGTTTGACAGTTAAAATTTATTCAAGGAAATGGTTATCTACATTGTTGAAGTGTCTGTTTGCCTTAAATTAAGAGATACCAACCTGGTTACAGCATTACAAAATAATCTTAATGATATTTTGTTTTATATCGAGTGTTTGACCAGAAAACATTTGTTGCAATATGCGTTTATTATTATTTTCATTTTCGTTTTCAATAATTAACTGAAATGTGTTATGTTTTACAGCTGCAAAAACAAAATTTTTATTTGGATATAAAATACATTATCTTTATTAATTGGTAAATTCAGCCAACCGTTTTTTTTTCTTTTGTTCTGTGCATATAAGTCTACATTTTTATTATGATATTTTTACACAGTTTAAGACGTTATAAGAAAAGCAAAATGAAGAGACAAAACGAATACAAGATATATTATGTATTATTACCGTTATTACTGTTATGTACCAGCTGTGATGCTA